>CM068367.1:1165939941-1166274941 GCA_034769895.1 Magicicada septendecula
ATTTTATGTTGTAACAAGAGAAATGTTTCCATGACGAACGATAACTGCCGCACAGTCAAACAGAATCAAATATTTTTTTGCATGCATCCCTGAATTGTAGAGGACGGAAGGTCTATTGATGTTGGAGAAGATCGGTTAAGAGAAAGGGGTAGTTTACCTGAAACATTTTATGATTTAACAAGAGTAAAGTACTTAATTTTTATAAACAAAGTAGCCTGATAAGAAGCTCATAGTAATCCACTGTAGAAATGTAGATGAAATATCTATAAATGAAGAGGTTAGGAGAACGGGGTGGGGGTAATTTTCTATTATTAAAAATTATAGTTGATGGTGGAGGGGAGAATTTTTTTATATGTGTACTACTTTATATGTGTACTACGTTATCGGCAACAAAGAAGTAGTTTGTTGTTAAAATTCCTTCCCGTCCTGTTTGGCCGTAGACCAAAGTTTTCTGCAAAACCAGACGTTTCGGCAGTGCCATCGACTTCCATCATCAGTGAAAATCGAGTGCGATAACATGAGGTGGTATACGATTGTGACCAGAGTACTGTGGTTAAGGCTAAAGCAGTAAGTAGAAAGAAGTAGTTTCTATGGTAATATTTCATTTCAAAAATGATTTTAAATATAAATCCTAGAACATGGAAGTCATATATGGTTCTCCATATCAATTTTTCATTATTCCGGCTGTACAAGGTTTACACATTTTCCGGAAACAAATATTACAGAAGTGATTGAATTCTCAGCTTCCACTGCTGTTTGTCCATCCAAAGATCTGAATTTCTCAATATGGTCTGAATTTCTTCTATCCATTCATGTAATTTTGTACATTGGTGGTCTTCCTCTTTTCCTTCTTCCTGGTGGGGTCCATTCCATAATTCTCCTTGGCAATCTTTCTTGTGTCATTCTTTTTGTGTGTCTATACCATTGTAATTTTTTTGTTTGGGTAAAATCAACAATTTAATTTTTCACATTCATTCTATCCTTAATGGCTTCAATTCTAATTTTCTCACGTCTGAATACTCTTGCAGAACGTCTCCAAAAGTCCATCTTTGCTGTTATTAATTTTGTTCTTGTGTGTTTATTAGTAGTCGAAACTTCTGAGTCGTAAGTCATAATACTTCTAACAATGGTTATAAACATTTTGGTTTTAGTCTCTGCTGTAATTTGCTTATCACACAGGATTCCATTTACTATAGATATAGCCATCTTTTCCAAATTAATTCTGGATTGTATTTCTTTGTCTTGCTTCCCACTGGCCGTAATTTTCACCCCTAAATACTTGCATTCCTCTGTATATGACATCTTCCCTATGTCTTCCTCCAATATCAAGTCTTGATGAAGGTCATCTATTGCCATGTATTTTGTTTTATTCATATTTACCTTTAGTCTTCATTAAAACTTACACAGTTTTAATTTGTAAAATTCTGTTACATTTCTTTACCTACATTCGCATCCTAAAAGGGATCATTCTCTGCGCCTGTAACAAGGAAATGAATAATATGCATCTCTGTTAATATAAAGTGTTAAAGAATCTCTCATTGTTAAATTTAAAATTATTAATTGTGTTTACAGAGGTTTCGATCTTAAATAATTGTGTCTACTTTATGTTCAGAACAGTAACAAAAAATCTGAACTCTGAAGTAACAAAAACAGTATCGTAAGTCTGAAGTTATTACGAGTGGTCAGTATTCGAGTTTGGGCCGGTTTAAATCTGTAACCTTTAATAAACACTGTGAGAAATCCGAAAAGAATTCGTCAGTATGATCGGGAATTCGAGGTAGCAAGACGGAGTGTGTAATGTGTAAAGTTGTACAATTTTAGAAATATTGCAGAACATACTGCAACTCAATGCTTGTGTAAAAACCTCGATTTATTGACGGTTTACAGTAAAGTCTTGGCAAACCGAGATAATTGGACAGGGTCTGGTTCATATTATTAAAAAATTCGGATTATCAGAGTATGAGATTCCTACAGAGTAAATCACGAAAAATAAGTACTAAATTAAAGTTAACGGAATTAAACTCCATCAGTTAGTTATTCGTGTCACTCATTTCCTGTCAACAACCATTTCATCTTTATCTGTAAATAAATATTAATTGTTTGTTTCAGGCTTTCTGTCTTTATTGATAGCACATTTTTATTCCGTACATATTAACGTTTAATATACTCCTGTTTGTTTTTAAATATTTTAAAGTAAAAATTGATTTTGCTTCTTTCAGTTTGTATTTCATATTTTATCGATTAATTTACTTAAGCTGCAATCTTTTTTTTCCGTGCAGGACAAGCCTCGGGCTGATCTGGGGCAAGCCCCCTTCAGGCAAATGGAAGGAAGTGGGGAGACGCATGCCATTGAATGCAGGCCGGAAGCGAAGAAGATGGAGGCACATTGGAGATAGAGTAGTGTGTGTGTGTGTTATAGCATTACAGATAATGCCCATAGTTCTGAATGGAAAGAAAGATCATAAAATAAAATAAAAACAAATTTAAATCCAAGAAAGCAATATTAAAAATTAATTAAGAACAATCAGAGTTTGAAGTAAGAATTTCATTAAACCAGATATACAATGAATGATGAGTAACCAAAATAAACCAAAAGGCTAAAAATAAAGTAAGGAAATACCCAGGTAGGATAGGAGTAAGTAAGGAAGAAACCAGAACAAGACAACATCCACAATATAAGGGAATACTTTTATAAGAAACAAGTAGGATAGGAGCAATTAAGGAAGAAACCAGAACAAGACAACATCCACGATAAGAAGGAATGCTCTTATAAGAAACAAAAACGAAACCTCAAAAGAAAAAAAAATATAACCAATGAAAGTATAACAAAAACCCAAATTTAGAAAACCATGTAAAATAAATATAAACAAAAGTGTATAAAGTAGAATTAAAAGTGAACCAATGTGAATTAATTATATAATGCAAAAAACAAACCTTCATTATCCTCTATAAATAAATTTCTTGATTTTAATAAGACTATAAAACTGATTAGAAATAAAATCAAAGAATAAAAGGGGACCAGTGCAAGTTTTTATATTATATTAAATAAACTTAATGTGTCAATATTGGAGTTCATAAACTGAGTAAATTGTGCAATTATACAACTTTAAAGTTTTTATATTGTGTCAAGAAATAATTTAATAGAGTATTATAAGATACAAGTGTTTCTAAATAACTGCCATTCTTTATATACAACATTCATTAGAATGACAGTAATAAAACTAGAGCAGGCCAATAAAAGAGTGAAGTGACCTAATAAATTCCCAAAAACCAAACAAAAACAGCTAAGACTGAAAATAAAATTAGTTATAAGGAATAGTGTAAACGATGGAAGGACAGATATGTTTTGTTTAGAATAAGTTCAGATAACTCAAGACTGAAATGTCAGAGTTAAATACCATTCTTTTATTATTAAAATATTTATTATATGTTAATAGTAGTAGTCAAGATTAAAATGTCTGAGTTTAAAAGACCATTGTTAATTTCAAATATTTGTTATGGATAAATAGTATGAATTATATACTAAATGTTCTTTTGTTAAAGTAAGGAAATGTTAATTAATATTATAGTAGAATAGAAAGTCAGAAGGGGTATAAACAAGATGTATTATTCAAAAAACTTTGTATGTAAAAACAGATAAAATCTAGGCCAAATGGTAAATCTAAACAACATTATAATTGATGAATTAAGTACAGAAAAATAGTTAAACTGATGAAATTTATATAAGGTGAATCAGTCACAGAGTCATATAACTGGAACTATAATTAAGAAAGATATTGTAAAAAGATAGTAAGAATTATTGTTAAAAATGCAAATGTAATAACTGAAAATTCAAAGAGGGGAGTCACAAATTAATGAATAATATTTAAAAAGATAACCAATTAATTAAATTACAAGAAATTAAGGGAAGATAAACCTTTTATATCAATCTGAGATTTAGTACAATCATAAATATAACATATAAAATGGCAAACATTTTGAGAAGGACAGGAAGTAAATTTTAAGGCCTACAATTTCAAAATGAAGTAAATATAGCATTTTAGATAAAAAACTTAGTAAAACTATCTTATTTGGTATCAAATCAAGCAGAATGAACTAAAGAAGGAGATTATGTATTTAGTATTTAATAAATTTAAATAATAGCAAAAATATATTCAGTAATATAATGTAAATTTTATACATGTAACGGAAGCAAAAAAGACTTGAAACAATGTATTGCTAATATTAAATTGGCTAAGACGTTTTTAGATGACGAAGGAAGTTAGAACAGTTGATTATTAGACTTTGTCGAGCACAGTTAAGACGAGCTCTTGCTAAAATATTAACCTATAGCGAAGTCATAAATGGCGTTCATTCGACAAGCCTAGTCTTCAGTGAAAATCGCGAGTTTTGAAAAATTTCATTTAAACTTTAAATTCAGTGGAATTAAAACATACAAACATTAATCTAAATTAACACAGAACAGAAACTAAGTGAATTCATAATTTAAAACTTTTAAAACCAATAATTCAGAATAAAGAAACGAACGGTGCAATTGTCGACCTCATTGACAAAAGTGAATTATAACTTTATCCAACATATTTTATCGAAGTGAATCACAAACAATGAACCAGGACCACTTCACTAACACCGGAAGGAATAATCACAAAAGCAGGAACGAGAAACCATTGGAAAAGCAACATTTATTTGAAGCAGATTCTTCGAGGTGCATTCGTCTAAACACATCTGACTACGGAGCGGCCATCTTTAAGTTCCCACAATTCCAAGCGCCACGGCCAGTATAACTTCGAATGGTTCGAACAATTTCTTTATTAATTACTATATATTAAATGATATGTTTGTATTTTAATTATTAAGCTTGTAATTTGTAATGTTATACTTTCTATACTATGCCCTTTTCTCTGACTATATATAAAATAACTGTTCAAAGAACCCGATAATAAATAATTTGTACAATCTATTGATTTGCCCTGAGACCTGAGAGAGTGGATTCATCAATCGATATAAAATCGATTACTTTACTAATTGTTAATAAAAATCATTTAATATTATTATTTTGAATCCTATTTATTCCTAAATTATAAGTAGAATAATATATCACCTTAGTTGAGACATAACTACCAGAATTTAACAACTTTAAAGGAAGATAACCTGCAAATAAGGAAAGACCACCAATCGATTGTTCCGGGAGACAATCCTATTAACATAATACAAGAATCCTAAATACACCAAAGGATATAATTCGACAAAAACAATTAATAAGAAGTTCAAAACACAACGAAACAGTTTAAAATATTTAATACTAAATTAATTAAAAATAAAACAAGAAAAAAAATATAATAAATATTAAAACTTTTTTTTAAACCAAACAAGAATTATTTTTATTTTGTTACAACAAGAGCAAGAAGCTTTTTTTAATTTGTTACAGTGTGTGTGTGTGTGTGTGTGTGTGTGTTTGTGTGTAGATGTAGTGTGTGGCCATATGGGTAAAAGAAGTGGCTGATGGAAATGCTATAAGTTTATATATGTGGGCGGCCAAGGCAGGGACGAGTAACGCAGGTCGCCAATGCTGGAGGGAGGCGACAGAGTAGATGGCTAAAGACTAGGTAAGTAGTTAGGGAAAACTTAAATTGTTATGTGATCATGAAGGATGGCAGGTTGAGTATGTTTTAAAATGAGAATTAATGCTGCAATCACCTTTCTTTACAGATTCATAGGTGTCTGCATTCAACTCACCATGTGATTTGATAAGTTTTACTTATAATGTGTTCGCATTTCGCGTTTCGAGAAATCAAAGTTGGGAAGGTTCCGTTTGTTGTATTGAGTATTTTTTACATTTACTTTTAAGAAAGTGAGTTACCACTTAATATCCGTAAGTGTTACGGTTTTGTGATTTTTTTAAATTATAGTTTTAAGGTTTTGTAGGCAAAATAATAGACCTATGTTAATAAATCAACGCGTTGATGATAAATAGAAGCTAAGATATATCAATTTAATTACTTATTTCTTCGATAAAAATTACGATAAATTCGTCTCGGTTATGCAATTGCGTGCGTGAAAGTAATAAGGGAATTATGTGCAGTAAATCACACATGTCAGTGCGTAATGGTCAGCGATAGCCTATATGTTTTGTAATGTTACTGTTCTCTTTGGAAAGTCGTTCACAATTGTTTCATAAAAATGTTATTTTTACTTATAAAACGTATGCCGCTCGGCGTGGCACGGACTACAACGTATCCGTTACACAATCCTGCTCGCGCAACACTTGACTAGCCGCATAGTCAACTGTTCCTTACTCTTAGTTCCAATTAAGTTTACAATAAACGGTATTGGAACTACACGAGAAATGTGATGCTAAACGTGTCGATTGTTTCACCCCTTATTTAGAGACACACCAGTCGCAGTCTTCAATGATCGATGGAACTGAATGCTTCTAAACTTTATTTTATTGTTTTAATAACTAATGACACGCTATGTCCCGAATTGTGTACTTAAAATATCGCTATGGAGAGTCATACATGACTTTCATGTTCTAAGATTTATATTTAAAATCATTTTCGAAATGAAATATTTCCATAGTAACTACTTCTTTCAACTTCTTTCTTCAGCCTTAACTACAGTACTGTGGTCACTAACATATACCACCTTACGTTAGCACACTCGATTTTCACTGATGATGGCAGTCGATGGAGTGGGAAACGTCTGGTTTTGCAGAACATTGGACCATGGCCAAACAGCCCGGGAAAGAATTTTAACAACAAACTACTTCTTTGTTGCCGATAACGTAGTACACATATAAATATCGGCATGGAGAAGCATGCATGACTTTCATGCTCTAAGATTTATATTTAAAATAATTTCCGAAATGAAATACTTCTATAGAAACTACTTCTTTCTTCAGCCTTAACCACAGTACTGTGGTCACTAACGTATACCACCTCACGTTAGCACACTCGATTTTCAC
The DNA here is from genome assembly GCA_034769895.1 of Magicicada septendecula. Lineage (NCBI taxonomy): Eukaryota > Metazoa > Arthropoda > Insecta > Hemiptera > Cicadidae > Magicicada > Magicicada septendecula. The sequence continues at coordinate 1,165,946,906 of CM068367.1, forward strand.
TGATGATGGCAGTCAGTGGAGAGCGAAACGTCTAGTTTTGCAGAAAACATTGGACCACAGCCAAACAGCCCGGGAAGGAATTTTAACAACAAACTACTTCTTTGTTGCCGATAACGTAGTACACATAAAAAATTATCCCCTCCTCATTCGACTATCATTTTTATTTATAGAAAATTACCCCCTCCCCCTTCAACTACCCTTTAAATTTATAGATATTTCATCTACCTTTCTACGGTGGATTATTATGACATTCTTTTCAGAATACTTTTTATTTATCAAAATTAAGTAGGCCTACTTTACTCTTGTGAAAAAGTAAAACGTTGCAGGTAAACTACCCCTCCCCCTTAACCGATCTTCACCAAAATCAAAATAACTCGAATCCTCTACAACTCGGAGACATTTGCAACAAATTATTTGATTCTGTTTGAATTTGCGGCAATTATCGTTCGCCATAGAAAAAATTACACCTTTCCCCTTCAACTTCAAATTCTACATACAGACAAACACACACAAAGACACTTTTCAGAAAATGACTTTTCTTCATGTTTTGAGGGTAGTACAATCAGAATCAGCCCTTATCTCGAACACGATTTTTTTTCGCCATCACCATATTTCCATTTCCTTATGGAACATGGAGGTAAAAACAGTGTAAATAAAACCATTAAGGCCTCAATACTTCTTTGATCGGAATGTAGCGATAGTGTAGTATTTTATTTCTCCATTCTGTAATTGCTGTTGTATGATCTGTTTACCTAATCCGAATCTGTGTAAACACTCAGATTTAAAACTGTATGTGTAATATTTACACGATTCAAGTAACGTACCTAAGTATATTAATTATCAAAATTTATTAACGACAAAAAATATAAATATATTTATTGACCTTTGACAACGAACTTCTTTTATAAGGATGCCTCGATATAAAGTGTTTTTCACCAGTTCTATAAAATTCAGGAATCTGTTATTATTTCTGCATTAAAATAAATTATAGCTTGAACAATACACTCTAAGCATGAAAAACACTAGGCGATACAATATATGTATAGATGTATGTTCATAATAGATGTATTGAACATAAAAAGACAATTCTTTTTTTGGAAAATTTAATTCGAAATTATAAGTGTCTGTTTCGTAGTTAAGATTATAGTCTGGATAAGGTTATAGAAAAGGGTAAAGTTATAATCCAAATACTGACTTAAAGTACTAAATCTGAGAAGAGAAGGAGTTAATTAATGATTAACTCCAGCAAATTTCGGGTAGTGCATATTTTTTCTATCTGTATCGGCCATCTGAGGACCACATGCCAATTTCAATTCTTTATTCCTTGTTCTTTTCACCATGTCTCTTCTCCTGTCTTCAGTCAACTTTGAACCTTTGAACCTGCGTTTCTCTCTCTCCCACCCTGGACTCCTTCCATTTTTAATACTTTTGCCCGAAAAACTTCTCTTTCAATTGCTTCTTCTGCATTTATATTATTTTTTCTAAATCCTTTTTGACTTTTGTAATCCAACGTTGACTTCTTTCCCCACAGATATTTGAAGATCTGTTTTGTTAACTTATTTTCGTCCATTATATAAATGTCCAAAAAATACTAGTCTTCTTTTTCTCACTGTTTCTGTTATATTTTCTGTACTTTGATATATTTCATCATTACTTCTTAATAATAAGGAGCGGTCGTGGCGTAGTGGCTAGCGTGTGACGCTGCTACGCTGTCGGCGCAGGCTCAATTCCCGCCAGGGGCCATCTGATTTAGATACGACCGTTCCCCCTCGCAAGGTAATGGCAACCCAGCGAGAGGCATCCTGCCTAGCAGAAATCCTCCAAAAAAAAAAAAAAAAAAATTGCCGTTCGGATCCGGCGTTAAACTGTAGGTCCCATATACCTGTGAGAGTCTCAGTACCACACGCACCACGGGTATATGCGGGGAGGGTACAAACCAGTCGAAAGACTGAAGGACTACGAACTGAACTTCTTAATTTCCAACCTTCTGAAGTTTTTCGTGGCCCTAATATTTTCCTAATAATTTGTCTTTCCAATATTTCTAGTTTGTCTAAATTATAATTCAATGCTAGACATTCACTTGCATATAGGCATTCTGGCCTCACTACTGTACTGAAATGCCTTATTAGGCCTATCGCAGTTTTAGATATGCACTTTTATTGTAAATATCTTTAGTTATACCATATGCTCTTTTCATTTTATGAATCCTTTCTTCTATAGGAGATTTTTCTGAACCATTTTCTTGAATTATTTCCCCTAGATACTTAAATTTTCTAGATAGTGCATATTTAGATTAGAAGTAAAAAGTATTTTACGTAAGCACTAACGTTTGCGTTATTTAATAATACAGTATCAGTATTGTTGCGTTTACATACGTAGTTTGCCTGTAACTACTGTAGGCGCAGCAGCAGTAGACGGAATAGCTAATGTGAAGCAGAGTGGAACGCAAAGAGATTGTGCGTGTAACGCGTCAGATTAAGGCGCGGTTTGCTGTAGGTCTGCTCGACTATTGTGTTACACACACACACTCTTCCGTCACCAAACTTCCATGTGCAGTTCCTATAGTTTCACCTATAGTATTTCATACGTTATGTACAGGTAGTTTCAAGAAATATCGGAAGCACTTTCAGGAAATGGTGTACACGTGAGAAAAAAAACGTTCATATTAACATAAGTCTAACGAAACGCCTCTGGCATAGCTCGCAATATATAAAAAAGCTGACTTCGGCAAAGGTAAAGATTTATTAAATTTTAATCTAAAACTTTAATGTTCCGTGTTGGAAAGGAGTGTACGTATTATTAGTCTACTAATACTCGGACACGTTATAGACAACAAAATCCAGGTCTGAAGCGCCTTGTGTTTAAGTCGTGGCCAGCAAACGGCTTTCCTCAGGTTTTAACACATTTTGAAATACAAATTTTTTACATTAAATTTACGACTTATTGTGCTGATAACATTGTAGACTTTAGAACAGCAGGAAATTCAGACAAGACGGTCCGACGCTTAAAATTTAATAATTCCTACTTTTTGAATAAGGGGCCTTGAGAAGCCCCAGTACAATGTTTAACACTGGGTAACTAAAAGTCTCCAACAATACAATATTATTTCCTAGTACACAATAACAAAATTAGTTTTATATCTAGTTTATACCAATAAGATGACACAAAACAAATAATGACTTATAAATAACTTATAATTTGCACAGCTTATAGTGATCCTTTTTACAACTTTGTGTTTCAAGTAGAATATTGCATGTTTGCAGTTATAGGCTTACACTTGTTCCATTCAATTTAAGAGATTGGCGCACAAATTGACACGATGCAATATAAAAATTCACATAAAAAGCCTTGCTGTTTTTACGAATTTCTCGAGAGCATTTCCGGTTCTAAATCAGAAATGTTATCGATTTAATCGATTATTAGTTCTTAACAATGGACACAACATATGTATTTCGTTAACTATTAAATGAGTAATTCTTGATGTCTCAGGTGCTAATAATACTAATAACGATAAGAATAATCCCCATGAAAAGCTGCCACGCTGAACACTTCAATATTGCAAAATGGAAAGCGAAAGTAGTTGCTACATAAATGTAAAGCCATTAAACTTTAACTTATTAGAACTTTAATTTTTAAAAACTTTCAGTTCTAAAGCCCCCTACCAGGCTAAATGAAGGTGTTCCATAGCCGAGAAGTCCCCAATAGCAGCTCTTCCCTCTCAAGCTGCCCTAGAGCTAGCAATCAGAGACACTGTGCTGTAGTATGCCGTAGGTGGGATAAAGGTTAAGGACAGTTCAGGCATACCGCCTCACAATAGGCCGTTACGTCTATCCTACGTAAAAAAAATACGCATGGGTACTGTAAGTACTTGCACACAATTAATTTTCTAGACGTTGGAGGTTTTATTATCCCTCAGGGTGGCTATTATTTACATGAGCATGCTGTCATTTACTAAACGTATCAGTAATTGCTATTTTAAGCGCTCGCGCGTGCGAACACACACACAAACACCCACACGAACCGCACGCAAAGCTTGCGCATTAAGAATACATGTGTACGTATGAAAAAATAAATGCCATTCTATATATTTCCTGCAGCAGATAGTTTCCTGTAGTCTTCTTTCTCTTGACGGATAGTAATGTTGCTTGTTTAATTTTCTGTAATGAACAGGGTTTACGTAATGACAGAATCACACCTGGAAAGGACAAATGCGAGTACCTTAAGACTTTCCTACACGTGTAGGAACTACACGTATTATAATATAATATTATATATTATATTGTGAAGTACCCTTGTGACATTTCATGTGCTTTTTCGTGTTTAAATATTTTTACTCTGGTTGTCAGTGGGTAAGTGTAAGTAGGACTTGAGTGTTACGCAAAGGCCATGTAATACAAGTTTACGGCCGTGAGAGGTGATATGGGCCACTGCCATCGTCTCTTTCACCTGTCCATTGGGTGGCGTCTCTACTCCGACCGTACTTGCCAAACGAATCGTATTGTGCCATTGTTACTACTTCCTTGTACAGACATGGCAGCAGCTTATCTGTTGGTTCAATCTCTGCATTGACGACTGTATAAACATAGCTTTCGCTCGATCAAAGTACATCAAGATAATTTTAAATCTACGGAAGTAAAGATTTTCAGAAAAGTGAAGGGTTCTACACTCAGGGAATGAGGTCGAATACGGGATGAGGAATAAGGGTCGAAATAAACATTTATTCTATAAACGACCGAGTGGAACAAACTACACAAAAATAGAATTAACAGATAGAAAGAATGAAAGAACACACGATAGTTAAAGAGGTTGTCGCTTACGGGCAAAAGAGACATATGATGGTGGTCTAGATCAGGGGTCTCCAAACTACGGCCCACGAAGGGTCATAGTCCGGCCCGCGGCAACCCGGCCGATGCTGCGTGCAGTTTTTAAATAGATCGTCAAAATACTTTAAATATTATAACATTTTACTAAATAAGTAAACAAGAAATAAGTATAAAATCAAAGTACAGGGCTAACTTGTCAGACGAACACTTTAAATCCATTCTAGTGATGGGAGCATCAAAATTTGACCCAAAATGGACAGACATTATTTGTCAGAAGCAACTCCACACATCCCATACGTACATAAGAAAGCCAAAAAATAATACATAAGAAATATCTTTGAATGTTATTTCTTCCTTACTTTTATTTACGTTATTTTGAATAAATGAATGTGTTTTCTTTGGATAAGTCTGCTTAATTTTATTTAAATACCTATTTTATTGGCTTCATTATTTCGTAAACTTAAAAAAAAATAAGTTTACTATGTGTGTGTGTTGTTGGCCCGCCTGACTTCTAAGATTTTTCAATTCGCCCCTCAAGTGAAAAAGTTTGGAGACCCCTGGTCTAGATGATGGCTTTTGTGAAATCGGAACAGTTTGCAAGTCTAGACTTAAATTAGAGAAAAAAAAGAAAAAGAAGAAAAAGAAGAAGAAGAAGAAGAAGAAGAAGAAGAAGAAGAAGAAGAAGAAGACGAAGAAGAAGAAGCCAAGACACAATACTGACGTATTTTCAGCAATAACCAGCCGTTTTGAACACGTTTTGACAATTTGACAAATTGCATTTGACAATTAATTGGAACGCAGACTATTGAAATGAACTATTTGAAATTTCGTATAATTAGCTTCAAATTAATCTGAGCATATTTTACTGAAGAATGTGAGCTTGAAATTGATAAGCAGAATTTGCCCTAATGGTTACCAAACGAAGTTTACGTACCTGCTTACGTCCAGGCTCTGACAAGAAGTGAACCACATACTGTACGTTGTAAAAGGAGCTCAATAAATTTTACAACACATTCTCGTTACGACGTAAACTGAGCCAACGTTTGTTTACATCACAGTTAGCTATTTCCAAATAAGCGTATTAAAGTTTATTACCAGTAGTTGTGTTCTGTAACAGTTATTTGTGCCAAATACGGTAACCACCGTTGGTCCGGTAACTGAAAGTAAATCACCACTTGTTACACATAGATAACACCCATTTGTTTATTAAGTACAGTACAATACGAGTATGAACAAGGCAAACTACGGTGAAAGGCTCATTGATTATGTACGTGTTGCATAAGAAACGTGACCGCTTTACTTAACAATTGCTAATTATTTTCTGTTCATAAGTAAAATTTGACTAAAACTGAAATTATGTAAGTCACGATAGAAGCATATTAAATTCCGTAAGAGTGCTCATTAGAAAACAACTGTACCAACAACTGAGCTTTCTGACCGTTTCGTAGCAGTAGCCAGTGTTTACCGATAAGATGTTGACGTTCTAATGAATATTTTTTAGTTTACTCGCTGGTTTGTATGGAACAATTGTTATTTAATACTCTTGCTTATAAACTGCGTCCAGCACATTTATTTTCTGATGTCTAAGTGAAATGGCTATTAATTCAATTTTAGTTTTATCCGTAGGCCTACTCGACACTCTTCTCAAATTCTTGGATTTCGTTGTCCATGACGTGTCCATTACTTACCTAAATATAATTAATGAGTTATAGAAGCAAACCACACATACAAAAACATTGACAATAACATGGACATTCTACACGTACACACAAAAGGCCGAAAACTAGACACTCTTGAACAATTGGAAATATACAGACACACGAAAACACATAAAAACGACATCCTAAACGAACAGACACAATTCAAATCACACGGATTATTCGAACATATCACACCCCACACACACAACATCGATCTTTCAAAAGTCGATACCGTCGCCAAGAACAAGTCGGACAGTGCTCCCAGCGGCTACCTCTGAAGAAGCTTTTTAAAAAGCGAAAACTGGTTCAGGGTATAAGGTAAAACTTTTAAGTTTTTACCCATAACAAACTTAGTGTTCCGAGTCGGTAGTGAATTAATTATATTTACCATTCTCAAAATTAACGTACACCTACTTAACGATTTTCGATATTATATAAACTATATTCTATGCCCTTTAGAAATTATCTTTTACTAATTGCGTACGATTTTGTATTTAACAATTGATAGATGTGCGTTTGTGCCTGGACATCTTTCTGTGACTTTCAACTTTCATTATGATGTGCACTGCAAAACATAATGAAATTTAGTTACACGTTTTGGCAGGAGGTCGGTGGTAGAAACTAAACCTTATAGGTAGCTCAGTGAGAACAATAGTATTGGGAAGTACGGGAATCTGACATATTACTTTAATGTTCGTAGTGTGCAATTGCCTAGAAAGCAACAACTAGCAGGGTTCAAACCGTATGTAATACGAAAATGAAAATAACAAGTGAAAACGATGTAAGACTACAGTAAGATCAACTGCTTTCCTGACCCAAAAAGGTTCCTTCAGTTAAATATCTAGCTGGAGTGCGGGTTCATGCGGAAGAGGACACATAATTAGATTGGAATAGACCTTATACAATAACTAAAGAAAAATGGTTATTAGACATAACACAAGATTTGTACATGACAGATTTCACGATTAACTTTTAATGTTTACGCTTGCTGTATGATTAAAGTATGGTACAAGTATAGAGAAACACACATGATCAGAGTACGTTAGTATAAAAGCGTCAGTACACACTTGTACAGTTGAATAAGAAATTCTAAGGTGGTAGACTGATACACAACAGATGCTGTGAGATGAAATAAAAAGAAAGTCAAATGTGGTTATAAATCTTCTCGTAAGCCAACCATCATTTTGAAACCGGTCAAAGTCATTGTTATTGCCATAATAAAAAACGTTCCTGAGTCTATTATCTCGAGTGGCTATAAAACTCCACCATTTTACCTACAGCCATGTGTGACCGCGAAAGATATGTTGGCTAAGATGTACAGATGTAAACTATGTCGGGCAAACCCATTGTCACGTGCGACAGTAAAAATACCGTACAACTTTATCGTCACGTGAGGCTGTAAGCCTCCGCTGCTAAACCTACACGTAGGCTGTAAAACATGGCAAGCCCACAGTCGTGTGCGGCTGGGAAACCCACCAAGCAATCCTCCAACGGTATGGTAAGCAATCTCTTTCCTTTCGATGTGGGCTGGCAGTTGCTGGCGTTCGTGGCAAGACAGCTCGCTGACCAGTGTACTGGCGGAGAAGCCCGTAGTAACGGTCAAGCTGGCTTAGTCGACTGCGACCGATGAATGCATCGCTGTAGAAGATGATCTGCTCGAAACAAGAATTCTTCCAGATTGATGAGCAATCAGCTAGCTGGACAACCTGTGTGTGCCAAACAGAAAATTACTCACATCTTATAACAAATCTAACTTTATAATTACGCTATTTTTATTAACGGTCTCGTAATTCCAACTTCGTCGTGTTTATTTCCTAAACTGCTGTCTGTAATGCTCCAGACTAGTTTAGCAAATAAGCACGATGAAGTTGAAAATCTACTTTTTAAAAGTAGAAACACATTTACTTAAACACACTTGTAAATACTCAACAAAATTTGCTAATATAGATTAAATATATCATTAATATTCTTTTCCTTAATGCAACGCGTTAAAAGGATTTTTATTACAAATACATTATTTAATTGTAAGAATAAACGAAAACTACGAAAAACACTAAGAAAGTAGGGTGAAGACGTTGTCATTCTTATAAATAAGAACATGTGGGCTACTGTGAATTTTTATGGTAACAGTAAACGAATATTGTACATAATTATAATCTAAAAATAATATTCGTAAATTTAAAAATATTTGCATATACATTTTTGTAGTAAAAACTTATAATAGCCATCAATAACATGACCATAAAATGACGATAATAATTGGGTGTGTTTACGCCGGACAATAAATTCATGTTCCAGTAAGCTTATATATTAAATTTTTCCTATTTTTGAATGGACATTACTTTTAAAAACTAATAACACAGTTTAATAATTGTGATATGTAAATAGTGTAACACAACACAACAAAAGACACGTAAAAACTATAATTCAAGGAAACGTTGAGGCAAGTATAGGAAAGCGTTTATTATTTACAGATAGTGTAGAGTGACTTGCAGAATTCGTTGTCGTGCTCCACTTTGCCATTTGTTGTCACACAAATAGAAAAAAAAAACATAATACATATTACATCTTAATTATGACGTGCTAACAGTTTTCTGAACACAAGTTTACTTTTAAGAGCAATTAATTTATGATGAATTAACCATATTTCTGTTTAAATTTATAATCATAAAATTTAATTTTAGAAGCAAGTTATTTTAATAAGAATTTTGTAAAGATTATAAAAGCTGCTGTATAACACTTTAAACAATGTACAGCAAAGGTAATTTAATTTGAGAACTTTAAACGCTTTTATACATAGTTCACATTTTATACGGATCGCTGTCGTGATAGGCAACGGAAAAAGATGTTGGAATTGCGAATATTTCAGAATTTTTGTAGAAATAAAGAGATACGAAGTTTATTTATTACATTAAAATCCAATTTAATTTACTGCGTATATTCATAGTAACGGTTCATATTGAATTTTAATTGTGTAAGTTGATTTACACGTCTTTCAAATGACGCAGAACGTTCTTCATTGTTCAATGTCCAATTCTTGCCATACATGAATAACTCTGGTCTTTGGCGTGATAACATCCCAGTTTCTCTTCTGAACGACGATCCACTTATAAGCTGAACATTGTGGAGACCAGTCACCAAACTGAGTGAGTCTTGAAGAGATACAACATCAACATGAGACAAAGTATAGAGGGAGAGTAATGGAATTGTTTCCACCCTGAAGTATACAATTGCAAGACTCAGATTAAAAAAAGGTACCTTGAGAAAGAGATTCGAGCAGTGGCGTAACTAACAGGAAGGGGATGAGATTAACTTCTGGAGGGGGCGAGACTAGCTTGAACGTTGGACCCCCTCTGGTCAAATGAGAAATCCAGGATTTTTCCCATATAATTATATAAATACGTTTTAGAAATTCTTTGCGCTCACAGTTTTCGTTATAAACCAACGTGGAGTATAAGAGTGGAAACAATATGGAAACAAAACCGCTGACTTCAAACTATTCTACCTTGATTGTTATTCAAAATAAAACTTATGTAATTAGGAATCAGTTTAATTCTAAATTTCTATTCTTAATAAATCTGTGAAAATGAGTCTTTTTGAAGATATATTGTAAACAGCGAGTGTTTACCCATCCGTACTTTAATTTAAGGATGTTGTCCCATGAATGTTATAAGTAACTTATAGTTGGTGGTATAAGCGTTATTTTTTATGAAACGTTCAGTAAAAAAATTTTCTCATTTTTCCGAATTAAAGTCAAGAAACTGCTACTTTACCTGTGCAAAGACGACCAGTAGCGTGCCGACAGTGTGAAAAGAGACGCACACAGGCGCCAGGATAGTCAAGGCGCCAAAGTTTCAGGCGAGGAGGAAATATATAAAAAAAAATTATTCATTAAGTTAATTGTATTAACCTTTTCGGTGCTCTGGACGGATATTCTTAACAAATTTTTATGACTGTACGGTGCTCCTGACGTGTTACGTTGCACGTCATTTTAAATTAGTAAAGTACCAGAACGTCTTTTTTTTTTGTAATTTATAAAAACTACTTGCGCTCCACAATCGTACAAGACAGACTTTCAAATCTTGCCATTATATCAATAGAGTCAGATATCTTGGAACAACTTGATATACACGATATTATTCGAGAATTTTCATTAATGAAAGCTAGAAAATTTCAATTCACTAAATAATTTTTTTTTCTGTTTAAATATTTACTTATCTATTTCTTTACCAAATAATGTTTGTAATATGTTCCTATTTTATATACTTGTAAGTTTATCTGTTTCCTATTTATATGATGTCTATACAAAGTACAAATGTGAAAGTGACTTTCTTGCCAAATAAAATATAACTTAGTAGGTTTAATTATGCACCAAAAAAATGTTTAATATTTATGTTTTTATAAGACTGTAAGTTCATCTGTTAATTTACGTAAAACTACATACGGTGAAGTTGGCAAATGAATTTTCTTGACAAATAACATAAATTACTTTATTTTATTCCAAATTATTTTGGATGTTTTTGGTTTTGTACTCTTCGTGTATGTTTATTTTCTATTATTAATTTTTTGTAGTTCCTGTTTTTTTTTCAATAAACTTACAATTAATATATTTTGTATTTCATTTTTTATTGTGGGAGGAGGGTAAAGGGGCGCCAACTAAAGTTCTGCACACTGGCGCCGGACACTACTAGCGCGCCTCTGAAGACGACGGCGGTTCAAATCATAGATATATTAGACTAGAGGAGTTATGACGTAGACAACCCTGTAAGGGAAAGTGTGTGTCTGGGCGAAAAAGATAAAGGTAATTTAATAGGCCCTGACTTCGTATTCTGAGGCGAGCATAATTGTTTTTTTTTTTAATGTTGTAAATACGTACGTTATTTACAAAATGTTGAGTGATTGTCATTATTAAGAAAAGTCTATTTCATTAATTTAATTCTTTTATTTTTACAGTTATTTGTAAGGCTTATTTTAACATACGCAACTCGACCTAAAATTGTGATTAAGCGATTATGGAATTTTGCTAGACCTCCCCCCCTACACTACTTACGCCACTGTATTAGTGTGTGCAGTACTCAAAGAACATATGTGGCGCACTAAAACAATCAAATCAAATCAAGTGCTATTCCGTTTTACTAATCTTTGCAAGAAAGACAAATTATTTTCCGCGTATTATCGGGTAGACGAATAACGAAAGGCGCGAATAATTTGTCAAAGAAGACGGTTATAAGAAGTTTAATGTTTGGCCGAATGTCGTGAAGGTAACGCGTAAATAGGAGTTATTTATGTGACTTGCTTATATTGTAAGCTCGTGTTTCCTTAAGAATTTTGTTTTAATAATATCAATAAGAAGAGTATAATTATTGTTGTTTATTAAAAGTGTTTATTTTCCTTATTACAATATTATTATATTGTAATATTATATTATTATATGTTATTATTATATTTCATTATTTCAGTGCATCTACTCATAGAATTTTGTACTTTTAAATACACTATTATAGCTGCTGCTGTCGCTGCTACTGCTGCTGCTGCTACTACTGCTAGAATAGTAGAAGTAATGAGCTAATATCCAGTGATCAGTTTTGAAATAAATAAGAACTAACGCCGTTTTTAGACACAGGCCTACTGTATCGTATATCAGCCAGGCAGACTGACAGGCCACGTTGATGGCCGTGGATTTGATGACAATTAAACGAGGATTACAGACGGCAACGTAACGAATGTAAGACGTGAATGTCAAATGAGTGAATTGAAGTATTTTTCTCTCGTACTAACGGACTTGAGGGTAATATCCGAGGAACTGAAGGCGTGTTAATTATAGCTAATCGTGAAATTAATGCTCACCCACAGCTGCTGTTTTATAACAATAATTACTATTATCGCAACAATAATAATTACCATAATTATTGCAACGAGAGTTATGCTAGTTTTTGTGACAATTAAATATTCACAGTGCAACATAATCAATGTATTCGCGTAGTTTAGATTTCGTGGTTTAATTTAATTTTTCAGTACAGTAAATTTATGCACCAAAGTAAGATAAAATGTGTAGATTTAGATTTACTAAATTTTCTTCGAAAACGACATATATCTTAGCGAAATCTTTACAAGACATTGGTTTAATTTACTTTGGAACGTGAGCAATTGCATAGAACTTCATGATATTGGAGAGCCGTAACAAAATTCACATTAGTTATCTAACAAAACTCCGGAATCTATGTTGTTAAACGTAAATAAAATTGCTAAGTAATTTTGACGTATACAGATAAAGCTGATAAGAGAAATGTCATATGAAAATCTCACATGAGATTATTTTTGAGTCATTAACAGTGTAATTTTAACAGTATCGATTTTGTTTGGCCAATGTATCCCCGTGTTTGTGACATAATTTAAATTTGGATAAAATATTTTATTCCAAGGTAACAAAATGTTTATACGTAGGCGAGATGTGAATAGAATTAACAGGGACTAGGAACATGTGCAGTAAAAAACTAGAATGTTGATAGTTAATGAGGTGTGACGTTTGTGGATTGTGCAATTAGAATGCCGCGCTCTAGCACTAGTTACCTTATCCGTCTAATGACACTGATTACATCAGTAAAATGATCACAATGGAGTGCAGATATGTACACTATGTCCTCGGTAACGCACCATCGTTCGACAGTCTGCAACACACGACATCAGAATTACTGAAATCTCTAATGGTGAACGTAATACGGGACTAGAATTAATGGTTGAAACTGTCGGCGGCAGACACCTTAAAGCTGTATGTCCATTGTTTGTCTGTTCTGTAACGGTAACCATCGCGTCCAGAACAATGTTTTAGAACAAATGTATTGCAGAATACAATCGGTCTGCTATATCTGACATTTGCGCTAGATCGTTGAACGAGCGTGCGCGTTCTTAGTTTTAACTCGCGCAGTCTGGCACTGGTCTTTCTGTCTATCTATCTACAGCTACGGGGTAGGCTTCACGATAACTTTCAACCGTATAAACCGATTTTCGTAAAATCTGGCATGCGTGTCCATACTTTTACCCTCCACCACCCTATTGTTTTTGAGATTTCTCCCCTAAAAATAGGGTGGCGGGAGGCAAAAACGTGAGGGGGTCAAAATTTTCAAAAAATCGCAAACGTTCTTGTTGGTTATCAAATTAGAGGAAATTTTAACAAAAATATTGTTACGACGGTCACTCTGGTCGTCGTATGGTACAGTGGAAAACAAAATACAAGACACCAATGAAGTCACTAATAACCAGCTTTAATTATCTCAATTACAGTTTATAATCAACTTATAGAATAATCCGAGCAAAATTTGTCCACACGCAATAATAATGTCAACTATAAAGAATTCCTCACTAATTATAACACAACAACACTTCGCTATAATACTTCTATAAACACTCGATCCGCGCTAAAGAAATCGCTCAAACCACTGAGCTGACTAGCCGGCCGCTATGCCTTTTTCCTTAGCACATGCGTAGATAGTGCACGCCTTCTAGAAATCTTCCATTCTCACTTCACGCCACTTGATGCGTGTCTCAAGTGTTCTTGAATACACTGGAACCTACTTGTGAGCGGCCTCGACTGAGGCAACACCTGTCACAGTGTCCTGGCGGGCGGGTGGAGAATGTTCTGGGCTGTTCGATAGGATTCTCGCTACAATATGAATGCAATGTTCATTTTCAAAAATTTCAAAATTTGGGACTCCGAGAACCAAAAAGTGAGTTAAAATTTATAAAAAATGTCAAAATGCATTCAATAATAAATGTACTTAGTTTAAAATAGTGACTTCTGTATCTCAGGGATTATATTAGCAATAAAGATTTATCAGTACAGATTGTAATGATGCGTTGGGAAAACATTACCACAGTGACGGTGGAGTAACGAGAGACGTTTGGTGAATAGTTTAGGTCGCCCGAATATAACACGTTATACTATTTCTTAAGAAATGAACAATTATATAACAATAATGTTAATATCATTTGCTACTAAAATATTGCAAAAACGATCTCACGTAGACTTCCACGGTTTTTGTCCATTTCGTATTTGACGGCTTTCTCTGCTATGGACGACCCGTTTTTACAATATTTTGGAAATAAAAAGGACCTGACTATACCCATTGCAACATGGGTTAAACGTTGCCTTACGAGACACATTCGACGCGGTCCACACCGGAAGAAGACTTCAAATACAGAATTCCTCAACACTGTTGAACTTTTGCTTTTTTGTCGTTAAATGTTGTTTTGTACATCCATGTCAGTTCTTTTACACTTGAGAATGTCATAACCATGTATTTAGAAGGAAGTAACGTACTTTGGTATATTTCCATCGATTAAATCCAGTTCCCCTATAATACGCTATTTTATTAAGTCTCCACATAGAATATGCATTTTAAATGTTCCTCGTCACACAGGAAGTATTTTTGCTATGTGAGTTGATGTCTAACCGACCGTCAGAAAAAAGGAAGGATAAACTGGACGTTTTTTTACTCCGATTACTACTTTCACGATAATTTAATTTTATTACCATATTTTAAAACGCTTCTTTGATGTTCATTTAAAGTGTTGGTGCTATGCAGCGCCCATCTAGTCGAAGTTCCTACTACAAACTTGACATTTTAATACAATCAGTAGCTCGTGGGTCTTAAAAATTCCACTTAGCTACTCTCTTTGATAATCTCCAGAACTTACCTACAAACACGTTGCTTTCTGTAGGTAAAAGAAAAGGTTTGATGTAGTGCCTTGTTTTTGGATATTTATCTGTCTATAAATATTTTGGTGTCAAAATATCGTGAATTCAAGAACCATCTCCACAAAATACACTTTGATCTTCTGGTTCTGTTATTAATGTCTTAATGTTGCTTTCACGATCACAAGTTTTATTAACGCTCCATAATGTGTGACACGCACTAATCACTGTGAAACAATTCGTTGAACTCTCTGTCGGCCCTCTATGCTTTAAGTCTGTGGTGACAGGTTGTCTATGATGTAAATACAGAGTAGAAGCCAGTAGGCGTTTCTACAGTAATCAGTACCATTCGTATAGGCGCAAACACGTGCTACTTAGCACTAGAAGGTAGCCTATCAGAATATTGTGTCCAGCTGTTAACGTCATGCATGACTACGTACGTATGTGTACTATTTCCGTTCTTAGTTCAATCCTGATGTAAACAAACCCACGTGGCAAATCGGAAACGCTATTGGTCATGAGCGTTGACATTATTCACACAGTAATGCGTTACGCGCATGTGCAGAATGTCGGTATAATTATGTGAGTTATCTTACCACTTAAATCGGGGCACGTCGTTTTAAGACTTCCTCCTTATCACTGTATTCGGAATCCTACTGAATTAATATGAAGCCAGTTGAAAGGATGTGTTACCCTTTACAGCACAACATATATAAGCTGCCTGATGTAAAACAATTGATAGAGAAGGAGGTAAATGAAATAACGGCGGACAAGAGTAGCATCATTGAATCGAGCACATTATAATCAAGGAAAAAGATAAGCTCTGGGAATTGGCCCACATTACCGATGTCGTCGTGGACAGTCTTATCAGTAATAACGCTCACTCAAATGACGGTACAAGTTCCAACACAGATATGGAAAGCACTGAATTACTCTTTGACACCAACTGATAATATACAGTACGCTGGCAATTTCGCAGCTTCTATTTTCGTTTTAAATAAACTTTACTTTTTTGTTTTGTTGCGATTTTTAATCGGTTAATAAAAAGAGCCATTAATGGGTATTACAAAATATTTCACTGTCGGCCTGACACAGTTACACAAAATTTACTTTGGCCAGGACAATTTATTACAATTTATGTGTTTAAATTCACTACACCGAGCAGGTATATGTATCCTGTCTGTCAGAGTGATACGCCTCTAATTCAAGCAGCAAGTAGAGTTTCACATGTGCCACGCCTGTTCGTTTACATCAGGATTATACTAAGAACGGAAACAGTTTCTTTTAATAGATCAGTTGTACGATAACGAGTCACCATAACACTGTCCATTGTTAATCCTTTTCGTCCTCTTTGGAAACTTTTTCCATAGCTGTTTCCTTCAACCTAGGGACGATTACTTCTTAAGCAAGCCTCTGTACAAAGATCGTTCTGTTCTTCTCCCGTTTTCGCATCCGCCACCAGAGGTTTCTCCCCTTCTTCGGCCATCTTCAGTTACTTAATGAAATGGGTAGATGTATTATGTTCTTTTGGCCAGCCGTCAGGGCAATATCTTAGAATCAGTAAGTACTCGTAATATATAAGACGAAGTGTGCCAAGTATGGCTTCAACGAACACAATCGTGGCTAAACTGGTGATGGTCCAGACGTAAGTGTAGGCCTATGAACAGAAGGCAGTTGTGTAGGCAGTTGAACACAAACGAGACTGAAGCCTGTCCATTACGTCAGGGCGCTCAGTAGATACTGTTGTGGCAACCATAATTGCGGCAGGTTTATCTTCAATGAATCGTTTAAGGATCACACGCTTTCTGATTTTATGAAGTGTAGAACTGTATTGTACATAGGCATTTCTCGTCTTATAAATGAAAATTAATTTAATTTTAGTGTAATACACATATTAGTACTTTTTCATGTTCCAATTATACCGATGATCTTAAAATTAATTCGTACATACATTAGAATGCAACTCGCTAGATGAAGCTGTGAAGTAGATCAAGAGGCCGGTTAATTAACTCTTAACAATGTGTGGACATTCAAAATATTGAACCTTTTTATTTGCGAAAGTTACGTTCTACTAGTGGTAGTAATGGTGTTTAATGATGGTATTTGAGGGTTGTAATGATAAACATCGTCCACATTATTCAAATTAAGGTCCACATATTCGGGGTGTAAGGTCTCATTTTAGTAGACCATGGCCTTACAGATCGGATAGTAATTTGAATAATTATGAGGCCGGTTGTGAAAGCCTAACAAACAGATTATCGTCCACATCGACAAATACGTCAAGGCAACAAGCCACTCTAGTTGTATTGACAAATGTGTAATAGGACACTGATCATTTGGTGATAGACTTTGACTTCGAGACTTATAACTTTTATGACTTCGTATACTTATATGACTTCGTACATATCAGGTATTGATATTGTTGGTTCGGTGCTGGTATTGCACTCAATGGCATTTATTGGGGCGCAGGACAACTGCACTCAGGTCTGAATGGTAATCCCCAGGTACTAGTCTGTAACTATTTAATACTACAGGTCAACTGCACTCCAGGTCGGAATGGTAATCGCCAGGTACTAATCTGTAACTGTCTAATACTATAGGACAACTGCACTCCAGGTTGGAATGATAATCCCTAGGTACTAGTCTGTAACTGTCTAATACTACAGGACAACTGCAGTCGGCGAGGAGCGGGTAGAAGAACGGACATACGATGATTGTGCTCGGCATTTTAAATAAAAATATTTTTCATATTAAACATAACACATAAATATTCTTATTGTGTATTGAGAGTACACGATTTTATGTACTGAGTGCATTCGATCGGACAAGTTCATAAGAAGGATAAAAACGACGTATAACGATCATGGATTTTAGGTAGGCCTATCTCATGACAGAAATCAAACTTGTTTTAGCTTATTTTTCATGAAATGCATATTTCGCGCTTATTAGCAATCGTCGGTCGTAATCTTGTATTAAGAAATACAGGACATCCAATTTTATTATTTTACTTTATTTTTTATATTTATTTAATTTTAATTTTAATTTTGTTTCTAATTTAATTTTTTGTACACGCTTTCCGGCGACAACGTCAGCAATTTTTTTAATTTAAGTATATATTTAAAGCATTTGCGATCGTAAGTTTTTTAAAAATATATTATTTATTTATATTAATTACTGTAACTATACATTTGTCTGGTATAGTTAACACTGACATCAGTCTTACAAATTTAAGTTTTGTTATTTCACCTTTCTTGAAAATATATATTGTTTTTTATCGCAATAGAAGTGAAATCTTGCTATACTTCTAAGTGGCTAAAGGATTTATAGTCTCAATGGTAGTGTAACAACTTACCAGACTCAAATACATCGTTCTTCAACTTTACTCAAAGAATGGAGAAACATTCAAACGTATACGCATAAAGGAATACTTACGTTCAGTATTCGTGGTGACCGTATGCTTTTACAGGTATGTTGGGGCGTGAAATTTTTTAAAAATATATTATTTATTTATATTAATTACTGTAACTATACATTTGTCTGGTATAGTTAACACTGTGACATCAGTCTTACAAATTTTAGTTTTGTTATTTCACCTTTCTTGAAAATATATATTGCTTTTTATCGCAATATTTTTTGCTTCTCACTTTTAAAATTTGGCTTCTTTTTTGTTGTAGTACCCTGAATTTTTATACAACTGCAAGTTTGAACTTTCTCAATGATTCCTATGAATATAAAAAGGGATCGATAACTATAATACAAGTTTTAACAAAAATGGTTTTGGAATGATTCACAGGTGTTTGTATTCATCTGTAAGCTGGATGTCCATAATCGTTGAGGAGATTCAGCATCATCTGATACGTACGTGTCTTCAAAGTAACCTGGAAACGTTGTTATTCTGTCGCCTTAGGGCAATAGTTCTGTTAACTCCATACCAAAAAGCCGCCAAATGTTTCCGGGTTAAAAAATATCATTCCAAATGTTAACTGCAGTTTAACAGTTTCCTGTTTCAGAATTAGTATCTTTATAGTATCACGCCTAATTATGGCAAGGACAATGCAAGCGCTAGTGGCAGCATATAAGGAATTGAAAAGACAGAGGCAAAAGGCCGGATTAAAAATAAATGAAGAGAAAACTAAGTACATTTTAATGACAAGGAATGAGAGAAGCATGAAAGGAAGAAGAAGAGTAGGCAACCACAGTTTTGAGGAGGTCCAAGAATTTAAATATCTCGGAAGCACAATTACAGAAAATAATGAAACAAGCAAAGAAATCAAAGCAAGAATAATAGCAGGAAACATTAGCTACTACGCATTAAAAAGTATATTCCAATCCAGGAATGTATCAAAAAATACCAAAAAGAAAATATACACCCCAGCAATGAGACCTGTAGTAACATATGCAAGCGAGACATGGGTGCTCAAGTTGGAAGTTACGAAAAAGCTTGGTGTTTTCGAGAGGTTAATTCTGAGAAGAATTTATGGACCAGTGTGGGACAGAGAGAAGAGGAGGATAAGAAAGAATTGTGAGCTAAGAGAACTTTATGAAGAAGCGAACATAGTTGCGGCAGTGAAGGCGCAAAGGTTGAGATGGTTGGGGGACTTGGTGAGAATGAGAAGTTATCGAGGCCCAAAACTGGCTTTGAAAAGGAAGCTGGAGGAGTAAGGAGGAGAGGACGTCCGAGGAGGAGATGGTGTGAAGATGTGGAAGGGGATTTGAGGGAGATGCGAGTGGCAGGTTGGAGTGTTGAGGCTCTGGACAGAGAAGAAAGGAGGAGAATTATTAAGCAGACCGGAGTTCTACAGGGACCGTAATGCCAGAGGGGAGACAGTACCACGCCAAGCCGAGCTGCTGATTTTTTGCACACTATGACTACGTCAAATGGAAACGACTTCCTACTATTGCAGACTCTAAGAAAACTTGTTCAGTAACAAGATGTATACAAGATGACATTGTTCAATGTCAACACTATTGTTTTTGGTTTCAAAATATTGTTGTTTATCAAACATATTTCCTTTACTATACTGAGAGTATTAGAAGACAATACGAATACACAGGAACAAACTATATTCTTTGAACTGTCATTAATCTGTAAAAACTTTTCAAAGCGATTCGTGCGCACATCCATTGACTGTAAGGCAACGTGTGTACTTTGATAACGTGGGAAATATTTTTCTTCTGGCCCTATACGGTAAATTGTCTTCTCCACAGCAGCTGCATCTGGTTCTCGTTTTTCGGCAAACGAATAAAGACCACCTTTCACTAGTGTCGCTTTCTGCCACCAACATTAATAATGTTTCGCTGCATCTCAGCTGATGTAAAAGCAGGATGGTTGTGTGTATGTATACCTTCTTTCAATATGACGTCTCTTGTTTCGTTTTCTCAAGAACGTATACTCGGCCATTTCAACTACGTTTGGTACACCTTCACTTGACTTCACTTAAAATAACTTTGGATTTATTAAATAAGAATTTGTTGTAGACAAGTAAATAATTATTAGATTCACTCATGACTGACAACAACAAAACTAATCGATTTACTTTGTGCAGATGACGTGCTACGGAAATATTTTAAATATGGAAATACCAGGGGGACAACTGCTGCACTGAGAAAAAGGTTTTATGAAAATATTTTTGCTTGGCTGAATTACTGTTAAACTTGCAAGTGAGCGAGGCGAGAGCACTCGTCCTATGTCAGAAAAAGGGGTTGCGCTAATCCGAGTCCAGTCGTCCTATCTAATAAGGGAAAACTATCTGGCCGAGTTTAGTTGTCCATCGCCGACTTATTGGTACTTACTAAGAACTTCTACAACTGAATCGTTTCTATTTTTTAACGTGGTTATTTTAACGTGGTTACCTTCATTAGGCTACCTGTGATTTCATTTTTAAGGTTTGGATTATTAGTTCACAAATATTTAATTTTAATTTCTGAATTCCGTATTTTAAATACCAGTTAATGCGCACAGATGCGCATGCATTTAGAATACATAAATGAGATCAACGCTTATAGTAAAAACGTTTACAAAAATTGTAGGTTTGGCAGTAATGTATATAAAGGCAACGTTATACTTCTCTAACCGATTAGCTGGTACGTTACTATTGTACGTTCCGCGCGTAAACAAGAAATCAATCATTACAGCTGCCTCTACTTACCGTGGACTGTATAGGCTATATTACTATTTTGCTGTCAGCAAAGCTTTCGGTTGATATCTAAATGGCTAATATCTAAACAATTTGCATAAACAAGCGCAGTGTGTGAAGGTGCAAACAGCGAGCATGTACGTGTTCCAGATTGCCATTGCCGTTCACAGTCCAGATTCAACAGACACGATAAAGCAATAACGTAGAATGCAGTTTTATGTACGACGTCGTATTACGTTACAGTCTGCCCGCAACTAGACGACTTCAATGTATTGTTACCTGTGGTTTGCAGTGTTGTCAGATTGAAACCCAGATGCCTTTTAGTAGCCACGAGTTTGTTGGGTTTCACTGACACAATCCAAGCAGCCAGTATCTGGCACTTACCTTCAGCACGTTTTCCACTTAACGACCCATTATTGATAGGATCTTCTCTGAACAGTGATAAAACACTTCTTCAGGTAATGATCGGACGAAACATTTTGTCAGTAGTAATCTAGCCAATACATTTGTGATCATTGTACTGAATTACTTTAGAATATTTGACTGCAAAATGAGTGTGCCGACAATTTAGGTCGGCCATTCAAAGTGGCCATTCATTTTGCGATAATGTATACAGATTGTATTTTACACTTTTGTTTATATATGTACGTATTTAATACATAGTGTGTATGAGTGAGATCGATATATAATTAAACGAACGTCAATTCTTAAAGTAAGTTTTAATTCATTTACGATATCTTCTTTCCCATTCCTCCTGCCGTCAAACGTCTAGGGTTTTCAGCCACTTCCGATACTGCCTCCTTCTACAGTGAACGAACCGTGTTACTTCAACATGGCATTCTGCCTCCTGTTAGTTGACACATTCTAATCTTGGTCTTCCTCTTCTTCTCCCTCCGTCTGGACAAGCTGCAATTCTCTCCTTATTCTTCCCGCTGTTCACCTCAAAAATGTAATTACACTAACATTCAATCTGCTTTTATGCTTCCCAATCAGGAAGAGGTATTTGTTCCATGTAGTAAAGTGGCTAGAAAAGTTGTCTTGTGTACACATACGTAGCTTGACTGATTCCGAGATTTTCTTCAAGGCAATTAAATGTTGTTGAAAACCCTCAGAAGTGGTATAGGTTGCCATTAACTCCAAGAAATGTCTCCTGTTTTAGGATCAGAAATCCGATTGTTCGAGTCAGCTCTGCCAAATAACCATACCACTATGTCCTAGAAGACATTAGTCGCGTGATCTATGGTTGAGTGGCGTGCAGTTGAGAGGAGGGTGGGTCTCCGGCGCCCATTAACTAACCGCAGCATATTGAATAAGTTAGAAAACCCCCACAAAAAACTGACCGGCCAGCAAGTCTAAAAAGGTAACCCCCTTATCTGGCTAGTCTGGACTAATAATCAATCTAAGTGAAAATAAATTCTTCACAGTGAAAAAACAGATGTTACCGGACGGATTAACTGAAGGAAGACAAACTGGGTAAGAAATGGAACAAAATAGAACTACTCAACTAAATGTTCGAGTTAATAAAAAACAATTTTCTGTAACTAATTAAACATGTCACTATTACATAATATTAACTGCTATTAACGAAATACTGCCGAGTAATAACAGACATTAGAATGTTTTTGATTTGGTGTGAACAAATATCAAACTATATAGTAGTTACCGTTGTCAATTTTTGTTGCCTACATGTTGATCACTTCGTTCTGCAGAGGCGTTTTGGTGTATCCACCATTTCCAAGTACTGGTGACATTGCAGACAATGGTAGAGACACGAAAGTCCATAACAAAGAGATTGGCAGAACAGCAACACAAATTGTTGACTACTTCGAGGTGGAGTCTGCTAAGAATAAACATTCACAGAGTATTAATGTGTTGTACATTTCCTTTGTTTCACATTTCATGAACATTTTCAATACTATTTTCTTATCTAGTGATTTTAGTAGGATATTGACACTTGTGTTTGGAACTAGTTATCATTTGGATATTATACGTTTATCCCACATCTGTCGGATTCATTATTCACAGCGACTAGAAATCGTTTTTGAGTTTTAAGCAAATGTTTCACTAACATGAAGCTAACAACGATTTGTTGTCAGTGATATGAAAATCAAAATTAAGGTTCGAAGTCATTATGAAAATGGAGGACAGAGAAGAATAATTAGGAAAAGTAAAATATTCGACTATCAGATTTTGCTCGAAAATCTCTTGATATTATATGTAGGAAAGCGGATTCAATTCTTAAAGTAGGTACTGTCTCGCGCTAAGTGTAATAGACAGTACACACATACAAACAAATTGAGGTTAAGATTAATAGATTACATATATACTATACACAAATTGTGTGTGTGTGTGTGTGTGTGTGTGTGTGTGTGTGTGTGTGTGTGTGTGTGTGTGTGTGTGTGTGATCTTTGAACTGCAACTTATCGACTATGAACTAGTTAAGGTATCCAGTTTTACAAGCCATGAAGTACCGGAAAATTTGTATTTAACTCTGACCATAAAGTAGTAAACATAAAATTTTGAGTATTACAAATTATGAACATTAACTTACATTCGTGGCACTTATAATTAGCTTTAAAGACAACTGAACAGCTATTCAGTGATCAAGGATACTTATTTTACTGATTATAACGACTCCGTTCCTATCTCTTAAAAAACTGTAATTTTTCGTCAACATTTGTAAACATCAGTATGTTTGGTAGAATAATATGAACCAGTGCCTTGTACCCTACTCTTCTCTGTGTCCTGTAGTTTAGATTGTTAATTGTTTTTGTAACAGAGTCTTTGTTTGTTGATTGTTACAGAGTCTTTGTAAGGTCTCTGTAATCTATGTAAGAAGTGAACAGGTTTCTTAAACAAATGGATCTAGCGTAATACTACAATATAATAATAATAATAGGAAAATATTAGGCCCACGAAAAACTTCAGAAGGTTGGAAATTAAGAAGTAATGATGAAATATATCAGAGTATAGAAAATATAACAGAAACAATGAGAAAAAGAAGACTATTATTTTTTGGACATTTATATAGAATGGACGACAATAGGTTAACAAAGGAGATCTTCAAATATCCGTGGGGGAAGAAGTCAACGTCAAGTTGGATTAAAGAAGTCCAAAAGGATTTCGAAAAAATAATATAAACGCAGAAGAAGCAATTGAAAGAGAAGTTTTTCGGGCAAAAGTGTTAAAAATGGAAGGAGTCCAGCCAGGGTAGGAGAGAGAAAAACGCAGATTCAAAGTGGACTGAAGACAGGAAGGAGAGACACAGTGAAAAGATGAAAGAATATTGGAGAAAAAGAAAAGAACAAAGAATAAAGAATTGAGTTTGGCATGTGGTCCTTAGATGGCCGATACAAAAAAAAAAAATAATAAAATAATAAAAGATCATTTGTTTTTTGCTTCCTAAGCACACTACGTAGGTATCGGGCTCGTAGGCTACCATATGTGAGCGGTTCGGCATATAAGGAAGGCAGTGTAGTCAGCACTACATTTCACACGCTCATTATTACCCCAGCGTTTTATCCCAGGTAGTTATTTCCATAGCCTGAGTAGACCTGACGCCTGAAAAGAACGCACCTTGATTTTATGCTACGCCTGGTAATCGAAGCCTCTAGAGTACTAGACCGGTACAATACCCAGTGGTATACTAAGCCGCCTGTTATACTACAATATACTACCTTGCAATATTTTAATACGACGGTTAGGAGAACAATAAACAAGAAAGTGAAAAGAGGCATATTGAGATATATGTGTGGCTTGGTGCGAGAACCAACAATGTCAGTTTTTGGTGAAAATGACATTAGTGGCTCTTTACACTCCTGAAGATATCCATTTTCATGTGTAAAAATCACAACCTGTAATATCTTACGAGTTAATAGTATGTGGTTGCCAAAGCCAGGTTCAGTTTTTTGAATTCAGAACTACCAATATCACATTTATTTTAGACTAAAAGATATTTATCACAATCAAACTTACATATGTATGTAAATATTTATCAAAACATCAAACATGATCTTGACCATGACACCATAATATGAGTCAGAAAAACTGACCAATTTTAAAAATTTATTTTCTCAGAACACTGTTTTATGACATTGGTGATTCTTGCAGATATTGGAACACACCAGTGAAACACGGACCTTCACAAAACACGTACGAAGGTCTGAAATAATATTACTGTAGTTTGTGATGAGTATTCGTACTCGAAACAAAAGAGAAACACAGATATCCGTGAAAAAATAAACACAACAGCAGACGACGCTATAACCGTAGGTCTACCTTCTGCTAATAGCAGGAACGAGCGAGAGTAAATCAGAACATTATTCATTTACCTTAAAATTTCGTAGACAGGAAGTCAGTGGATTAAAGTGACCGTTTCAAGCTTACGGGTTTTATCGGTTCCGGCTGTCCAATAACCACGGGGGTCGTTTGCTTAGCATACTCGACCAAACGCCTGATGCTGTTTCTACACTATTGCGCTCAGTTTTTACTATATATACAAACACAATGCCTTAGGGCTTAGGTGTGAAAATCTCCACCTACTGACGGCGTCATGAGAGGGGATTGAAACCTCCAGTCTTCAGCACAAAAACGCACTTAAATGGACGTTGCAACAGGGAAATATAAATCGCAGACAAATACGTATAACGTTGTTCAGGGAGGACTTGGAGGAAGCCGTGTTGCCGGCCAGTACCAAGCACGTAAACGAGGCGCCGTCGCCCCGCCGCCCCCCACCCGCCGGACGAGTTGGATCATGTCGGCACGTAAGTAGAAAGACACCCACGGACTTGCTCCAGTCCTACACATCAGCTTCGATAGATTTGGTCACCTGTGGCAGTCGGCGGTACAGGGCTTCCTTTCAGTTTCAGTTCGTGAATTCTGAAGGGGGGGGGCTGTTGTGAAAATTAGCGACTGCTGTCCGTAAAATCCTAATCTGTATAAAAATAATAAGTCAATAAGAGTTGATAATGATCAGAGGTAAACAAACTAGTATACAAATCACTGAATAGAAATAACCATACATTATCATTAAATAGCAGTCGGATGACGTAACTTACAGTATGTGAGAGTTATGTGTCTCTCACTTGCTTAATTAGCTCTAACAATAAACAATTATAACTGGACTAGTGCTGCTCGAGTATAACTATTCACTGAAGGCTGAATGGTGCCGCTATATGTTACTTAACAACATTAAAATGCTGAATCATTTATAAGACATGCGTTTTGTTACAGAGACTCTTGTGTACTGCAAGCACGTGAATTAGTCAAGACCAAGAAACGTTTTACAATTCTGAATGTAAACTACACAGTCACAAAAGTATTTCAATAACAAATTTAGTGCATGTGCATGTGCACTGTACTTATTTCACGCCTGATACCGGAATTCTTTATACCGCCTACCGACTGAAAATACATACTGTATTGTACACGTTGCAGAGAGCTATTCACATATACATTAACATATTTATAGTCACAAATTACATATATCACTTACATATGAAAAGGTCGGCAGTGAATGACTAAGTTTTCCGTATATTTTAGGAGTTTAACACGCGGTATTTCATGATAAGTATTCTGTGTAATTAACAATGCATGTATACCTGCCAATCACATGTGAGTAATGTGTGCATACAATATCGACAGTGCCGACAGCTTTATGGAGAAAAGCCTTCACAATCCTTTTTGTAGTGCATTGTTTATCTTTTCAAGCCTTGTGTTGGGTTAAAGGCTGATTTGCCGGGGGGGTTGGAACACTTGCCCGGAGTGACATTTGTTCAGAGCCCTTCCCTCCACATAATGGTATTTGGTGAGTTAGAAATAAGACTGTGACACTTGCCCGGAACTAACATTAGTATCTTAAAACTGTTCAAAACGTATCCTCTTTCATTCCCAAGCCACTGATCGACGACGTAGTCATAGAACACCCGCAGTTTCTCTTCTTCAGGTGTGCTTTCCTGGATACTTAGCCAACCATCATCAATCAGTTATAGCGGAACATGCGCGAGGGCAGAACACATTCGAATATGAAGTCGATTCTCTTCATTTTCTTTGTACGCAGGAGCAAGGACACAATCTTGTACTCTCCTCCATAAACATTGGTTAAAATGGTAGTTACAACCAAAAATTTCAGCTTCAGGAAACAGAGTTTTAGCTGATTGGATGATTGCTACTTCAAAGTCCAAAGTGTCACAGGATTCCATCCAGGTACGTTGTTTTTCACTGCTTTGAAAAAAAGATCATATGTTTCTCGTTTCTTATTTGGCAACAACGCGTACACTGCTGGAATAGTGTTGGTTTCTTTCCAAGAACTTCCCAGATCGGCGTGGATGATAAATAACTGCCCAAACTGTTTGCTTGAACTCTTGAGGGTTCCGTCGACGAAGACTGAAAAACAACTTGTCAATGCAGATTTTCCTTTTTCGCTGGCAAACACCAATATTCTGTTTTTAGGCCCTCTGTTGTCGTCTTGAAGTAGAAAATTTTTACCGTCATTCACAAGTAGATCATTTTCCTCTAATCGTATTCCTTCATAGTCGACTGGGTCCTTTGTAGGCCACACACTTTTTCTTCGAATGCGATGTAATGATTGTTTGGCACTTCTGTGTGATGGTAGTGAAGTCACAAGGTCATATCCTCGATTAAAGAACGGGCCTACTTCTTCGGCGTAAATTTTTGAAATCATATTATTTGTTTCTCTTGCACGCTTCTTTGGATTAACAACACTTTTTCTCACTTCAGTTGCCGCTTCGTCCGGAATACAAACATGAGTTGTTTCGCCTACAAAAGTGTGTCTTATAATCAACACATCGCCAATAAGTCACATCTTCTTTGTTGGTATAGTCAACAATATACTGATGTCCATTGTAGATCAACAAAGCCCTCCCCTTGGTGGTCTCAGTGATCTCCATCTTCACTACAAAACGAATCACTACACTTATCACTTGCACAGAATACTAGTTGTCTCACAGATGTCAACTAAGGCAATGAACTATAAGGCAATCCCACCCCCTCCCTTGCTCCTGCATTCCTATAACCAGTCCGACCCTACCGGACTCCGTGCAAGTGTCACTGACAAAAATACCCATGATTAGTCATTTCCTGGAATGCTTAGGGCTCTGGGCAAATGTCAACAAATTCCATCTTCGGCCAAATGTCCTTCCGTGGAAGTGTGACAACTCCGATTTGCCGACGGCTAAAAGTGATACCTACGTGTGTAGGTAGAAACTTATTCATGAGTGAATAATATGCCTGCTATAAAACTGATAGTCAAAAAGTCTTAGGGAACAGTTTCACAGCCGTTTTTGTACCTGTAAGTTGCTCCCACACACAACATTTTTGGGACGTAAGAGATCTATAACTTGACAACAAACAAAAGAACCCTCGACTAGTTGGGTTCGCGCACTTGCGTCTGCCAGTTCTGACGCGACGGTTGGAAATCCGTAATCTGGCGACGTGGTGGGGGCACTGCAGGGGCGAGCGGAGGTTCATACAGAATGCGAATGTTTCATACAAGCGTCTGACTAAATAAAATATAATATTTCATGCAAATTTGTAATTTGTATATAATAAAAATAATATATATTTTTATAATATATTATGTATTTGACAATGTACACAGATTTTTCCTATTTTTGATAATTAATTATCTGTTCATATTGTTACTGAACGAGATTCTGCGTGTGAATATGAGGTGTTTAATATTTCGTGTATTTAATTTAATTCGGAGCTTAAATGTCATGTGGGCTTCAAAACTTATTTGAAACATCTATTAAATATATAAACCTAAAATATTACTAAACCTAAAATTATAAAATAGTATTAAGCATAGAGTTAAATGGAACTATTTACGATTCCCAAGCTGTAAACCATATTTTAAAGAAATATACGGCTCCAATAAGCGTACACACAGAGGACATAATATGAACAAAATGAAACAATACATGCAAAACAGAGTGAGTAGAATGAACGAATGTTTCATCTAAATACACTATTTTCCGACCATCCTGTCTGTACTGACGAATTTGTCTGAGGTACCTTCCCCTCCATGCCACGATATCAGGTTTTTCTACCAACAGCTTTCGAGAACTACGGCACCTTGTCCACCGGAACCCCATCTCTTTCAATATCCTTCGAAGATATTCTCTGCTACAGTCAAGTATATTTTCTGATTTTAACACTCTGTTCAATTTATTCAATGTAGGTACAGTTTTTTTCATCACGTAAAATTCACTTATTTTCCGACGTATCACACCTTTCGTGAAGTCGTCTGTTTCGATCCTTTTCTTAAGGACTGTTTTCTTGCCATCAGGTGTAGAAAACTGCAGACGACCCTTGGTCATAGACGTCTTCCCTTCCGCTATTACACGCTTCACCAGTGACTTTGAAACTCCCGTTGCTTCACTTGTTGAAGCCACAACATTATAATTAAGTTTATTAACGGTTTTCTGTTCTCGTAGGTGAGCAGCTACGTTATAGACTATTTCTCTCGCTTGTCCCCTTAATGGCCGTCCAGATTTGCTAACAGACTTCGAAGAAGCAGCCATAACTAAACTCAAATGACACTATCACTAGAATAACATGCTACACAACACTATATACATAAACACATTTACCAATAAAGTACACGCTACGCGATAAGGGATTATAGGACTACAACTAACAACTAAAGAAAGAAAGAAAGAAAATGTGTATAAAACCGACAAAACAACAAGAGCGCGCGAAAACTGATACAGAAGTGGCAACGAAACTCTTGTGTCACCGCGTCTTCACGATGTGCACAGTACAGTGGTCAGACAGCATGTGACCCCCTCCACCACTCCTCTATGACGACACACATCCACTCGGAGATAATGTGCGGGGAAGTGGGCTTTGCGCAGGTTCTTTTGATCGTTGCACCTTCATAGTTCCCCGTTACTATAGATATGAGTAGCCTAATTATAGTCATTATTTAGATAACACATATTCCTACCGCGCACAACCACTCGCATCGGGATTGATTACTGTTGAGTTGTAGAAACTGCTAAACTTGCTGTTAAAAATGTGAATACCATTTACACAACGATCTCACATACATACTCCATTAAAAAAACACACACACACACACACACACACACACACACACACACACACACACACACACACACACACACACACACACACACACACACACACACACACACACACACACACACACACACACACACACACACACACACACACACACACACACAAATTACACCTACATCTAACAACTCGCACGAACGGACACACGATTGTGTGTGTTTCGTAAAGACAGAACAGCGACAACATCCCTTTACTGCGGTGGCAAAAGAGGTCACAATAAAGAAGTCCAAGAAATTAAGAGAAATTCCTCTCCCTACAATCACCATAATTTTTATTTTCTTTGGTAGCCTACACTTTTAGATAGTACTTGTATAACTTCATTTTATTAAAACAATGTAAGCATTATATTCTGGTGATATGAAATAATATTAATTAATTATTTTTGTTCTAAACATAATGGTTACATATTTTAATAATAGATTACGTTCTTCATAATATTATTTGAAGCAGTCAATAAGAGAAGTTTACGAAAGTTCAAAACACTTATTGGTATTTTTTATGCGTGTAACATCAATCATTGTAATAATCTTTTCTCACGTTATATGGGAATCTGCTTTTGTTAAAGATTTTTACAGTGTAAGATGGGCGGCATCATTTCTTAATAACTTTTACATCGCACAACTAAACTGCTCAGTACGTAACAAATTCTACATAGACCAGACAGGACGCATCTTCAAAGAGAGATACATTGAACACATAAATGCATTAAACTCCACCTCCGAATCCACCTTGGCAAACCACCTCATTGGGACAACACATACACATACACAGACACATAGACAAGACAACACATACACAAACATAAACAACAACATGGAAATTCTACACGTACACACAAAAGGCCGAAAACTAGACACTCTTGAACAACTAGAAATATAGAAACACACAAAAACGCACAGAAACAACATCCTAAACAAACACAATTTAAATCACACATACTATTTTAACACACACACACACACACACACAAACAACAACAACGATCTTCTGATGGACGGGGCCATCACCGGCAGCAGGACGGACAGCGCTGCTAGCGGCATCCTCTGACGAAGATCTAACGCAGCGAAAACAAGTTTAGCTATCAGGTAAAAGTTGATCATTTTTACCAAACACTTTGTGATCCGAATCGGTAGTGTTACATACATAATTAATTAAAACAACGGACACGTCATGGACAACAATATCCAGGAGATATAAATTCGCTCCTCTTCTCAAGCAGAATCGTGCGAAAAAAATAGAATAGGACTAGAAAAAAGTGACACACAAATACCTTCTCATTGTTATACTCAAACAGTATATAAATGGAATTCTAACTCCAACGGTGGATTCTGACCAAGTAGTGATCTAGCGGATTGAAAAGAATTACCCTGTAATGAGGATAAATGGCTGCTTCTTTACGCAGAAGAGAAACATTCAAGAAATGGACCTATTTTGTGAATATAAGGATGACGAGAAGGTTACACTTCACATAATACATCTTTAGCACAAATATCCCCTGAAGCAGCTAATGACGGCTTAGTGAAAATCCAACAGGAAAGACTAGCAGGATAAATGTTTTATAACAATTTTATCGATCGCATATGGAAGATGGCGGCATACCCGATACCCCGCCGCTCGCCGGCGTTTTCGAGCCCAGTTGGAACACGCCACGCAGCTTCCGCTTGACATAAACGCGGATCGATGGGATTCCTACTTGCAATCTCTGGAAGTTGACCACGCCTCCATCTGGAGGGCCGCGGGTAGACTCGCCATCCCTTGACCACCCCGGACGGTACTGTATGCTTTGTGGAAGGCAAAGTTGAGGTCTTCGCCGTGGAACTGGATCGAGGAACAGTTCACCGTTTATAGAGGCGTCTCTGACCCGGCCCATGAGGTCATCGTCAGGGACTTCCTTTCTGGATACTTTGAAACCCCCTCAGAGACCCTCCGCTTTCGGTTGACCGAGAAGACCTATACTCTATTTTCAGTCGACTGAAGAAGAGAAAACCTCCGGCCCCGATCGAATTGGCGAGCAGCGTTGCTGAATTTCCCGGCTCCGGCAGTTGACGTTCTAGTAGAGCTGTTCAACTCCTGTCACCAGTTACGGTACTTTCCCCGCCTGTAGAAGACCACTAAACGTCATCATGATTACGAAGCCCTTAACGGAAGCTGCTGCACGATTTTGCTCTTGCCAGGAATCTCAAAGGTCTTCGAGCGACTCCTCCTGGCCCGTATCAGACCTATGGTGGACGGTATCATCCGCGAGGAGCAGTTCGGGAGCACTCAACTACTTTCAGCTAGTGCGGGCTCTTACCAGCTTAGCAGACGCCGCCAATAGATTTCGGTCTTCAGGCCTCTGTCCTATTGGGCGTGAGCAAAGTCTTTGACAAGGTGTGGCACAAAGGCCTGCTCTACAAACTGGCGCTCTCGCCGATAGCGTCTTCCATCGTCTACTTGCTTTGGTCGTACCTGACAGACCGCACTTTCTGTATTAGCGTCGACGGGGCGATCTCTTGAGTCCGCCCTGTCGCCGCTGGCGTTCCACAAAGTTCTGTTCTCGGCCCCGTTCTGTACGTTTTGTACACGAACGATCTGCTGGTTTATCCTGGGTCACACTATTCCTTTCCGCCGACGACGCATGTTTAATTTTAGCAACGTTGTCGCCTAGCAGACGAGCGTAATGGTGGAACACCAGTTAAACATTCTTCCGGACTGGCTAAGGAAGTGGCGCGTAGCGATCAATACGGAGAAATCCGAGGCGATCTGCTTCTTACGCTAGTCTACTTCTGGATACCATTTCCTCTCCTTAGAGGGTAGACCCATTCAGTGGACCGAGTCGGTGAAGTGCCTGGGCGTTCGGCTAGTCCGTCGCCTAAACTTCAACGAGAACGTGACCGAAACCCAGAACAAGGCTCTTAGCGTCAGAGCCAAACTATTCCCCGAGCTTTCGTGGAACAGCCCCCTAGCACTAAATTGACTTGTATCTACTGTTCCTTCAAACAGTCCTCATGTATACGGCGTCAGCTTGGTGGCCTCTCCTGTCGACCACCAACAGGCGTAGACTGTCAGCTTTCCAAAATCGCACCCTTCTCTTACTCTCGGGGACCCCGTGGTTTATCAGAAATGACGCACTTCACCGGGGTCTTGGAGTCCCTACCGTGGAGTTTTTCGTTTGGTTCCCGGCGGCAAATCTGTCCGCAAAATGCCGGCGAATCCTCCAATCCGCTACCCGTCGACTGAACAGAATTGACAATGCTCTGCCACCTCGCCGCGTCAGGTACCCACGATCGCTGGTAGACGATCCCTTATGATGATAATCTTCGCATAATTCCCTCAGAACCGTCCCCCCACACTTTACTGGGCCTCCTTGAATCCTGCCTGCCATCAGCCAGGCACATCTCTAATGCTGCGGCTTGCCGACGCTGGGTTGCTAGCAACGTCTACAGTCATTAAAGTAAGACAGCACGAATTTTTTTTAACAATCAGTCAGCACCTGCTTTGCTGCCTCGGCTGGGCTGAACCTCAGAGTATGGGAATCCGCGACGTGTGCAAGCCATTCGCCTTGTAGTGGCAACCCATCGTTACGGACGACTCGCCTTCGCACAGTCGAGCCTATCGACCACACCAGCTGGCAAAACTTTGGATCATCTGCCCCATGTCATGCACACCTATCGTGTATTCGTGGACCGTTCCATAAGACCTTGTGCCGAGCGAACGACCGAGCTGCACTGTAAGGAACTGGCGTTCATGCTTCATGGCAACCATCAAAAGTTCATGCTTCATGCTACAACGCAACAAAAGTTTTTGATTAATAAGTATAACAGGAAAATTATATTTACAATATTTGTGTAGTGTATCAATTTTAATTTTAATTTGCTTCTCAGTTTTATTAAATTAGTCATATTATCTAAATATATTGCAACAGTACAAACAGAAATGATACTGTGCATTGCCCAAATAAATAATAAATAAATAGTAAAAAGGAATAAATATGAATTAATAAACATGATTCAGATTGCATAAGCTGAATCGTAGTAAAAATAGGGAGTACAGATTTCATGCATGGACATGCAATTTCGACACACCTGTCGCTAGCGTTGAGTACGCGCGTATTTTGTTAGTGTGTGTGAAACCTTTCCATTCCTGAAATGTAACCAACCCTTTTCAAGTAGAATAGTTAATGTTTATTGTTAATTATATGAAAACTATGTGCGATAGGATAAAACAAAAGACACCAAAGTGTGTAGAAATTATAGATAAATAAAATGTTAAAAAACCATACAGAGGTGACGAAAAGTGCAATTACTATGCATAAAAAATGAATAACTCTTTTTGTGAATACCATAAAGAAGTGCAATTTACGTATAGTAATCACATAAAAATTAGTGATCGATTGAGCATCGAGTGAGGTGAAACACACTTCGTAATTCGCGAAAATAGGCGAAAATAGTGAATTGAACCAGCGTGGGGGTAGTAACGCCTCGACAGAATCTGACAAGTTGAAAAGTGTTCAGACAGGAATTTTTGCACGACCTGACTTTATACCTGGTCGCGCTAATAAAGTTTCTTCTTCTCGATTCAACCATTGCCGCAGGAGGCTATATCAGTCGACGACACAAATTCACAATTATCGTAACAGTCACCGGATCAACTAGCTATACAGCCAGAGCTGCAAAATACATACGATGAGGTCTATGGACACACCGGCAGGATATGACGTGAGACGAGACGACTATTAATCAGCACACACGGAGGACACGACCAGAGGACCAGAAGCACATGCAGAGAACACGACCAGAGGACACGACCAGAAGGACACGGAGGACGTACAGATGAATAACCACGTCAAACGAGGTGATAAAAAACATTTAATTGCAGACAGTTGAAAGACACTAATTAAAACTTGAATGGAAGACATTCAACCAATATTAAAATAAATAAATGTAAAAGCAGTAAATAGAAAGTAAAACAAAGTAACATAAAAAAGTTTGAATAAAAGTAAATTCATTTTTTGAAGCTAATGAATCAGCAATTGCAAAAATATGAACACACCATGAGTAAGCCGAGAGCAAAATAAACATTTTAAAGTAATTACAATTAGATAATAAGAGTTGTATATAATTTATGTATGTAATTTGTTAGCAATAAGTTATGTACGAAAACTTCGTACAAACGATTTAATAATGAGTTATTGTTTAATATCCGATATGAGAGAT
The DNA here is from genome assembly GCA_034769895.1 of Magicicada septendecula. NCBI lineage: Eukaryota > Metazoa > Arthropoda > Insecta > Hemiptera > Cicadidae > Magicicada > Magicicada septendecula. The sequence continues at coordinate 1,165,982,576 of CM068367.1, forward strand.
GTTGTTTAAATAAATAAATAATGGAATGATTTTAAACGTAAATAACGTATCATCTTCTTGTTACGATTACACCTATGAATTCAATACACAATATGTAAATGCATTTAAATTGGTTAACTTGCGTTGTAGGTATAAATAATTGTCTCCCAAAAGCATGAGGCACACAAGTTAAATTAACTTAAATCGATGTATTTGTATTGTTGTAATTGGCGCTTTAAAAAGCGTGGGGCTCCACAAATTTAAATAAATACAACAAATTTGTATTGTTATAATATAGTTTCTTCTGAAAATGTGTTCTTATACGGACAAATTTGCAAGGTCCCTCAAAATTCTCTGTAAAATCGACTATATACATCATAGTGTCGATGTTTGATCAGTCATGTAAGATTGTTATAAGTGGTTGTGTTTTTATTATTACAAATATTTGCGGGATTAATAACGTTAAGGCATTACATACTGCCTCTCCACATATCGAATATTGCTTATAATATCAAAACACTTTATGAACACCATTAATCTAAGCGAGAATTTTCCTATTCTTTTGACGTACCACTTTCTTTTCAAAGATATTTTTCAGCGCCCTTTCCGGAAAAATTTACCTCCTCCATCTCAACCAGTAACAAAAATGAAACCGTAACTGTGTTGTTTTTGTTTTGAATTTAAGAAAAGGTAGTTTGAAAATAGAAGAACTTGGAAGTAAATTCCAATTACTTCCAAATAACTTATTGAAATGAAATTACGTAAAAACGAATGGCAACATTCCGCTACATTATATCACGTATAATTAAAGAAGATGCCTTAAAATTCTATAACTAAATATGATTAGGCAATTACATTTTTTAGTGTCTTGTTAATATCTATTTTCTCCTCACCGCGCTCCTACTGGTGCTGAAGGCAGTGATGAGGATTCCAGCCAGCCTCCCCCCCTCCAGATTCCTTAAGCAACCAGAAAGGGGAATAACGTATGTTTTGGGAATCTAAGATCTTAGCTGTGTGTATAAGTGGGTCCAACAGAATAAATAGCAAAGTTAATAATAAATTTTTTAATTTAGTTATCCTAAACAGAAACATCAGTGAAGACATTAAAAGAGAAACGACTGAAAGCGCAAACGCAACGGGCAGGTTTTGGAACGAGGATGTTTGAATTGCAACTTTCGCTTCAAGTGTGGTGACTTCATGTGCAGGGAAGTGAAGAACGTGTTCGAATAAAAAAAAAATTTACACGCATTGCACAAATGCAATGCACAGAGAAGGGCATTGAAAATGCTTCAATAAATCTAAAAAAAATATATATATATTTATTTTTCTTCATTTATAGGCCTAAATGTACAGATTATAAGTTAAATATAGTCGCAGTCATAAGCGCGCTCACATTCACCAATCATCAGTGTTGATTTTGCGCTTTTTCTCAGGCTATTCATTACATTCCTCTTCCGAAGACGTCTGATCCTCTTGGATTTTAAATCGCGACAATACTTTACGAGGTCCTGCTTTATTAATCTTGTCCATTCGTTCAAACTTATCGAAGACTAGCGTCTCGACGAACATATCTAGAGTGATTCCCGATGACGTTAACTTAAAACCAGCAACTTTCAATAAGAGAACCGAATGCATATAAGCAGCAGTCTTGAGTTCCTTCCATTTGCCGCAAGTTAATGTTTGTTGGTTCTTAATTTTATACAAAGGCGCTGTAATTTTACTTGGTGTTCCAAACGAATTATACAATCTTACTCCAAATACTGCAGGCGTAATTCGATTATTCTTACCAATTTTATCGGCCGATTATATTTTCGCTTTCATATTCTGAACTACCTTTGCAAAATCATGCAATTTATAGCGGTCAACAGCATCAATAAAGGCAGATGTATTGGCTATACATTTCATATTGGTAACAAACGTTTCGATAAACGCTTCCATCAACTCTTTGCTCTGCTGATTCCACCAATATTTGACAGTCGGTAACAAGAAATTCACACGATGTTTGGCTTGAAGATGATCTAAATCCTGTATTACGTTTCTGGAGGCGAAATTTTCAGAATCGTTGATAAACAACCCGTACGCGTTAGTAGTTAGCAGTAGATGAGGCGCCTCCTTATATTGGAATTGAACGAAATGCTGGCGAACAATCGCTTTTTTCGTCAACTTAAGATGAGTTTCTTTCAGTTTGTCGACAGTACTAATACAGATCTTATCCTTGCACGTATTAGTAAAATCATCATAGATATCTTTTAGATTTGTTGCTGTAAAGAAAGAATCTTTACCATCATCAGGACGTAACGTATATTCGCATGGTTCGACGATCGAAGTTGATACTTGAGGTTCGTCATCATCATCTGATTGATGGGCACTAACAAAACGACTTAAAGACATGATGGATAATTTGTTTGTTAATTCACAACACTATTTATACTCGGGAAAACACAAACGATAGTCGAATGGACTGCGTTCAACTTACTATTTATACTGAAGGAATAAAATATGAGCCTTCGTAAAACCTAGAAGTTGTTATGCTTGCATTAGCAGATTACCATACTATATATACCCAAAGTACAGACTAGAGCGGTTGTGTAATGTTTAGACAATCGTGCATCGTATTTTTGCAAAAATCAACACATCTCACGGAGAGAAGCTCGCTGTTCTTCTTGAGATTAATCGATTTCACTTGGAAGTATAATCATCGGACGATGCGTAGTGAAATATGAAACGTATGGGATCACTTCGGTTGGTCGCAACTTATAAAATACACCATCAATCGTAGTACCATTACGAGTGGTTATGATATTTCGATCAGATGCTAAACGTACCGAATAAAATTCTTCCAAATATGCGAGCAGTCGTCCAGCTTCGGGCAGTTTCAAGTTGTAATTAAAATCACCACATATAATTAACGGGCTCCAGTATAAGTCATCGGTACGTGACGTATAGCTGCGCATGTTATATACGTTAAAGCGCAAAAGAGCGGCGTCAAATAAACGAAATAACTCGTCTTCAGTGATATTTGGTCGTCCGTACATCAGAACGATGTGGAGTTTATCATTTAGTCCTTGAGTATTCTTAAATTCGACACGAACACAACACACATCACCATACGGCGCGGTCGTAGTGTCTAACTGGAAATGCGTACAACGCTTCAAATAAGGCTTGATAGACTCATAAATCGCGACACCACCGGCTCTAGTAGACGAGCTGTTATGCCTGGAGACTATCGTATAACCAGGGATCTCCATACTTGGTTCGTCGTCTTTCATCCAAGTCTCAGTGAGCGCAAGTATGTCCGTCTTGTTCAAGACCGGGTCTGATACTAAATCTTCGTGGTGTGCAGCCAAGCTTTGTATGTTCAGCAGCCCGACACTTAACGGATTATCTTTAATACGCTGTCGGTATCTATATGCAATCGATGACATACTATTCTTTTCTAAACGAGTAAATTCCGTTTTTAAAGCTTCGCTACAATTCTTTTGCTTTCTGCAGTGATAAAACTCGAAATCATTCATTTTGTTCGTCAAATATAAGCCTTCGATAGTGCGTGCACGAGAAAGAGCGACGTAAACTAAGGAGATATCGTGGGGTTTGTCAGACTCATACACAATTCGATCGTACGTACCGCCTTGCGATTTATGTATAGTCATGGCATTGCCAGGAAGAACTGGAAATTGCACACGTCGAGCTTTGATGATTTTAGAACCGACATCAATAACAGCTTCACGCTTTAAAATAGGAGTGTATGAAGTTAGCAATCCATGAGCTTGAGCGTATGCTTTATACTGCAGCCTTCGTGTAGCACCGGCATCCTTGTTCTCAAACTCAATCCATAGACGTTTTACCTCAACGCCGCCTTCTGCATACTCAATATGCCGTAAATACCCAAACGAACCGTTCACTAAATAGTCTTCTTTAGCGATATTTTGGGTCAATATGTACGGCTGGCCGATCACCAATTTCTTCAACATATTCCCCGTTTTGTTGACATCCAGGCGATTGATTTTATTAATGACTGACTTGATCTGCTCGTCGTTCGTGCAACCACGTATCTCATCAGCCGCATGAGTAGCAATATTCGTACTCAACGACAGGGTAATATAATTGTAGTTATCGACATCGGCATTTCTATGGAATAAACGTATAGCGTCAGGTATGTTTAAAGCTTCGATCTTCCTTTGTTCGAGATCGACTTTCTAGTAATTGCAATTCGTCTTTGTCCAGCTCATCTCCGTTGCCTATTTTAGTCAGTACGCTAGAGAATTATCGATCCTTTTGTCGTACCACCTCTTGCAACGCATAATATTCTAAATTTTGCCAGAGCATGCGATCTTGTAACATGTTCGACGGACGAATATAAACTGCTCTAGCATTAACCGGCGGCAATTGTCTTAGATCTCCACAAAATATCACGTTATACCCACCAAAGTTATCAATATTGTTATGTTTTTCTTTTATAAAATTGCTAAACTGCTATAATTGTTTTTATTATTTAGACAAAGCTTTTCGTCATTACTGACATCTTCAGGTCTTAAACAACCTGGTTGTTTAAGACCTGAAGATGTCAGTAATGACGAAAAGCTTTGTCTAAATAATAAAAACAATTATAGCAGTTTAGCAATTTTATAAAAGAAAAGTAAGGATGGCTGCTAATTTAAACAATACGAAGAATATTGTTATGTCCGATAGCTTTTAAACGCTCACTTACGATATTTAGCATATCCGAGCCCATCATACTCACTTCGTCTACGATAATAGTGTTCACGTCGATCATATCGCAACGCATCGATTGAAACACATCACCACTCAACTGTAAACGCTTCTTAGAGTTAATCCTAATGTTCAGAGCTGTAGAGCTGTATGTACAGTCGTCCCATTGATATTCACAGCGGCTTTTCCAGTCGTAGCACACGCAATATACGCACAACTGTCCATTTGCCTCCGTGGAGTCATTCTATTTGCCGTTTCCATCAGCATCTTTAATACGTACGATTTTCCAGATCCAGCAGGTCCCGTGAAGAACACTTGCAAAGGCCTGCCATCACTATACACCAAACGATTTATATATTCTAAAAGGATCAACTTCTGACCTTCATTTAATCCTGGCATCATTTGGCAATATTCTTCATGTGTGGTTTTATTTTTAACTGTCCGTACGTTGGTCTTACGACGTACAGATGCTATATCTTTATTTTGTTCTTGACGACATTTCTCTGCATACAGTCTAAATTCATCATCATTGACAGTCCGTACTAACCCATATGATGCCGATTCAGCCGATTCCGGCTGAAAATCGCTTTCCTCTGCTACTATTTTCATTATGTTCTCCAAATTAACTCCACTTATATAAGACGTCTTGCGTTTATAAAGTGTCTTTTTGTGCTGTTCGTATAACCGAATGTATGAATCGTTGTCTAACAAATCAAGCTCTTCATTTCTAAATGGATAAAACAACAAAACCATCTCTCGCATGTAGTTCAAGGCATCTGATGTTTTCTTATAATTCACCCACCGTATAACTTTATCTTTCGACGTTCGTGGTTTTACATTATATTGCTCCTCAATAGTCGGACATTCATCATCATTATCGTCGTCGTCATCGTTATAATGCTCCTTTTTGATAGTTACTTCACATTTGGCCACATAATCAGCTAAACAGACGTCGTTTAGCTCAACTGGCCGTTTTTCGTATTTCTGTACGATATTCGTACGCCACACCTCAGTGGAATCATCACTGAGACCTTGTTCGTCCATCCCACTTACGGTCTTCCTCATCAGATAACGCTGTGAAGGGTGTTGGTTTGGTATATATGTAAGCCGCCTTGAAGCTTCAGACATTGGCAATCGCAACAAGAACCAAGCTGCTTCCTGCGAACACATCTCGATAGTATTCATTGTTCGAGTACCGATCTCTTTCAAGCATTCAGTATAGTCCATATCTGGATATTCGTCCCGTAATTTGATCAATTCACGATGTAAACTGCTAAAACCTCGTTCACTTTTGTTGACGTATTCAGCGACATAAGCGGCACAAGAATATTCATCTAATATGTACTGATGTCCATATTCGATTGTATAATTTGCTGCGGCACTTCCCGCTGCTAGGCCCCGGAAGTGTTCAGGATACACACAAATAACATAATTTAATATCTAAGTACACCAAAATGCTTAAGACACTTTTTCTGTGTTGTGACTTACCTCTCAAGTATTTCTATAATTAATATAATTCTGTAAAGGGAGGAGGTGTAAGTAAAAGAAATTATTGAATGCGTCAATCTGTGAGCAGAGTCGGTTGCGACCCGTTTATTTAAAAAAACATTACGAGCCTCAAAATTTATCTAATTATGTGGCAGTCAGCAACGGTCAGTACTGAGCTAATTTTCTTTTGAAAAACTGAATATAAAAAATGTTAAATGCTAAATATGTGGGTGTCGCATAAATCAATGCTAGTTTACAAGATGTGTTCAGCGTACACGCTGTGATCTACTTAAAATTTCTGACACTGTTATCTATCGAAAAGGTTTATAAAATTGTTTCAGACACTTGTAAGTAACTAGTTTGTCTCGTTTTTGCTTCGTGATTATGCAACACTTGCCACCGTAAGTTGTTAAAGGTAAAAATGTTACTTGGCAATCCAGATAAGTCGTTTTGCAACCTGCTGTATCTGGTCGCTACGGCTGCGTGTTCCTCAGTACCTGGTTTGAACCACTGCTATGTCTGTGCTGGAAGATCGTGTAAAACTGTACGAAGTTCGTATTCTCGTGTCTTCTGTCCGGAACGTTGAACCAAGTTTCGAACTGAAAGTTTTCACATCTTTTAGTACACTTTTATACCCACATCGTTCGATTAACACGCACGTATGCATTCATACAGTGCGTGTTACAATTTACAATATTACAAAATAGCATTACAAGGTTATGACTTTAAATTACATATATAACGAGTACTGACACTCAACCTTACATATCTTAGGTCTTTTCATCAAGTTGACTGACTGAAATTTAAATTTAGGCGAGGCTGACCATTACAGACAAGATACATCTTGGTTGGTTACGGATAACAATCTTTTTACATCTATTACAAGTTTTCTTTTTTGTTACAAATTTAATACACAAAATTATTAGCCACTAGCATTGATTTACGATAGCTCAAAAACAATCATAGTTACCTTGGTTATTAAGGCTCCCAAACTTGACGAAAGTCCGGCGACGGGCCGCTCAGCTCACAGCGTTTGATGGGAGACTGACTAGATTTTACAAAGCAAGCGATAGGGTTGGTAAAGGAGAGGGCGTGACGTCAGTGCGTCGGGCAAGGTACAATTCGCGGATTGTTGCATTCGGCAGAAGACGAATAATTGCAACAAATTGCCGAAATATCAACGTTAAATGGATTTATCCATATGTCTTTTATGCTGCGTTTCAGAAACACCATAGGTCTTGCGATACCGTGTCTTAAAATTTCAAGATATTCATCTACAGGAATCGACCATATTAGCCGTAAGAACTCGTCAAAACTCTCATAACTTTCATTTTCGAGATTTCTATGTAATAATTTATACCGTTCTTCCATGTTAGGATCTTTAATTATACTTGGATTCAATATGCGAGTTTTATCCATTGGCCAAAATGGAACTCCAAATCGACAAACATACTTATTTTGCTTGTAACAAGTACTGTATGCGTATGCCGAAGCGTCTGTAAATTTCGTTCGCTTTTCAATTTTGAACTATCGACTGTGCTTATTTGATCGATTAACGATGTAATGGCGGTTAAATCGTCATTCTCTGTGATATTTTTGCACGTTGGTGCATTATTTAACCATAGTAACATATGACAATGAGGACTACCTCTATGTTGGAATTCGATGCGCCTGAAATAATCAACTACGTAATGATCTCCGAACACGCCATTTGGTTTCTTAAACGCGTTAATAAAAGTCGACACCAATTTCTCCAAATACAAGCAGCACAAAACTGGATCGTTGTTTACCAATTCTGCTCGAATTGTGCTCGACATACCGTCAAATATCGCTGGATCTATCGGCACGTCTACTGGTATATCTTCTTGAAAGCGATAAATCGATTCTAAGAGATGAGGCCAATGTATTTCTGAAGCGCTCAATGTAAGAAATATGGTAGGTTTGCCTAATTGTCGCATCATACTGAATAATTCCACTTTACGCTGATACCAATATTGGATAGTATTGGATAGAGTTCGGTATGTTTCTCATGAACGCTTCATTTTTTAGCAGCATGCTCTTAACAAACTCGGTATCTTCCAGATCTCGTCTTGATACGCTGTTGATTTGATTATTATTTGCTCGAAACGCTAAGTTTACATCGCTATGATTCTCAAACGCAGCACTTTAGCAGCCATATACAAGATATGATCGGATTTTACACCTCTCCGATCTCGTCTACGTATTTCGCTACTAGCTATCATGAATGGTGTGGCTCGACAAGTAAACCGCCGTTTCACACCATAATATATCGCTGGGAATGATAACTCTTCTGCATCTTCATCGAATGCTAGCGATAATGGTTGATTATTTTGTCCAGGGGCTAGATGTAAAATCAAATCTTCACACCAGAATAAGGTATGCTGCTGCAATTTGATGTACTCTTCGCCAGTTACATCTCGCTGTATGCTTGTTATTTTGCTATTAGATTGATTTATGCGAGACAATAAATCTTTCCATTCTACTTGCTGTCGTTCTTGATCCTCGTCTTCATTCTCACTAGACGCACTGCTTTCATTTTCAGGCTCATTATTGAAGAACTTGCCATTTTTCGTGATGTTATAATATCTGAATAGCTCAGTCGTCAACAGATGCCTTAACCAGAGCTTTAATTTACTTTTAGAAACCAATCCTCGCATATAAGAACTTTTATTGATTATGTGCTTCTTAAGGCAAACGTTAAACGCCAAATCGTCATTCAACATGCGAGGCAATTGCAGAGTAGTGGTATCAAGGTTTATTGGTACGTTTATGACTTGTCCGATTATACGTTTAGCGCCAGCAAAGTATATTTTACGAATGTGCATGAATGGAAGGCGCGGCGATATTAAACGTTACTCTATTGGCGTTAGTTCAGGTAAATTCTCTGGTATTTGTGGATACTTAAAACCATTGACTGTCGCATAAGGTGGCAACCTGTTCTTTTTTAGGCATCTGTAGCAATTGTGGCATACTTTGGATTTGTCAAGAATATTATAACCATGCTTATTAAGTATTTCTATAACGTCTGCGTGTCCAGTAACGTCTTTTAAGCTTTTAGTCCACCAAATTCTTTCACAAACAAAGCAGTAGTCGTTCAAATTGTCATTATAAAAGTGCGTTTCGATATATCTTGCTAAATTACTCACTTGCTTCTCTTCGCATTCTTCCTGTTCATTGCTCTTCATCTTTGCTTCTTTCTTACGTTCTCGATAGCGTTTTTGATTTTCTCGTTTTCGTTGCAGACGTTCAGATTCAGTTAGTGGAGTTTTGACCAAACCTTGCTCAATTTTCTGTACTTTTTGTCTTCTTTTTCCACTCTCGGCAATATTCGAGCTTTCGTTTTCGACGTTCTGCTTCCAATTGTAGCTTTTCCGCCAAATTATTTCGTTCTACACTCGAATCGATGGAAGTCTGAGCCGTACTTCCACTCGCTTCCTCGTGATCCATCGCTCCGTAATAAATTCTTGTCTGATGTACTACCTTACGATAAATTTAAGCGAACAAGTTCTCGAATCTGAACTTTCGCATGGCCGTTTGCTCGTATTTTTAAGTATCAAAGCAAATCCTCCCGACATACTATATTACGTTGCATTTATTCCGCGCTGGTTCGGTTTCCGATAACACAAATTTCAATCACTCGAGTCGGTCAAACTACCCCCCCCTCCCCTCCCCCAACTGAAAGCATACGTCATACAATTTCTCATCAGTTTCCAACCACGATCACTCTAGCGCTTGTACACATGTCTCATATACTAAGTGATGACTCACCGGTTCCCATTTTCGATCACGCGCAAATGTCCGACACGTCCTTATAAACATTTTCAATGTTAAAAACCAATCAACGCTGCTTGTGTAGCCTAAAACGCAGGTCAAAGCAGTGAATAATGGAATACTTCGGAGGCAGTGGTATAGTCAGGGTTTTTACATGAAGGGGGTTATTGACCAAGGTTTTCCGTGGTTAGCCTGTAGACCAGGATATTTACATGGTGACAGGTGATTGACAACAAACGGGTGAGAGGACTGACGGAAGGGGTAGAGTCGCTAGTTAGTTACAGTCTACTATGCAGGCAACTAGCAAGCCGATACTGCCTTCCTGCAATTTTTACCTATAAGACTCCATTGGCGGAGACTCCTACTCAGCGGGGAGGGGTTATAACCCCCCTCCCAAGTACGCCACTGTAGGGTGTTTAATGATGTACGACACCGCGGTAAGGCGTAGATTGTAACAGGATTAAAGGTAGGCCTACCTATTGCATATCTTATGAAAAGACTTGTTTTTTACTGGCTACGATAAAATTCGTTTCCATTACTATGATATTCTAACTATAAAGGTTAAACTAATATGTATCCAAATTATGTAAAAAACTGTCATGAAAACTATCTCATTTAATTCTTACTCACTAAGCAAGAAATTATGTAAGGTCTATAATACTTAAATATAATTTAAGATATTCATGAGCGGTACGGAACAGATACGTGTTATTGCTATTATTAAAAAAAGCTAAACATTATAAAATTATAAAAGGAATTAGAAATTAACAACAGATTGATGAAGAATAAGTCTACCTGATACAAGGTTAAAATTAAAAGCATAATACGCATTGTGTATACTTTACGCCTTCTGTTTATAAAATACCGTATACTGGTGTGTTTACAGACAGCATATGACCGAATATACCTGCAACTCCTTGGTATCAGTAATCTATATCTCAAATTGCTGTGTATTATTTGATGCAGATTTCTTATGACTTAATACTGCTAATTTGCAACAATAAGACATTTAGTTATTTAGTTTTCAACCTTTAATTAGTTATTGTTGAAACATTACTCTTGATGTCTAGCCTACTAAAAGAATAGAATCCAGATAAAAATGAACATTCCAAATGCTTGTAAACAGTGTATAAGGCAATAAAATATAATATAATCATGTGTAACGTAAAATCATTGTGGATGAGACCGTACGAAAATAACGTATTTGGGGACACCATATAGACAACAAAGGGGACATGTTTCCATAGTATGATGCTACTAGAGAGCGGATATAAGGATGCACAACTCAGCTCAGTACAACAAAAGAAGTAACAGATTCACTTTTTCAGACAACAGAATTCGTGACTATTTTTTAGGGTTGCTGCACACATAACTTGAGTTTGAGGAGGGGAGGAAAAGAAATTGTTATGCTATTCAGTTATCCCCGAGTAACTATTTTATGCCACGGAAAACTGTGTTCGAGGCAGTATATTTAAAAGATATGGTTTAGAGACGTGACACATACATACACAGAGAAAGCTGCATATTCAGAGCAGTCCACGTGCGGCTCATTTTAACGAACATGGCAGGATTTTAAGACCACATTCAGAAAACATTTAAAACAAAACATAATTCAGGATGCCCTGCAGGGAAGGGCGCTTCAGCCTCTACGACAATACGCGTGTGGAAACTATGGAGCAGTGGCATGCCGTGGGTACATAACACCTGTTGCCGGTTGTGATAGACCTAAAACTTAACCTAAAAATTAATTCGAATTTTTCTTGTACCAAGTGTTCTTTTTAGAGCATTTTCTATCATTCGCTGGGAGAAGAAGAGGGTCCCGGTTCAGCGGGATCTGACTCTCATTATACTTACACAGAATAAATCAGAACACAAATAATAGAATTAAAAATAATAAAGATAAACAGAGAAACATGTAACTAAACGAACAAAACACAAATAGGTACGTAGTAACTGCTGCACGTCAGTTCCGAAAACGAACAAGGCTCCAAACTGAGCGTTTTGCCGATTTATACAGCGGCAACACATTGGACGGACGAATATGCCCCCCTTCAAAGTTTGTACAGAGACAACTACTGCGAGGTCAATGACCACACGCAGTAAAACAATGTCGATGTCTGAGCCAACAACACAAGACGGTGCAAATGTCCAGCAGTTTGAAAGCATGCTACGCTTTTCTTCAAGTTTCCCTACTAATATTGTTCGGATTTCAAATTATTTAATAAATACAGTATTTATTCTGCAAAATAATTAATATTATTTTCTCTTATACCGCCGTCAATAGCGGTTACATGGACCCCACACTACTGCTGGAGGCTTTTCGGAATAGGTGAGGAGCGGAGTGGATAAGTTGGCAGAATATAGGTTAACGTGGCTCAAAAGCACGTGACGCCCGTGCATGAGAACTTGGGAGGGACGGTCAACTTTCAAATCGGTTCTTGTTTATTCTCATTGTAATGCCTCATCCATCATCTTTATAATTACTTATAATATCTTTCAGCTGATATTCAATTTTATAAGCTCTTTAATTTTCTATTTTCTATTGGGAAATAAAAATTGTTATTCTAGGTCAACATTAGACAAGCTTGTATCTAAAGAAGCTTCTTGTTCTGCATTTGTGTAGTCGTTAACGTGTAAACACGCGCGTATGTATTGACACGAATTGATAAGAAAATACGTCCTTGATTTAGACGCTATGAGCAGAATGCAATGTCGCTGACAACCTTTAACCCAACGTTCAAGAAACTCGCGTCTGTAGGTATGTAACAAGAAAATACAATTTCCTCATAGCTTCTATGGAATGCAGTATAGCAAAATCAGTATGTATGTATGGTAATAGCTCGGATAATAATAATCAGTCAAGTTAGTTTTATTAGCACTCAACACCAACTTTGTCACCACTTATCGCACAACTGCTAGTCGCTTCACTCTCGACGAGACCTTTCGGTGTTTCCACCATATTCAGGTCTTAAACGACTTCGTTTAAAACCTGAAGATGGTGGAAACACGGAAAGGTCTCGTCGAGAGCGAAGCGACTAACAGTTTTGCAATAAGTGCTGACAAAGTTGGTAATAGTAATCAACTGAAGCGTATTACTTGTTAAAGTAACCCACTGTATAACACACGATGCCTTACAGCTACAAGTATCTCCTATAAAATTTCCATGCAAAAATAAGTCTATTACTATTGTATTTCAAAACGCCAAAACGTTGTTTATGTAAAACTTATAATTCAAATTAATAAATTAATTAAAATTTTACTTATCTGTATAACTATTTATTGTGTGAAACCTTTGCAGTATATTGGTTTACGATCAGATGCCGCTGAGGTGGTCAACGCGATATAATTATGTGCCTTATTTTACAAACTAGCAGTATTAAATGATAAGAAATCTGCATCAAGTAATGCACAGAAATTTGAGATGCTACTTACTGATACCAAAAAACATACCCAAATAAATATAAACTAACTATCTTAAAACTTCACTAATTAACTAATTATCGTAGCCATACGTAGGCGACAAACAACAACGATTTCACAGATCGTGTGGCATGCAGCTCACAGTCCACACTGTTTTGTGTCCTAAAACACCGAGCTTCACAGATTTTATAATGCTTTACATGAAATAACATTTAAACGCGAACAAAGCCTGACCTAAATGACGAGTAGACGGAGCGGTTATGCAGGATAATACCGAAATTTGATGTTATTATGGAGTTGTACAGTTTCAATTTAGATCACGTGTAACTAGGAAACCTTCGTGTCAAAATTAATATTTTCATAGGGAAGTGAAATGCTAGGAATACAAAGGTGCAGTGTAGTTGATAGCTTAATGTTACATGTGCGTCTGAAACTAGAAGCAGGTCTACGTTACTAAAAGCGCCTATGTACTTCCCTTTTTCTTGTGTGAATGCACACTGCGGAATGAGTGAAATCTAAGCTCTATCAGACAACTGAAACGACACGACGATGGGGTAGGGAGAGTGGAAGACTGATGAAAGGATACACTGCTTAAGTGGAAAACGCAAAAACAAATGTAATGAAACTTTAAGAGTATTGACACGCAATAGAAAGTGCAAACTCTCCTAGTTACACTTTCAAATAAACTACATATTTTCTGTAGAATGATTTTTGGTTACTGGAAGCCAGAAATTTCTTACTTTGTTCAGTATTATTTTGTTACTTGCGTTATATTATATTTTATTATCCAGAAGGTGTAAACAGTTATGTACAGTACAGAAGAAATGTTATGTCAAGTATTTACAGAAGAAAAGGAAAATTTGTTTACTGAATCTCATGTGTGTGTGTGTGTGTGTGTGTGTGTAAATCAGCTGGCAAACAACAACTAGCATGGCAGAAAGGAAAGTTTACGGTTAATACGTTAAACAAAGTATTTACCGAGGCTGACTTTATGTACTCGCTTTGAACTATAAAAATCGGTATATAAGAATACGTAATGTTTACGAGTGTTTAGGGTGATAATTGGACATCAAATTGATACTACATCAAAGCTCCGGGATTCAGTTCAAAATTTGTTTGTTTGTTTAATATTGTGGTTGTATACCGCTTAGACCTAATTAATTTGACTAACCAATTTGATTTTTGTCAGCGAAGCCTGCGCTATACCATTAGATGTAGAACAACACCGTTTTCTTCATTTAAAGTTAAAATTTAAAGAGGATAGTACATAAAACACATTATAAGTTTCTATTTTTTCAGCATTAAACATTAGCACATTGATTATCTACCTAATTCAATTCCTAATCAACCGCAGTAAACTGGAGACAGTTTTTACGCGACTTTGTCTCAGATTATGTCGTTTCTAACAAATTTCATATTTCAGTTGCTGGGCAGCGGCGGGGGAGGGGTTAAAAACAAAACGAAACAACTATGAGTGCAGGAGTTATAATGATATAAGGCATATATGATATAAGGAGTTATAATAATAAAGAGGGAAGCGTATGTTAGTTTTTTCTACGGAAAACGATAGTACTTCGTTAAGTAGCGTTAGGGCAAGTGAATGCTTAGGAACCGCACACAATACGGTAACTACTGACTCTAGATAATGGGATATCTCGTCTAGAAAATTCAAATATATAGTCTCTCTAAAGCGTCCTTAGTCTGGAACATAAGGAGTGGTCTGTAGTGATAGGAATAACACCTTCCAGGAAACTCTTTCCTCCATAATCTGGAGAGAAAAAAAGAGGCTAAAGAAAGATAACGTAGATATGCTCTATATAACAACTATTAGATAGCCCACTACATAACAGACGGTTTCGATATCCTCACGTGTGATTTGTAAACAAATGTCAAGTTTCCCGTTTTCGCTAATAAATACCTCTAGCTTTCTAGCTAATAAGGAAGGAGGAATGTAAGAGGTAATAAATTTAAGTATGTAGTTCTGTAGGAATGAAATGATTGTACACTATAATATAAGGCTGGTCTGAGTGTAACTGGAACAAAATAAATTTCCGCTGTCAGCCTATGTAGTTTCGTAATACCGAAATTCTGTTCCAATATTCACAGTGTAATTAGTATACGGTTTTGTAAACTAAATTTTATCGGAACGCACGAATACACGTGAACTGGTTATTTTGGTTTCGCATCGCTGGCTTTGTCGGCTTGTTTCCAGATCAGCGATCCTATTCGGTATTCAGCACTTCCTCATTATTTCGTACTAAGACATATCGTATTGTATAGGTGCTGAATGTAAATGAACTAAGATGATATTTAAGGTAAGATTGAAGATGATATTTAGTACGAATTGATTGAAATCGGAATTTTGATCTGAGATAGAGTTCTCTGAGTGAATATATTCAAGATGACGTTTAAGTTCTATGACGATAACTGTTAACTACTTAATGTTCGCGACAGTATAGGCACGATAGACATGTCTATAAGTAGGTTTATTATTTATTTCTGTAGCTTATCAGATTATTTCCTTACTACCTGGTTCGTGTTTTTCAGGTCTCAAAAAATAGTACTTGCCTCTCCATTTCAAATATTATTATTATTATTATTTTTTAACATCTCTCATTAAGATTTTTGAACTAATGGTTGCGAATACAAACAATTTTTGAATACTCCAGTAGTCTTTTGTCCCGTTTTTATTGAATTTTTCTCTTATTTTAATTCGATCAGCACTGTCAAGCGATTTGGTTCAGCCGAAAGCCCAAACTGATTATGAGTTAAAACATTTGAAAGCGCTTGTCAAGAGTCATTACTGTACTCCTGGGAAGAATTCTCGTGTGGGAGGAAAGGTTACACACGTCCTGGGTATGCGCTAGTCGTTATTTCAAAATAAAAATAATTCAGTGCATTGTCTGTAGGAATAAAACTTTTTTTTTTTGTTAATTTTAGACTTTACCTTTAATAGAGACACGCATATTTTATATTAGTTTTATAAGAAAACAAAAAAATGGCTGATCTAAATGTAGCCTCTTATTAGGTAGCCGACGCTATTACGCGAACTAATGACTCATCGTAGTATGGGTAAAACGTATGATTTTAAGAGAAATAAAGCGACGAGTGCTAAATCGAACAACAGTGTTGTTTTACCAAAACCACGAAGATTTTACGAGGAAGATTGCGCGAATCAGTGTCTGCAGTTTGGTAAGTAGTTTGCTGTCGTCACAACAGTTGTGACAACTCTCTTCGCGGTTGTATAGTGCGCTAGTGGACGCAATAAGTGGTGTTGTACATGAAGAAGCTATTTTTATTAAAAAAAGAATAACTTACATAGAATTATTCCAAGTATCGAAAATCAACTTTCGGTTTATGGAATTTTTCTCTCACACGAGACAATATCCTGGTAAATGAGATTGGCAGATAATAATTTTTCGTATGAATAATACCCAGGATAACAAAGATTTTATTGTCATTATTTCAAAACTCACGTGGCATTTATATTACACGTCGTAAACGCTCCGCCTAGGAAAAATGACTCTGATCAGTGTAAGTTACATCTTGGAACGAGTCATGGGCTAAAAACGATGGCCTAGTCGGTTATAATCTGGTTATTTTTTAGATGCACCTGCTTGACTTCCACGTCTGAGGTACGGTTCCGTGGCTCCCATCCGCATTCACTCGCAGGAGCTTAGAGCGGTACTGGTATGGATGATAGGAGCGGCCTCCTTGGGGCGCCAACCGGAACGGAGAGTGGTGCCCAGACGAATGGCTCCCGCATGTCAGCACTTGCACACCTCGCGGTTTCCCGTTGCTACGGCGACACGAGCTGATTCTGTCTGTGGGACAAACACACCTTCATGGTAGTTCAGACTTGGATTACTACCGTGATAACATCAATATGTGAAAACGATAAAAAACATACGGTTTATTTGATGCACTCACCTTGGGACCAGTTGATTCAAGGTTGATTGTTTACTTGGGAAAATTCAATAAAAATTTGGATATTTAAATTGTAATAGTAAACCAAGAAAAATAGAGGTTGATTTTGATTCGGAAAAACAGAATGGAAGATTTTATTGCTGGAATACATTATAATGATACTAAATGATACTTTATGCTGTACTAAAAGTTGCCTAAAAAAGTTTCGGGAATTTAAACAAGTTTTCATTTTTTATAAAAAATTAAAACATAAAGCATAAAGCATAAAAATCATTTTGTATATAAAAATTGAATTTTGTTTAATAAAAGTAAAATTAAAGGATCAATTGAGCCAACAAACTTATCCGATATGAAGGCTCTCTGTTGACAAGACAAATGCGGCCATCATCAAACTGCCTTGAAAAATAGATTATTTTCTGCGACACGTCCTGCTTGTCGGCTAATACGCCACGATGTAGCGAAGCCAAAAGAGTATTTTCTAGGGCGTTAATCGAAATAAATATTGGAAGATTATGTCTTCGGTAGCTTCACAGTTTCAATCTACAGCATCGGTGAACGTATCCCACTTTAGTGTTTGTGGCCGCAAAGTATTGGTTTAGAGGAAAATTACAGGAGAAACAAGGAAGTGAAGGTTAACGTTTGACTGGCGCTGCTGTCATTTGCAGTGTTAATAAGAATCCATGTTAATGGTGGCTCTAAATTCAAAGACAGTGGTTGAGGGAAAGTAACATTGTTCTTTTTACTCTTCGTGGATAAACAAGGGATACGTTCAGATCTACTTTTTAACAAGAACTATTACTAAATGCTGTCAATATACAGGTGGGAGCCAGTAGCGTAACTAGGTGGGGGGGGGATGAGACTAACTTGAAGTTTGGACTTCCCATTTTCCTCACGACAAGGGAGATAAGCCATGAACCGTCCTATAAAATTTTATAAATACATTTTATAAATTCTTTGAGTCTCAAAGTTTTTGGGTAAAACCAATGTGAAATATATGGATTGAAAAAAATTTGGAAAAGCACTGACTTCAAAGTATTTTGCCCTTGATTAATTGTTACTCAAATTAAATCTCATGTCATTGAGAATCACTTTAATTCTAAATTTCTATTCTTAATAAATCTTTGAAAATCAGATTTTCCGAAGATATTTTGAAAAATGCTGTTTTTTACCCCTTCGCACTTTAATTTAAGGATGTTGTTCCACGACTGTTATACGCGACTTAAGGATGTTGTTCCACGACTGTTATCCGCAACTTAAGGATGTTGTTCCACGACTGTTATACGCAACTTAAGGATGTTGTTCCACGACTGTTATACGCAACTTAAGGATGTTGTTCCACGACTGTTATACGCAACTTAAGGATGTTGTTCCACGACTGTTATACGCAACTTAAGGATGTTGTTCCACGACTGTTATATGCAACTTACAGTTTGTGTTAAAGTTAATTATTTTTTATGTAAAATCCAGTAATAAAATCTTATCGTTTTTCTGAACTAAAGTCAAGAAACTGCTAACTTACCTGTACATAGACGACGCGACGGTTCAAATTGGACCAAAGAAGTCATGAGATAGACAGCCATGTAAGGATATGTTTGTGTGGGCGAAAAAGACGAAGGTAGATTAATCGGCCCTGACTTCGTATTCTGAGGCGAGCGTTATTGTTTTTTTAATGCTGCAAATACGTACGTGATTTACTAAATGTTGAGTGATTGTCATTATTAAGGAAACTCCAACTTTACTTTATCTATTTACAACTTTGTAAATTCTTTTATTCCTACAGTTATAAGCCTTATTCAACACAAGCAACTGGCTTACAAATAGGCCTACGTTGATAATGGAATTCTTCTGAAATTTTTAATAGCTCCTCCCTCATCAACTAGTCCCTCGTAGTTACGGAACTGCGTGGAATTATGGTTAACAAATTGAGGTAACATACAATAGTATAGGAACTGATGCCTCTCTTTCTATTGCAAACCATATCGCATGGAAAGTTTTACCGTTTCTGTTGCTCCTGAGGTGGTGTGGACAGGTCTAATAGCTTGCTCAAGCGTCTAAACTACTTTTTAGCACTGAGAAAGTTAAAAATGTTTTATGTTCCAAGTAATAACGACGCACGTATTGAAAAATTCTCTTTGAATTTTATGCAGGCAATGAGAATTGTAACTATTAAAAATTAAATTACAAGTAAAATATACCCTTTCTTACGATTCTTTTTTTTCGAATCCTTTCATCCATATGTCACGCAACAACCAGTGGCAATATGACTAGGGTGATCTAGTCAACTTCGCACGTAAAGCCAGGACAGAACACAAAGCGAAGGGAAGCTGAATCGCGAAGACTTTTTTTAATTTTTGAATTCAAATATTTTCTTTAACTATGTCAGTTAGTAAAACTTCAATGTGTACGTATTGTGTCCTTAGACGTTTAAGGTTGTAATGTCAGTTTTATACGTATATAACAGGAATGAGGTAGGAGTAGGCGAGAAAAAAATGTAAAAATATGTAAACATTTCAAGTACAGTAAGAAATAACTTGTTGTAACCTCAATCCGGAGACTGGTGAATGACCGTATTCTTAAGTCGTCCAGCTGATTGTCATTCTGTTTAAAACTCCATGTAAAACTTTCAATCCTACTATGGCAACCGCTTGATTTAAAAACATCTTCCTTGTCATATAAAATTAAAACAAAGAAATATAAAAATTCACATACACAATATCATGAACAAGAACTTCACTTCTTAATTAAGCTTAAGAAGTACTCAAGTTTACACTGCATACCATACAATTTTCCAGAAATCACACTCAAGCCTAAGATAGTAAACCAAATTGACATTAAATAGATTTTTTACAGAAACCAAACTGACATTTGCGAGATCATTGTTAATATGCAACTTATAAAATATAGTTTTTGTAACAACTTTGAGTGAAGTTATTAATAAACTTATGACACGCTATACTTCACAAATTGTAATTACATTGTTTTGGTACTAATGTCTAAGTTGCCTTTTTGACATTCTGTGACATTGTCTTTTCAACCGTTACCTTGATCAGTATGAGCCAACTATCCCGACTCTTGCACTCATTAGTTTTAAATGCTCGAAAGGAATTCCACCACACGCTGGAACTTCCCCATTATGAAAATCACCAAATATCCTTGGCGTACGCATTCATCACTTGTACTAGATCCCGTGTTAGTTCTTCTCCAATTCTAACTCAGCTTCCAGTACTTCAGTCACTGTTCCTTGATACTACAGAGTTCATATTATCTACGTTGCTGTCTAGTCCTGTGTTTTACCTTTTGGTCGATCAGTATATTACTATTCTCATTTTTCACTACAACGTATATAATGGACATATTTATCCAGAGTGTTTTTAAGTTAACTTTTCCTATGTATACTATTGTGTATTTCTCTGATTTCATTTTTCACCTTGATTTTTATTTTCCTTTTCTTGCCTCTATCAAATTTATTTATAATTTGCGCCAGCGAGCGCGCCACATACCCACACCCACACCTGCACCCACACACACGCGCGCGTTGTACGTTAGTAGTTTTAAATTAACCGCGATAGGCTTTTTAACCGAGGTCCTGTAAGATTTCTTTGTAGATGATATCAGTCTGTTTTCCTCCTTAATGTGTCTGTAAACTTGCTTTGTTGAAACGTCACCGATCGTTTTAACAGAGATTAACGTTTCATTCACATAAACCGTTCTCGACATATTCTCTATGCACTGGTGAAAACCGCGTCAAAATCCGCCCAGTGGTTCTCGAGTTTATCCCGTATAGAAACAAAAACGTCTACCGGGAACTTTATTAATTTTATACTATGTAGACATAAGTGCACTTTTACTATCACGACGACATCTAAAGTATACATGAAAATTACGTAACGTAACATATACTTTTAATCTTAATTGCATTCTTAAGGTGATTAAACAATTTATTTTATAACATTGAAGAGATTACTTTTAAAAACTGTTCGTAAGTTGCAAAATCCTTTAAATTCTAAAATAAAAATGTTTAAAGAGAGCTATCTTTTAACGTTAGATACGTGGTGTCACAGACGTTTTTGTAGAATTTTTTTATGTTCAACAATACATTTGTCCATGCCGTTATAACTTTAACGGTTTAGGCACTGTAAGCTAATGAGTTTGGACGGCAGTTTTTTCTTCGATTTGCTTCACTAACACGGTCACTTCCGCGATTCCCTTTTGACCTAGGTTAACGTTTCATCCCTAAAACTTCCACGACAAAAAATGCTTTATAAAATGATGATACCCCCCCCCCCACCAGTGACTCTATCAAAATCCGCTTTATAATCCTCCCAGCGATGTTAATGCGAACAAACAGACATACGGCCACTGGAAACTTTTTTATAGCATGTACACACACACGCGCTCACAATTCTACTTTTGAGTTTTTATGTTGTATTTTTTTATTTTATGAGTGCAATAATGTTTTATTTTACCCACAACCTGTTTGTCCTTAAACCACTCAGCCATCTCAGCGAAGTCTTTAGCATTATTTGCAAGGATACATTTAATATGATTCAATCTGCATTAATTTTAGGATCTTCATTGTCTAGATATGTCAACTCGTTCTTTCAGCTTTGTCGTCTGATGTCTATCTTTTCCGTCATCACTTTGTATCAAACAGTTTCTTTAGCGGGCTGTTCCGGCCCCAAAGGTAATTGGGTGGCCTGATCCTCTACTCGCGTATCCGACTTTCAAAGGGGATCATTGGGACTCATACTGAGATACATTTGATAACAAGACTTCTTATGTGGTAGGTATCCATTTTAGGTTTTTACTTGAAAGAGCCAGTGGCATACCTAGGCAACTGGAGGCCCGGGGCGGATTTGTTTCTGAGGCCCCCTCGCATAAGACGGGTTTTTATAATCTAATTTATCTTTAAGTATTACATAGCAAAAACATTTTACTGTTATGTATATATTGTCTAATTACTGTATTGATACACCTAGTTAGGAAACTTTATAAGAAACTGTAGTAATGTTTGAAATAAAAATTCATTTTCATATTGTAAATACAAAGTTTACAGAAATAATAGAAGTAGTTTATTAAAGAATGCATTAAATTTATTACAGTACTTTATAATATCTGTACAGTTGAACTGTTGTCTTCGATGTCACTCACAATGTTGTTCACTCACACAATATGTGATGCACTTTTTGTGTGAATTCTTTCATTCGAGTAACTGACCCGATTTCCGCAGTCCTAATTACCCACTGTTCGGTAAAAATTCTGATGAGAGATTTTAAATAAGTTGGTTGGTATCCTGAAATGTTAAATACTTTGCACTGGCCAAATCTCTGTTAGCGTAGACTCTACATGTTATCGCCCGGTGTTTCACTCCGCCGTTTAGCGTAGTCCCTACATGTTATCGCCCGGTGTTTCACTCCGCCGTTTAGCGTAGACCCTACATGTTATCGCCCGGTGTTTCACTCCGCCGTTTACATTTTCGTACCGAGGCATTCTTAAGTAGCTGCCGCTACCGTTGCCGTCCGTGCTGTTTGGGGTTCAATTTCCGACTGCGTGGCGAGTCATTGACGCCTGGTACAACTGACGCTACTTTTTTAGTATGAATATACTTCTAATAATAATCTTGGCTTTATAAGTTATTTTAATATCTGTAAACACTTTATGAGGTAGGGTTGTAAGGTAGATTTCAAAAATAATATGAAAAATAATTTTGAATGGATTGATTAAATCCTGGACCTCTCCTAGTGTTGTGTTTCAGGACGTGACAATAGAACATTTGTAAATAAATTTTAAAAATTACCAAATAAACTATTTGGTATCCGTCCCCACGCCCCTCTTAAATCCGCTATTGGAAAGAGGTTACTATGTTACTATATTCGCATGAGAGTATGAAAGCAACTACTAAGGCATAAAAGTAATGAAGTTTACAAGGCCAGTTAAAGAATACCTTGCACATTTGTCACTTAGAATTCTGGCCATTCATTAAGTTGGGTGATTTTTCGTCGGTGTAAGTGTAACTGTATCACGGACGCCCGGTATGCAGCCGCGTTACGTCGCTTTGTCATACGTCACTGGCGGTAATGACCCAACGATGACTGGCCTGTATCACTGCATCACGCGTCCCTGTGACTTTG
Source organism: Magicicada septendecula (assembly GCA_034769895.1). Lineage (NCBI taxonomy): Eukaryota > Metazoa > Arthropoda > Insecta > Hemiptera > Cicadidae > Magicicada > Magicicada septendecula. Next base: position 1,166,006,023 of record CM068367.1, read on the forward strand.
GGAGCGGACAGTGTGTGGACGAGTGCCAGCGTTTAATTCAATCTAATCTATAAATATTTAAAAATAAAACGCGTTGATCGATATTACTCAACTGATCTGTTTATACGTACCACAAATTAAAACAGGGGAATTAAAAAAGTCTTCTATAGTGTAGAACATGTCAATTACCTCCTAAATCATGACTACAGGGATGGTGTACAGGTTAGAAATTACAATAACTTTGCAGCCTTTATACATTTATTCCAGTTACGCAAGAGTCTGTAACGTGTAAAGATTAACGTGGGTTGTCTCAAAGGTTTGTATGTATTTTGCTTTGATGATAGTTGTGAAAGGATATAATAATAATTTTGTTTGATTTGTAGTTATTATTATTAATTCGGGGTCGAAGCGTCCTACGACGTTGTCCGATGCCCAACCTCCATCGTTGTCTGTCGTTGCAGTTTTCATCGTTTAGTCCTCTATCGCTCATTTATCTTCGTATGCCCTCTATCCATGTTTTCTTGGGTCTTCTTTTTTTTCTGTGTTCTCTAGGTAGCCACCTCATTGTTTTCTTTCGTAGTCGGTCTTGTCCCATTTTACTTTGCACGTGTCCGTATCAGATTAGTTGTTTTACTTCAGTGCAGTCGATGATTGTCTTTTGTACGCCCATTTCTTCTTTGATCGTTTCATTTCGTATTCGCTCTAGCCTTGAAGTTCTAGCAGCTCGTCTCAAAGCATTCATTTTTGTAGCTTCTAACTTTCTTTTTACCTGTTTTTTTATTCTCCATGTTTCGGATCCGTACATCAATGTGCTTTTAATCATACTATTGTGTATTCTTTTCTTCCTTTCTTTTTCAATTTCTGTGCTCCATAGAATCCCATTCAATGATCTATGATTTATAGTTAAGTACGTAATTGAAGTAGGCTGACCGACTGCAACTCATTGCCTCACAAACCTTGTCAATAGTGTCTTCTCTTACCCATGGCCTGTTTGTTCTTAAACCATTCAGCCATCTGAGCAAAGTCTTCAGCATTATTTGCAAGGGTATGTTATATAACATCATTTAGTTTGAATTAACACGTTTCTTTCAGTACTTTCAGATATCTAAACGTGCTAATTTGTAAGCACGTTTATTCAGCTAGTTACTGTTAATATGTACGTTGTAGACATATCAAAATAAATTGGAATATGTATGTAAAATATCAGTTCAAACTGCGTACGACAATCTCAAATCGCATTGAATCTGTTTACGTTTCGTCCGGCAACGAGTTAAATAGTGTAGATATCCGCAAGCAGTGTGTGGTATATGCGTTACTTGACATTACAAGTGGTGCCAGGATGCTTCAACCGCTCGCCGGGTAAGAAAATAATATACACAGACTTACAGTACACACATGATTACAAGCCGAGTTTGGGGGATATTTAACTGACCAGAGCAGCCTTAGGCGGTAATCAGTATGGTTCCGTAGACAGTGTGAGGAGTCTGACTTCATCGCCAATACATGACATTAGTTAAAGGTCTTGAAGTAGGTACTTAGTAAGTCCTGAAAGTAGTGAAGGGCTTGAGAAACGCAACGTAGGCCGTAATTCTTACGCAACGTAAGAATTATAATTTAACGTTGTGTTTCCTATTTTATGCAAGTGTAGCCACGTAAGCAATAAAGGATTTTGTCAGTGACTGTGTTAATAAAGTGCTTTGTTAACTTCTCATTTTCTCAGTATGGTACAACGGCATACAACCGAAATCGCCAAAGAAACTGCCTTTAAAAATAGATGTAAATTTAAAAATTTTGTTATATCAACAAAAATAATAACTTGACTAAGAAAAATATTTTTATGTGTACAATATTAATTGTTTACCGCACCGTTTGTGTCATGTTTGATCTTCCTTCGCTTCGCACTGTCAAACACTGTTTTGGATTGTGAGTGTTTGTGTTCGGATACGATAGCAATAAATTTTTGCTCAAAGAATTCAGACAATTTAGGTGTCTACAAGAAAGCGTATTCTTAGTAATCTATTGTATTATTAGCACCACGTCCTCTCCCAGAACCTGCCCATGGCTTGGTTTGGTGGACTCCATAATCTAATATAATATTTTCTAATCTCTACTTCGTTTGCAGATAACACCTCACGTTCACTGTAATTTTCTTATTTAGATTGGCAACGTATATAGATTTATGTTTTTTTAAAACATTATTTTAATTAAAAGAAACTAATTTTTTGTCACTTTGAGTTATCTTCATTCGATAAAACCGGCTGTTCTTTATAATTGGAAGTACAGAACACTTTGGTCACTGTCTAGCATTGTGAGTATAAATTTTTACTTAATTTCTCTTGTTGTTTATAATTAAGACGAACCATCTGCAATGCTTATAAACGATTTTTATTATTTTGCTTTCAGACAAAATTTGTCCTTTTTAATGTATTTTATACTAACATGAGCAATAGGATACTGACAGTTGTAATAACTACTATATTTAGATCTAGATATATATTTATATTACTGGTAGTATAATCTAGTAGTACTGGTAAGCATAATTAGAATGCCTTACTGTCATAGCCTATCGTAGTTCAAAGATTTGTTTTTATTATCTGAAAGTAAAAGTACTATAATACGAAAATTGCTGCTGGCGGATTAAATTATACCATAAAACAGAGACAATAACAACAACAACAACAACAACAACAATAAGTCTGTAAATTATATTTATGTTAACGTTTATAAAAGAATCAAGTCTGAACAATACCATTTTATGTATTTATATTACCACAGTTATATTGTAATTTCTTTATTGTAGTATGGAGTGTCCTTAAATGTTTTAATCAATAACGGGTTTCTGTTTTTATGTGGTTTTTATGTGGTAATAGCGATCTCTGTGCGCGAAATTGTTTATGTCTTTGTTTATTTTATTAGTTATAAACGCTTAATTATTGTTATTCTCTTGGGAGAGCGGGCGAAGTGGTCGACCAGAGTCTGACTGTTCCGGTCAAGAGAGCCAAGGGCCAGGTCGTGGGAAATTGCTCGATGACAGTTAAGGAGTGGATGAAGAACCATTATGAGTATGTCTAGGAATATTATTATTTTTATTACAACATGGTGACGGCATTTCCATCGTGTGTTTTGTTGCTTTCAAAGTCACTGCTGTATTGTAGTGCATGTTTTCTACGCTCTCTGTATTGTAGATACGTCTTCTCATCTCAGTAATCGTCTTCTGCTTTTTATCCTCCTGCAAAGAAACTATGCAGAAGCTATTATTATTAATCATTTAACTTTTGATATTTCCCTAAGCTACTTGGACATTCTTTTCTTGCCAACAGATAAAGAAGCCTAACTCTTTATTTCTCAGCCAAGCGTGGAGACCTTTACTTGTAGATAACTTTAAGAAACTATAAAGGTAATCCTTAAGAAGGCGTTAACCGGCGCCAACATGGAGTGAGTATATGACTAACAGTACTCACGGTATTAAATTCAATTTTTTCTGTATCATACTGTGTTTGCACTATATTTTTCAATTACTAAATTTTTAATGAAGAGTAGTTTTAAGTAAATAATTTTCGGTTAAATTATTTTAAATTTTCGGTTAAATTTTATCCAAAAGGAATGTAAAAGTTGTCATAATTAATAACGATATTAAAAAAATTATTTTATTAAATAATATACTTCAAACTATAATTAAATAATATTTTAGACTAAAAAAATAATTTGTTTCTTAAAAGGAAGGAAAAAGTTAAATTTAAAGTAAAACGTTTTTACTTTTGCCTTTCAAAAATTCCAAGTTTTAGCTTTAGCTTACCTGCAATAGCTTAGTACACTTCCATAAATAATTTCAAGTAAATCTGTCAAGTAGTCCACGACATTTATTTTATTTATTCATTGTCCAGTTCCGTTTTTATTAGATTTTGGACATCAGTACCAAATTAGTGTATTTAGTGATTTATTTACACTAGGCTTAGGTTCAGGTTCAAAGGTCTCAGCATTTTTACTTTGAATATCAATGGTTGCAAAGAAAAAAATGTGAAAATAATAGTTATTTTAGGCTACTTATGGCTAGTTATTTTGAAAATTATTGTTTCCACAAAACGCATTTTTATTATTCACTCTCTTATTTTATCTAGGTACTATAACAAAATAGTTAACAGACAATACCTTTCTTCATACCATTATTAAAGCCTTTTAATTAATTTGCATTCTGTCCTCTAAGCGAACTGTTTTTTTTAGATAGCCTACATGTTAGGCGTTATTAGAACTGCATACCTAAACATTTCACTATACCTGCATCAGACTAGAACCTCAACTTACCGAACTTTCTCCAGTGTACACGATAAAGTATTTTCTCCGGAAGACTAACACATTAGTTAAAAGAATTCTTGTTACTTCAAGTATTACCTTGTCATTAAGTTAGCAATTTATTTACAACCGTAAATAACCATGTACAAGTGGTTAGGTACAAATCACCCATGTGCGGAGTGCCGATACTCCACAATTTGTGAGTCATGGACCGTAATTCTTCCCGTAACGTCTGCTTCCACGTGCATTTGTATTGTTCTCAGCCAACATGTTCTATGTAAATTACTTTTTAGTTTACTTTCACACAAATTACTCTTGCAGTAATTAATTGAGAAACTTCATTTGCTGCACTTTTTAACGAAGGATACGTATTTGGTAGTGAAATTTTGCTTACCAGGAAAACACCGTGAAAACTTTCACTTTAAAAATTAATATAGAAACGATCGAGAAAAAACAGAATTGATTCTTTGAAATGAGAGGTTTGAACGATTTATTAACTTGTACTTGACACTCAAACGTAAGTTTGGATTCCATATATTTATTTTAACGTGCCGTAAATCATAAACGGTAGTTGACTACCGTAGTTGGCTATACTAATAAAAAATTGCGAAATCTTCCATTACGCGAACGCGCGCGCGCGCGCACACACACACACACACACACACACACACAGTATAGTTTACAGGTCTGTAAAACCTTAGCGTAAAGTAACATTATGAATACTTAAAATATGTTTGTACGTACATAAGGCAGGTGTAATTCACATGTAATTGACAACCACTTCAGCTGCTATTGTGTCTGCAACAGAATAGGTTTTGTAAAAGGCGGAAGGGATTTATGGTATTGTTAAAGCTGGCTTTGTCAATAGCTGTTACAGTTACTAATTTACATACCAAATGCTTATCAGCACAGATTTGTATAAATAGGACAGTTTATTTAAGTTTACCAGAAATCTAAAGTATTTACATTAAACTATATTTTAAAATATTTAAGATAACCAATTTTTAAAGACTTAAAAATGTATCAAATTCAGTAAATATGAAAGGTGCTGGTGTTCTCAACACTTTAACGATTTGTGCTAAACGTGCGTTATGTTTTGTCAGTTTTTACACGCAAACATACATATGTGCATTTTCTTCCTGTCGTCCTCCATGTCTGTTCTGGAACTCTTTCCTCTCGTATTTCCACTACCTTCAGCCACTGCCATTCATTTCTCCAAAAGCAAAAGCTTTGATATGTTTCATCCTTCCTATAGTGGTGCAGCCTATTATCAATCAAAATTTTTATTGCAGGCTACATTTGTTTTCATGTGCTTTTATCTGTTCTTGTGATGTGACCACAAAATAATAATTTCTTTTATTCAATATATTTTGGCATATTCTTCCTTAACCCCATTCTTCTCTTGATCACATAATTGACTGTCCATTATTGTCATTCTCCAACTTCTTCCTCAAATCTCATTTTACCTGAATCGATCTTGTGTCTAATCGTTTTGTTGATTATTCAATTTATGCTACAACTACTAGTTATAATTCGAACAATGGTATTTGTATTCATGTGTCCCACAGTACTACGTTTTCTCCTTTTCAAGATCTTGTTTTATCAAAAACTACTCTGTTTCTTCTTTTAGCTCTGTGCCAGTTTCAAATATCGTGAATCCGAAGTACTTTAATTTGACTATTTCGTCAATTCATAAATTTTTTACTATTCGTTTAATACCGTTGAATTTTCTGTCTTATTCGCATGTTTTTAGTCAATTCTTGTATAATTTTTGTTTAAGTATGTCAACTGAGAACTTATGAAGATATTTTCCTCCCGCCCGATGACCATGTGGTATCCCGAAGGAAGTGGTTTAGGTGTACATTCTGGTTGAGCCTATTGGTTTTGATATCTGTTACACAAACATTTTGCATTGGCCTAACGTTGGTAGCATAGACCAGCCCTACAACAAGAGTTTGATGTGCGAAAACGCATAACTCTATAATTGCTTCTCCTACAGATGTTTTACATTTTTTTTAAATAAAAAAGTATTTTTTGAATTTTTCACAATTTTTATTTTATTTTAACTTAAAAAAATTCGAATGTAGGCCTACAGCGAAATCTCCATAAACCATAGTAACGATGTGTGGTCATTTCATGATATTATTCAGCTAACGCCAAGAGTCATACATACGAAGAACTATAGCCTACTTGCGGTTTTAAAAAACATAATTTATTAATTTGTTTTTACCTATAGCATATGAGTCGTTCAAAATAAAGAGCAAGCTCTGCAACTCGGGAAGCTTACTAGTTAGTTTTGAAGTATTCTGTTCACCGATATTCGAGTATGTAATGTATAAGAGTACTTTGTAGTTATTTACGAATTGAGGGTTCACCGGGTCACTCCCGTGTACTCTCTTAATGTTGTTCGCTATTCAACTTTTGCATAAGCTTTCTCATTTCCATTAACTTATTTTGTCATATAATTTATTAATTTATTTGTCCTTTGACCTTTCTACGTAATCCGTGCATATTGTTTTCTAAGTTCTATTTCCTTTTAAAAAAAGTTCATTTTCACTTATATTCCTTTTTGTGCTTTCAAAATGGTCTTTAATCTCATTTCTTTTAGACCGTGTTACAGTTTTCCACGTGCGTTTGTTAGTTATCTGAATTTAATTAATAGGTAAAAACGTAAAAGTTGTACCTTATAGCCTGAACCAGTTTTCGCTATTAAAAAGCTTCTTCAGAGGCTGCCGTTGGGAGCACTGTCCGTCTTGTTCTTGGTGACGGTATCGACTTTTGAAGGATCGATGTTGTGTGTGTGGGGTGTAATATGTTCGATAATACGTGTGATTTGAATGATGCACCGTTCGATGCACGGTGCCAATGATGCATATAGAAGTGGTGGACAAAGAAGAAGAAGAAGAGATCATAAGGAACATTGATAAGAAAGTAGAGAGTATTGCCTGCGGAGATAAAGGGACGTTGGAGAGATTAAGGGAGATTCTGGTAAGGAATAGAAGTTTATTCAGAGAGTGCCCCGGAAGGATCGAAGGGTACGTTCACGAGTTCCAAGTCACCGACCGGACACCGTACTTCCAGAGAGGATGGCCTGTCCCATTAGCATATAAAGGGAAGGTAGATGATGAGATTAGAAGAATGTTACGGTATGGGGTCATTGAGCGATGCAACAGCGCATATATCAACCCACTTGTTACTGTAATTAAGAAGGACGGTAGAGTACGATTGTGTTTGGATGCGAGGAAGGTGAACAGCGTGACTATCCCGGACTACGAGGGTGCTCCACCGATAAACGACATTTTGGCGAGATGTTGTGAGATGAAATATTTATCTACCGTAGACTTAACTAGCAGTTTCTGGCAAGTACCACTGAAGCCGGAGTGCCGGAACTTCACCGCTTTTATGTACGAAGGCAAATGTTATCGCTTTACAGTTACGCCGTTTGGACTGAGTACCAGTTCTGCTGCACTAACCAGGGGATTGGACACAGTATTGGAAGATGAAGTTAAAGAAAATACCATTATTTATGTCGACGATTGCCTATGTTATTCAGGAGATTTAGAGACGCATTTATTACATTTAGATTTATTATTATCCAACTTAAGAAGAGCGAATTTAACCATCAATTTGGAAAAGTCGCAATTCTTTAGGCAAGAAATTGCGTACCTTGGATATCGATTAACTACGCAAGGAATACGAGCAACGGACGAGAAGATTGATGCCATTATGAAGTTTCCAACACCTCGGAACCAAAAGCAATTAAAAGGTTTCTTGGGTTTGACAAATTTCTACAACCGTTTTACAGATAAATACGCTGAAACCACCAAACCATTACTTGAATTATTACGGAAAGGACAGAAATTTACCTGGACACAGGAATTAAATGAATGCTTTCAACAAGTTAAAAGGTTATTCGTAGAAACAGTTATCTTGAAGTTTCCTCGAATAAACCAAAGATACTATATGCAGTGCGACGCCAGCAACTTTGCATATGGCGGGCAACTATATCAACTGGATGAGGAAGGAAAAATTGGAGTTATAGCTTTTACCAGCAAGACATTCAAGGGTGCAGAAAGAAATTATTACACCACGGAAAAGGAGCTCTTGAGTATCGTACGATGTCTTGAAAAATTCCGTATATACATATTAGGGCAACCTTTAACCATTATTACAGATAATAAGGCACTGACTTTTATGAATAAATGTCATTTAAACAACTCGCGAATTACACGCTGGATCTTAAGTATCCAAGAGTACAAATTCGACATTGTCCATTGTAAGGGCAAGGACAATATTATTGCTGATCTTCTAAGCAGAAACCCAGAAGATGCCACGTTAGAAGAAATTAGCGACAATATGTCCGAATACTTAATTAATCACCTGACAATCAAGATGGATAAAAAGGTAAGCAAGATCATTATGGATATTGGAAAGTATCAATTTAAAGATACTAAGCTTAAGACTATTATAGATAAGATTAAGGAAAAGTGTTTAGATAAGGAATTAAATAAATTTTATAGATACGTCGATGAGAAATTATATAGATTACGTAGGAGGGAATGGAAACTGTACATACCGAACAGTGTATCCGGCGAAGTAATTGCTGAAATGCACCGTATGTATGGACATCCTGGAGCTAAGAAATGTATAAAATTATTACAGGAGCATTTTACCATAGACGGTATGTTGAAAAGGGTGAAAAATTACGTACGGGCTTGCGACACTTTTCAAAAGAGGAAGGACTCAGGCAACAAAAACCTGTTCGGAGGAACGAAAGCCATTATACCGTTAAGCAAGGGTGACCTAGTGAGCGCTGATTATTATGGGCCACTACCTGTTTCGTCCGCTGGAGTAAGATATTTGTTTGTCATGATAGACAACTTCACAAAATACGTGCGACTATTTACACTTCGGAAGGCAACGACCGCAGCCACATTAAGAAGAATACACCAATATCGTAAAGAGCTAGGATCTCCTAGAATAATTATCACAGACAACGGAACGCAATTTACCTCTAGGAAATGGTTAGACGGGTTAAACGAATTAAATATTCAACCAAGATTTACCGCAATAAGAAACCCATGTGCGAATCTGGCTGAAAGAATCAACAGACAACTTGGAAATTTATTTAGGATCTTTGTCGGTGACCAACACACAAAGTGGTCGCGTTATGTACCAATCATTGAGAGTTGCATTAACGAGACGTACCACGAGACTATAGAAGTAACGCCCTATGAGGCACAGCTCGGGAAAAAACCGACAAGAGTTTGGGAAAAATACCTAAACAAGGACATACTTCAAGTTAAAGGAGCTGACCATAACCAACTATTCGTCAAAATGAAAGAGAAGAGGGAAAAACAAGCGAAGTTGTGTAATGAAACAAGGACCATTACAAAATTCAAAATTGGTGAGAAGGTGTTAATCAGAACCTATTATCAATCGGACGCGATCCAGAAAAGGATTGAAAAATTTTGCGAACTGTACTGCGGACCATACAAAGTACATCGAATTCTCGGAGAAGCTACATACCTACTCGTCGATTGCGATGACGAAAGCAAAATCCGCGGGAAATTTAATGCCAGACAGATGAAAAAATATCATGAGCCAGAAAATTGAAGATGAAGGAAGAGGAGGAAATTGAAGAATATATCATAAGAAGTTAGCTGATGGTGATGAGTCATCTGCGTTAGGGTAATTGACGCGCTTATCTCATTCAAGCTGGCTTAACCAAGAAAATTATGTACTCTAAATGTCAAACGTAACATTAGAGTTTACTTAGTTAATTAATCACTAATTAAATGTTAGATAATAAGGGTGAATTAACGTTTTGAGTGACATTTTACGAAATATTGTAGTGAATACAAGGGACATTTTAGTTGCTATTACTTGATTCACATAGTAATAAATTATTGGGACAAAGTGAAAAAAAATAGGACACTTAAAATCAAATGAGTGATATTATTCAAAGAACTATATCGTGAATGAACTCTGTTAAAGTGAATGTATATAATTAATAGACTAGGATTGTAAATGATGCTAGAATGAAGTAGATAACTCATTAGCAAAATGTATTAGGTGTATGTATAAATTATCAAAATAATTACAACTAACGTAGCGAATATGTTAATTACCAATCTAATTTTAAATAACATTTTAAGAACAAAATTATTGGTAGGACTATTAGTACTGCACAAAATGTATACGTATAGGAGATTTCTCTGATGTCATGTAAAGCGTTACGTTAAACCGATTGATTGTTTGATAATATATTGCGAGAATAATATTTTAGAAAGTAAAAGGATTATTCAATTAATTAAATTAATTAATTGCTCATTGAATTTATGATTTGTCTTGTATATGTAAATACGATAATGTGAAATGCGTTCAGCCATCCCAAATAGCTTGCAATAAATTCAGAGATCCAATTAAAACTAAAAGGGGGTGCACCAATTGTAATATAAGTCTTTAAAAGTAGGTTATCATGTAATATCCTCCCCTGAGGAAGATGAACATGGCGAGGCGACGTACAAGGCGCAGAATTTGGATTTGAGTTGTTCCCTGAGGTCACATCGTCAAATCAAAATTGAGGACACTGTAACGAGCAAAAAATTTAAAATTTTTTAAATTTTCACCTCGACGGAGTGCGTTCACACGAGGTGGTGTCAACGACTTATAGTTGACGCAATAAATAAAGCGTAATGAGATGTCAGAGCAGCGTCGCTAACTTGACAATAGAAAGACGTTAAGCTCAAACCAACTATAGAAATTGGTTGCACAAGATGACAGGGAAAGTTTAGTTCAGAATTATTGCTCTCTACCGCTGTAACAATGTGGGCGAGGACGTTCACACTCGTACTGAGAAACGTGGCAGATGTTAGACTAGGTTACGTCAGTATACGATCGACGACAAAAAGAGTGGAACTATATGTTACAATGGAACGGATGCACTGCTCCTTAAGAAGCAATACGAAGGCTGAGATCAGACAAAAACTCAAGTCATGTTACGCAGCTGGAGTTATCGTCTAAGTGACAGACAGAATTTACGAGTGGAAAGTTGGGGTGACTTCACCAGCCAGCAGATGTCCAAAATTATTAATAGCTACAAAAAAGGGGTATAACATAGAACAATACGCCGGTAGAACCGAAAGTACAGATAATGGCAATATAGAGAAACACTGAGTTTACTTCAGACAATAGGTTGATGGACAAGCGTCTAATAGCCGTAGTTTCTACGAAAAGGGTCAACGTTCGTCAGAGCAAAATCGGGGGATGTCTAAGAACCTATCAGAAACCAAAAGCCAGGGAGAAAACTGGTAGAGAGGAGTGTTTCCATAGCAACAGAAACGAAGAACCTATCGGAAGAACTATGACGTAGGATCTTGACATAGTGGGACAAAATATTCCAAGAAAACTCAAAACTGACCAATCACGAAATGAAATAGGCGTGAACAGCGCCAGGGACAAAATTTTGAGTAGGGACGAGTTAATAAAACTATCTGTCCAAGACGGAGGAAGCAGTCTTATCTCAAATTTTTCAAGTAATACACTTTAAGTTCGGGAGAAAGTTTTTACTCAAATTTTAAACAGTTCATTTCAATTATTCGGAGCCAGTATATCTTAAATTTTCAAACAGTATACTCTAATTGTTCGGAGTTAGTTTTACTCTAAGTTCACAAGAGTACATTAATCGTGCGGAGAGTTAACTCGAGTTCGGGAGTTAGTACGTTAACTCGTAACTTAAAAGACTTAGTAATATCTTCATGTCACGATAGTCAGACTTAGTAAACTTTTAAGAGTGAATTTCGAAGTGCGATGTAACGGACTTAGATAAGAATTATTCAAAGTGAACAATCAGATCGTTACACGAACAGATATCACCACATAAATAATATACTAAACAGTTGAACTTAATTCAGTGTTACTACACCTTATTAACGCCATAATGAACATGAAGCATTAAACTAAGTATTAAATCACATGAATATTTGATAAAGCAGCGATATAAGTGGAACTAGACAGGTACATTAACGTTAAAAGGAACACACAACATACATCGTAAGATGAAGTATTTAATTGAACACTAAACATCAATTATTCCCATAAACCAACGCCAACGCGAGTGACCGGAAGAGTGTGTGTAAGTGATTGTGATAACAACAGCATTCAACGAAATGTGTCTCCATGCCATCTTCATCACCGGAACTAGACTTCACCAACGATTAATGGATATTTCATAAATCAAGTAATCATTATTTTAATCATTACTACTTAGTTACTTCTACTGACCTGATTCTTTCAAAGAATTCATCCCTGAGAAATTATTAATAAACGCAATGAATAAATCAGAATTAAAACGTAATTAATGAATATATTAACAAAAGCGTATCTGGGATTAATGAACGCATTAATAAGTAGAATATGAATTGTTATATTATTTGATTTATATATGTATGTATGTTTTTCTTTGTTTCAGCATATATTAAAACATGAATTTGTTCTTATAAAATATGTATGTATTTCAGGTACAGCGACGTATCATATGTACGATTATAATTTATTGTGAATGGTAAATAAACTAGTAATTTAAGTTGATCCTATATATGCGTTTATTATTACCAAATACAACCCAGATATTAACTTAAAATTTGAAGGAAATATAAAGTAGAATTTTAAGAGTTTCTTTTGCTCAAATAAAGTAAATGAATTGACAACACTAATTTATTAAATGATATCAAGTATGTGTTTATGAATAATCAGAATAGTTATACATTGTATTAAATGGCTGCATAACGCGCGGCATGAAAGTAACCAATTAATGCAAGTAACTACATATTATCTATTGCAAATAAATGTAATAAAATATCATTATATTAATGACGCCCAAAGTACGTAGGACGTTATAAATCAATTATATCGATTTGATATCATTATTAATATATAATATTCACATTGTAAAAATGGCGCCCATCCGCACGGCATGATACGTAGTAACAAAGATAGTTAAAACGTACAGCTTTGGCAAAGATCAGGCAGTAGAAGAAGTAGATAAAGTAGCGTTATAGAATTAGAAGTAAGATAAGTATAAGTGTTATAAGTCAGTTTGAATGATTACGCGTAGGAAGGCAAAAATGGCGAGCAATTCCGATAGCGTAGAATTCGACGTTAATAACCAGTTAGGTACGGTAAATACGGAAGAGAATACTACACCTAGCGAACCAAGTAGCGCTGTAGAGAGTCCAGAAGGTAGGGCGCGAGGACAGACATCAAAACTAGAAGATGTAAGTCTACAAATGTTGATGGAGTTCATCCGTCAACAGAGCACAAAACAAGAAGAAAGTAGCAGAAAACAAGAAGAAAGTAACAAATTAATTAGTGAAAAACTAGAGAAACAAGAAGAAAACAGTAGATTAATTAGTGAAAAATTAGAAAAACAAAATGAAAAGCTCGACCAGCATAAGGAAGAGATTAAAAGTCAGACAGCGGAACAAATTATGCAAATAAGGTCCGAGATACGTGAATACCAGCAGGCCTGGGAAGGAAAGGTCAACGAACTACAGAAGAAACAAGATGATATCGTGAGAAACTTGAGAGAAGAAGCAAACAAGAAGTACGAAGAAATACAAGAAACACGAGAAAATGATCGTCAAGAATGGATGGTAGCGATACACAATACCCAAACGACCGTTAAAAAGATTAATAATAAATTCGATGCTCACGTTAAGGATTCCAATAAGAAGCACGAAGAATTCAAGGCCGAGATACATGACACCATACGGCAGAAACAACAGGAGCAAGACGGAACAAACAATAACATTATACAGAAGTTGGAAGAAGTTGATGGTAGACAACGTTCAACAGAACAGAAGTTGGACGAGACTACAAAAGAAAAGACGACGCGGATCGAAGAGTTAAAAGGACATTTGACTAAAGTAAGAGAAAACCAGGAGAGACTGCAGAGACAGTTAATGGAAGGTGAGTGTGGTATATTAAACCGAATTAATGGACCTAACCACAATGACCTTAAATATAATGGTACGGACAGATTCCCTATGGAATTCCTTAAGGAGTTGTCTGAAATACAAGAGTTATACTACCCCACTGACAATATCAAGTGGATAGGTAGACATTTAGAATTAGACGCAGGAATTTGGTGGCGGGTTATACGTAACCAAATATCAAATTTTGAAGAATTCAAGGAAGCGTTCTCACAGAAATATTGGGGACAAGAACGACAAGACAGTATACGGGACCATTTGGAGTATGGTAGGTTTGATTGGAGTGGACCGATTACTGCAATTCAGTATATAGAACGCATATTGTTGGAGAGTAGGCAGTTAACACCTACTCTGACTGATAATCAACTTATACGTAAGATATCTCGTCACTTCGGGCGCGAGATTCAGCTCGCTGTGGTCACGAGAGGAATTGTGACAATCCCAAATTTCGAATCTTTAATCATAGAATATACACAGATACAACCGAGAAATAATAGGGAGTCAAACTATGTGACGGCGAACGAGGGGAGGAATTCCTACAAGGAAAGTGAAAGCGGTTCGAACAAAACAAATGGAGCGCAGAAGAAAGCCTGGGTTGACAGACCGGCTGTAAATACACAACAACATCGTACTGGGGACCGACGCGCAGTCAACACAATGGAATTCACAAACACAGCTGCCGGTACATCGGGCACTGAACCCAAAAGGGTCCGTCAACAAGAAGAAGAAAAAAAAATCCCTTTACTCATTAACGGAGATAGCCGATAAAACGAATGACTACCAGACTAACATAATTCTACCAGATTTACGAAGCGATTTATTATGTAATGATGACGAGGAGATTACCCAACGAATAATAAAGTGCCCAGAAATAAATATAAAGTTTAACAATAATGTTACTGTACAAGCGTTGCTTGACACTGGATCCGTTATTGCCGGATTGTCCGAATCGTGGTTTAATCAAAACAAACATAACATAACACCTTATGAAATATTACCGATGACTAACACTTTAATAGTTAGCGCGGTTGGTAATAAATCAAAGTTAATAAGGAAGCAAATATTATGCGATATTTATATCGAAGGAATTAAATATGAATGTGTTTTTCTCATCATACCAGATTTAATAAAACCTTGTATATTAGGAATCAATTTTCTTCAGGAAACAGGATGTCTCATTGACATGGGGAGAAGGATCGTCGAGTTAAGAAGAGAGGCTGACGAAGCGGCGTGCACGGTGCCAATGATGCATATAGAAGTGGTGGACAAAGAAGAAGAAGAAGAGATCATAAGGAACATTGATAAGAAAGTAGAGAGTATTGCCTGCGGAGATAAAGGGACGTTGGAGAGATTAAGGGAGATTCTGGTAAGGAATAGAAGTTTATTCAGAGAGTGCCCCGGAAGGATCGAAGGGTACGTTCACGAGTTCCAAGTCACCGACCGGACACCGTACTTCCAGAGAGGATGGCCTGTCCCATTAGCATATAAAGGGAAGGTAGATGATGAGATTAGAAGAATGTTACGGTATGGGGTCATTGAGCGATGCAACAGCGCATATATCAACCCACTTGTTACTGTAATTAAGAAGGACGGTAGAGTACGATTGTGTTTGGATGCGAAGAAGGTGAACAGCGTGACTATCCCGGACTACGAGGGTGCTCCACCGATAAACGACATTTTGGCGAGATGTTGTGAGATGAAATATTTATCTACCGTAGACTTAACTAGCAGTTTCTGGCAAGTACCACTGAAGCCGGAGTGCCGGAACTTCACCGCTTTTATGTACGAAGGCAAATGTTATCGCTTTACAGTTACGCCGTTTGGACTGAGTACCAGTTCTGCTGCACTAACCAGGGGATTGGACACAGTATTGGAAGATGAAGTTAAAGAAAATACCATTATTTATGTCGACGATTGCCTATGTTATTCAGGAGATTTAGAGACGCATTTATTACATTTAGATTTATTATTATCCAACTTAAGAAGAGCGAATTTAACCATCAATTTGGAAAAGTCGCAATTCTTTAGGCAAGAAATTGCGTACCTTGGATATCGATTAACTACGCAAGGAATACGAGCAACGGACGAGAAGATTGATGCCATTATGAAGTTTCCAACACCTCGGAACCAAAAGCAATTAAAAGGTTTCTTGGGTTTGACAAATTTCTACAACCGTTTTACAGATAAATACGCTGAAACCACCAAACCATTACTTGAATTATTACGGAAAGGACAGAAATTTACCTGGACACAGGAATTAAATGAATGCTTTCAACAAGTTAAAAGGTTATTCGTAGAAACAGTTATCTTGAAGTTTCCTCGAATAAACCAAAGATACTATATGCAGTGCGACGCCAGCAACTTTGCATATGGCGGGCAACTATATCAACTGGATGAGGAAGGAAAAATTGGAGTTATAGCTTTTACCAGCAAGACATTCAAGGGTGCAGAAAGAAATAATTATACCACGGAAAAGGAGCTCTTGAGTATCGTACGATGTCTTGAAAAATTCCGTATATACATATTAGGGCAACCTTTAACCATTATTACAGATAATAAGGCACTGACTTTTATGAATAAATGTCATTTAAACAACTCGCGAATTACACGCTGGATCTTAAGTATCCAAGAGTACAAATTCGACATTGTCCATTGTAAGGGCAAGGACAATATTATTGCTGATCTTCTAAGCAGAAACCCAGAAGATGCCACGTTAGAAGAAATTAGCGACAATATGTCCGAATACTTAATTAATCACCTGACAATCAAGATGGATAAAAAGGTAAGCAAGATCATTATGGATATTGGAAAGTATCAATTTAAAGATACTAAGCTTAAGACTATTATAGATAAGATTAAGGAAAAGTGTTTAGATAAGGAATTAAATAAATTTTATAGATACGTCGATGAGAAATTATATAGATTACGTAGGAGGGAATGGAAACTGTACATACCGAACAGTGTATCCGGCGAAGTAATTGCTGAAATGCACCGTATGTATGGACATCCTGGAGCTAAGAAATGTATAAAATTATTACAGGAGCATTTTACCATAGACGGTATGTTGAAAAGGGTGAAAAATTACGTACGGGCTTGCGACACTTTTCAAAAGAGGAAGGACTCAGGCAACAAAAACCTGTTCGGAGGAACGAAAGCCATTATACCGTTAAGCAAGGGTGACCTAGTGAGCGCTGATTATTATGGGCCACTACCTGTTTCGTCCGCTGGAGTAAGATATTTGTTTGTCATGATAGACAACTTCACAAAATACGTGCGACTATTTACACTTCGGAAGGCAACGACCGCAGCCACATTAAGAAGAATACACCAATATCGTAAAGAGCTAGGATCTCCTAGAATAATTATCACAGACAACGGAACGCAATTTACCTCTAGGAAATGGTTAGACGGGTTAAACGAATTAAATATTCAACCAAGATTTACCGCAATAAGAAACCCATGTGCGAATCTGGCTGAAAGAATCAACAGACAACTTGGAAATTTATTTAGGATCTTTGTCGGTGACCAACACACAAAGTGGTCGCGTTATGTACCAATCATTGAGAGTTGCATTAACGAGACGTACCACGAGACTATAGAAGTAACGCCCTATGAGGCACAGCTCGGGAAAAAACCGACAAGAGTTTGGGAAAAATACCTAAACAAGGACATACTTCAAGTTAAAGGAGCTGACCATAACCAACTATTCGTCAAAATGAAAGAGAAGAGGGAAAAACAAGCGAAGTTGTGTAATGAAACAAGGACCATTACAAAATTCAAAATTGGTGAGAAGGTGTTAATCAGAACCTATTATCAATCGGACGCGATCCAGAAAAGGATTGAAAAATTTTGCGAACTGTACTGCGGACCATACAAAGTACATCGAATTCTCGGAGAAGCTACATACCTACTCGTCGATTGCGATGACGAAAGCAAAATCCGCGGGAAATTTAATGCCAGACAGATGAAAAAATATCATGAGCCAGAAAATTGAAGATGAAGGAAGAGGAGGAAATTGAAGAATATATCATAAGAAGTTAGCTGATGGTGATGAGTCATCTGCGTTAGGGTAATTGACGCGCTTATCTCATTCAAGCTGGCTTAACCAAGAAAATTATGTACTCTAAATGTCAAACGTAACATAAGAGTTTACTTAGTTAATTAATCACTAATTAAATGTTAGATAATAAGGGTGAATTAACGTTTTGAGTGACATTTTACGAAATATTGTAGTGAATACAAGGGACATTTTAGTTGCTATTACTTGATTCACATAGTAATAAATTATTGGGACAAAGTGAAAAAAAATAGGACACTTAAAATCAAATGAGTGATATTATTCAAAGAACTATATCGTGAATGAACTCTGTTAAAGTGAATGTATATAATTAATAGACTAGGATTGTAAATGATGCTAGAATGAAGTAGATAACTCATTAGCAAAATGTATTAGGTGTATGTATAAATTATCAAAATAATTACAACTAACGTAGCGAATATGTTAATTACCAATCTAATTTTAAATAACATTTTAAGAACAAAATTATTGGCAGGACTATTAGTACTGCACAAAATGTATACGTATAGGAGATTTCTCTGATGTCATGTAAAGCGTTACGTTAAACCGATTGATTGTTTGATAATATATTGCGAGAATAATATTTTAGAAAGTAAAAGGATTATTCAATTAATTAAATTAATTAATTGCTCATTGAATTTATGATTTGTCTTGTATATGTAAATACGATAATGTGAAATGCGTTCAGCCATCCCAAATAGCTAGCAATAAATTCAGAGATCCAATTAAAACTAAAAGGGGGTGCACCAATTGTAATATAAGTCTTTAAAAGTAGGTTATCATGTAATATCCTCCCCTGAGGAAGATGAACATGGCGAGGCGACGTACAAGGCGCAGAATTTGGATTTGAGTTGTTCCCTGAGGTCACATCGTCAAATCAAAATTGAGGACACTGTAACGAGCAAAAAATTTAAAATTTTTTAAATTTTCACCTCGACGGAGTGCGTTCACACGAGGTGGTGTCAACGACTTATAGTTGACGCAATAAATAAAGCGTAATGAGATGTCAGAGCAGCGTCGCTAACTTGACAATAGAAAGACGTTAAGCTCAAACCAACTATAGAAATTGGTTGCACAAGATGACAGGGAAAGTTTAGTTCAGAATTATTGCTCTCTACCGCTGTAACAATGTGGGCGAGGACGTTCACACTCGTACTGAGAAACGTGGCAGATGTTAGACTAGGTTACGTCAGTATACGATCGACGACAAAAAGAGTGGAACTATATGTTACAATGGAACGGATGCACTGCTCCTTAAGAAGCAATACGAAGGCTGAGATCAGACAAAAACTCAAGTCATGTTACGCAGCTGGAGTTATCGTCTAAGTGACAGACAGAATTTACGAGTGGAAAGTTGGGGTGACTTCACCAGCCAGCAGATGTCCAAAATTATTAATAGCTACAAAAAAGGGGTATAACATAGAACAATACGCCGGCAGAACCGAAAGTACAGATAATGGCAATATAGAGAAACACTGAGTTTACTTCAGACAATAGGTTGATGGACAAGCGTCTAATAGCCGTAGTTTCTACGAAAAGGGTCAACGTTCGTCAGAGCAAAATCGGGGGATGTCTAAGAACCTATCAGAAACCAAAAGCCAGGGAGAAAACTGGTAGAGAGGAGTGTTTCCATAGCAACAGAAACGAAGAACCTATCGGAAGAACTATGACGTAGGATCTTGACATAGTGGGACAAAATATTCCAAGAAAACTCAAAACTGACCAATCACGAAATGAAATAGGCGTGAACAGCGCCAGGGACAAAATTTTGAGTAGGGACGAGTTAATAAAACTATCTGTCCAAGACGGAGGAAGCAGTCTTATCTCAAAATTTTCAAGTAATACACTTTAAGTTCGGGAGAAAGTTTTTACTCAAATTTTAAACAGTTCATTTCAATTATTCGGAGCCAGTATATCTTAAATTTTCAAACAGTATACTCTAATTGTTCGGAGTTAGTTTTACTCTAAGTTCACAAGAGTACATTAATCGTGCGGAGAGTTAACTCGAGTTCGGGAGTTAGTACGTTAACTCGTAACTTAAAAGACTTAGTAATATCTTCATGTCACGATAGTCAGACTTAGTAAACTTTTAAGAGTGAATTTCGAAGTGCGATGTAACGGACTTAGATAAGAATTATTCAAAGTGAACAATCAGATCGTTACACGAACAGATATCACCACATAAATAATATACTAAACAGTTGAACTTAATTCAGTGTTACTACACCTTATTAACGCCATAATGAACATGAAGCATTAAACTAAGTATTAAATCACATGAATATTTGATAAAGCAGCGATATAAGTGGAACTAGACAGGTACATTAACGTTAAAAGGAACACACAACATACATCGTAAGATGAAGTATTTAATTGAACACTAAACATCAATTATTCCCATAAACCAACGCCAACGCGAGTGACCGGAAGAGTGTGTGTAAGTGATTGTGATAACAACAGCATTCAACGAAATGTGTCTCCATGCCATCTTCATCACCGGAACTAGACTTCACCAACGATTAATGGATATTTCATAAATCAAGTAATCATTATTTTAATCATTACTACTTAGTTACTTCTACTGACCTGATTCTTTCAAAGAATTCATCCCTGAGAAATTATTAATAAACGCAATGAATAAATCAGAATTAAAACGTAATTAATGAATATATTAACAAAAGCGTATCTGGGATTAATGAACGCATTAATAAGTAGAATATGAATTGTTATATTATTTGATTTATATATGTATGTATGTTTTTCTTTGTTTCAGCATATATTAAAACATGAATTTGTTCTTATAAAATATGTATGTATTTCAGGTACAGCGACGTATCATATGTACGATTATAATTTATTGTGAATGGTAAATAAACTAGTAATTTAAGTTGATCCTATATATGCGTTTATTATTACCAAATACAACCCAGATATTAACTTAAAATTTGAAGGAAATATAAAGTAGAATTTTAAGAGTTTCTTTTGCTCAAATAAAGTAAATGAATTGACAACACTAATTTATTAAATGATATCAAGTATGTGTTTATGAATAATCAGAATAGTTATACATTGTATTAAATGGCTGCATAACGCGCGGCATGAAAGTAACCAATTAATGCAAGTAACTACATATTATCTATTGCAAATAAATGTAATAAAATATCATTATATTAATGACGCCCAAAGTACGTAGGACGTTATAAATCAATTATATCGATTTGATATCATTATTAATATATAATATTCACATTGTAAAAATGGCGCCCATCCGCACGGCATGATACGTAGTAACAAAGATAGTTAAAACGTACAGCTTTGGCAAAGATCAGGCAGTAGAAGAAGTAGATAAAGTAGCGTTATAGAATTAGAAGTAAGATAAGTATAAGTGTTATAAGTCAGTTTGAATGATTACGCGTAGGAAGGCAAAAATGGCGAGCAATTCCGATAGCGTAGAATTCGACGTTAATAACCAGTTAGGTACGGTAAATACGGAAGAGAATACTACACCTAGCGAACCAAGTAGCGCTGTAGAGAGTCCAGAAGGTAGGGCGCGAGGACAGACATCAAAACTAGAAGATGTAAGTCTACAAATGTTGATGGAGTTCATCCGTCAACAGAGCGCAAAACAAGAAGAAAGTAGCAGAAAACAAGAAGAAAGTAACAAATTAATTAGTGAAAAACTAGAGAAACAAGAAGAAAACAGTAGATTAATTAGTGAAAAATTAGAAAAACAAAATGAAAAGCTCGACCAGCATAAGGAAGAGATTAAAAGTCAGACAGCGGAACAAATTATGCAAATAAGGTCCGAGATACGTGAATACCAGCAGGCCTGGGAAGGAAAGGTCAACGAACTACAGAAGAAACAAGATGATATCGTGAGAAACTTGAGAGAAGAAGCAAACAAGAAGTACGAAGAAATACAAGAAACACGAGAAAATGATCGTCAAGAATGGATGGTAGCGATACACAATACCCAAACGACCGTTAAAAAGATTAATAATAAATTCGATGCTCACGTTAAGGATTCCAATAAGAAGCACGAAGAATTCAAGGCCGAGATACATGACACCATACGGCAGAAACAACAGGAGCAAGACGGAACAAACAATAACATTATACAGAAGTTGGAAGAAGTTGATGGTAGACAACGTTCAACAGAACAGAAGTTGGACGAGACTACAAAAGAAAAGACGACGCGGATCGAAGAGTTAAAAGGACATTTGACTAAAGTAAGAGAAAACCAGGAGAGACTGCAGAGACAGTTAATGGAAGGTGAGTGTGGTATATTAAACCGAATTAATGGACCTAACCACAATGACCTTAAATATAATGGTACGGACAGATTCCCTATGGAATTCCTTAAGGAGTTGTCTGAAATACAAGAGTTATACTACCCCACTGACAATATCAAGTGGATAGGTAGACATTTAGAATTAGACGCAGGAATTTGGTGGCGGGTTATACGTAACCAAATATCAAATTTTGAAGAATTCAAGGAAGCGTTCTCACAGAAATATTGGGGACAAGAACGACAAGACAGTATACGGGACCATTTGGAGTATGGTAGGTTTGATTGGAGTGGACCGATTACTGCAATTCAGTATATAGAACGCATATTGTTGGAGAGTAGGCAGTTAACACCTACTCTGACTGATAATCAACTTATACGTAAGATATCTCGTCACTTCGGGCGCGAGATTCAGCTCGCTGTGGTCACGAGAGGAATTGTGACAATCCCAAATTTCGAATCTTTAATCATAGAATATACACAGATACAACCGAGAAATAATAGGGAGTCAAACTATGTGACGGCGAACGAGGGGAGGAATTCCTACAAGGAAAGTGAAAGCGGTTCGAACAAAACAAATGGAGCGCAGAAGAAAGCCTGGGTTGACAGACCGGCTGTAAATACACAACAACATCGTACTGGGGACCGACGCGCAGTCAACACAATGGAATTCACAAACACAGCTGCCGGTACATCGGGCACTGAACCCAAAAGGGTCCGTCAACAAGAAGAAGAAAAAAAAATCCCTTTACTCATTAACGGAGATAGCCGATAAAACGAATGACTACCAGACTAACATAATTCTACCAGATTTACGAAGCGATTTATTATGTAATGATGACGAGGAGATTACCCAACGAATAATAAAGTGCCCAGAAATAAATATAAAGTTTAACAATAATGTTACTGTACAAGCGTTGCTTGACACTGGATCCGTTATTGCCGGATTGTCCGAATCGTGGTTTAATCAAAACAAACATAACATAACACCTTATGAAATATTACCGATGACTAACACTTTAATAGTTAGCGCGGTTGGTAATAAATCAAAGTTAATAAGGAAGCAAATATTATGCGATATTTATATCGAAGGAATTAAATATGAATGTGTTTTTCTCATCATACCAGATTTAATAAAACCTTGTATATTAGGAATCAATTTTCTTCAGGAAACAGGATGTCTCATTGACATGGGGAGAAGGATCGTCGAGTTAAGAAGAGAGGCTGACGAAGCGGCGTGCACGGTGCCAATGATGCATATAGAAGTGGTGGACAAAGAAGAAGAAGAAGAGATCATAAGGAACATTGATAAGAAAGTAGAGAGTATTGCCTGCGGAGATAAAGGGACGTTGGAGAGATTAAGGGAGATTCTGGTAAGGAATAGAAGTTTATTCAGAGAGTGCCCCGGAAGGATCGAAGGGTACGTTCACGAGTTCCAAGTCACCGACCGGACACCGTACTTCCAGAGAGGATGGCCTGTCCCATTAGCATATAAAGGGAAGGTAGATGATGAGATTAGAAGAATGTTACGGTATGGGGTCATTGAGCGATGCAACAGCGCATATATCAACCCACTTGTTACTGTAATTAAGAAGGACGGTAGAGTACGATTGTGTTTGGATGCGAAGAAGGTGAACAGCGTGACTATCCCGGACTACGAGGGTGCTCCACCGATAAACGACATTTTGGCGAGATGTTGTGAGATGAAATATTTATCTACCGTAGACTTAACTAGCAGTTTCTGGCAAGTACCACTGAAGCCGGAGTGCCGGAACTTCACCGCTTTTATGTACGAAGGCAAATGTTATCGCTTTACAGTTACGCCGTTTGGACTGAGTACCAGTTCTGCTGCACTAACCAGGGGATTGGACACAGTATTGGAAGATGAAGTTAAAGAAAATACCATTATTTATGTCGACGATTGCCTATGTTATTCAGGAGATTTAGAGACGCATTTATTACATTTAGATTTATTATTATCCAACTTAAGAAGAGCGAATTTAACCATCAATTTGGAAAAGTCGCAATTCTTTAGGCAAGAAATTGCGTACCTTGGATATCGATTAACTACGCAAGGAATACGAGCAACGGACGAGAAGATTGATGCCATTATGAAGTTTCCAACACCTCGGAACCAAAAGCAATTAAAAGGTTTCTTGGGTTTGACAAATTTCTACAACCGTTTTACAGATAAATACGCTGAAACCACCAAACCATTACTTGAATTATTACGGAAAGGACAGAAATTTACCTGGACACAGGAATTAAATGAATGCTTTCAACAAGTTAAAAGGTTATTCGTAGAAACAGTTATCTTGAAGTTTCCTCGAATAAACCAAAGATACTATATGCAGTGCGACGCCAGCAACTTTGCATATGGCGGGCAACTATATCAACTGGATGAGGAAGGAAAAATTGGAGTTATAGCTTTTACCAGCAAGACATTCAAGGGTGCAGAAAGAAATAATTATACCACGGAAAAGGAGCTCTTGAGTATCGTACGATGTCTTGAAAAATTCCGTATATACATATTAGGGCAACCTTTAACCATTATTACAGATAATAAGGCACTGACTTTTATGAATAAATGTCATTTAAACAACTCGCGAATTACACGCTGGATCTTAAGTATCCAAGAGTACAAATTCGACATTGTCCATTGTAAGGGCAAGGACAATATTATTGCTGATCTTCTAAGCAGAAACCCAGAAGATGCCACGTTAGAAGAAATTAGCGACAATATGTCCGAATACTTAATTAATCACCTGACAATCAAGATGGATAAAAAGGTAAGCAAGATCATTATGGATATTGGAAAGTATCAATTTAAAGATACTAAGCTTAAGACTATTATAGATAAGATTAAGGAAAAGTGTTTAGATAAGGAATTAAATAAATTTTATAGATACGTCGATGAGAAATTATATAGATTACGTAGGAGGGAATGGAAACTGTACATACCGAACAGTGTATCCGGCGAAGTAATTGCTGAAATGCACCGTATGTATGGACATCCTGGAGCTAAGAAATGTATAAAATTATTACAGGAGCATTTTACCATAGACGGTATGTTGAAAAGGGTGAAAAATTACGTACGGGCTTGCGACACTTTTCAAAAGAGGAAGGACTCAGGCAACAAAAACCTGTTCGGAGGAACGAAAGCCATTATACCGTTAAGCAAGGGTGACCTAGTGAGCGCTGATTATTATGGGCCACTACCTGTTTCGTCCGCTGGAGTAAGATATTTGTTTGTCATGATAGACAACTTCACAAAATACGTGCGACTATTTACACTTCGGAAGGCAACGACCGCAGCCACATTAAGAAGAATACACCAATATCGTAAAGAGCTAGGATCTCCTAGAATAATTATCACAGACAACGGAACGCAATTTACCTCTAGGAAATGGTTAGACGGGTTAAACGAATTAAATATTCAACCAAGATTTACCGCAATAAGAAACCCATGTGCGAATCTGGCTGAAAGAATCAACAGACAACTTGGAAATTTATTTAGGATCTTTGTCGGTGACCAACACACAAAGTGGTCGCGTTATGTACCAATCATTGAGAGTTGCATTAACGAGACGTACCACGAGACTATAGAAGTAACGCCCTATGAGGCACAGCTCGGGAAAAAACCGACAAGAGTTTGGGAAAAATACCTAAACAAGGACATACTTCAAGTTAAAGGAGCTGACCATAACCAACTATTCGTCAAAATGAAAGAGAAGAGGGAAAAACAAGCGAAGTTGTGTAATGAAACAAGGACCATTACAAAATTCAAAATTGGTGAGAAGGTGTTAATCAGAACCTATTATCAATCGGACGCGATCCAGAAAAGGATTGAAAAATTTTGCGAACTGTACTGCGGACCATACAAAGTACATCGAATTCTCGGAGAAGCTACATACCTACTCGTCGATTGCGATGACGAAAGCAAAATCCGCGGGAAATTTAATGCCAGACAGATGAAAAAATATCATGAGCCAGAAAATTGAAGATGAAGGAAGAGGAGGAAATTGAAGAATATATCATAAGAAGTTAGCTGATGGTGATGAGTCATCTGCGTTAGGGTAATTGACGCGCTTATCTCATTCAAGCTGGCTTAACCAAGAAAATTATGTACTCTAAATGTCAAACGTAACATAAGAGTTTACTTAGTTAATTAATCACTAATTAAATGTTAGATAATAAGGGTGAATTAACGTTTTGAGTGACATTTTACGAAATATTGTAGTGAATACAAGGGACATTTTAGTTGCTATTACTTGATTCACATAGTAATAAATTATTGGGACAAAGTGAAAAAAAATAGGACACTTAAAATCAAATGAGTGATATTATTCAAAGAACTATATCGTGAATGAACTCTGTTAAAGTGAATGTATATAATTAATAGACTAGGATTGTAAATGATGCTAGAATGAAGTAGATAACTCATTAGCAAAATGTATTAGGTGTATGTATAAATTATCAAAATAATTACAACTAACGTAGCGAATATGTTAATTACCAATCTAATTTTAAATAACATTTTAAGAACAAAATTATTGGCAGGACTATTAGTACTGCACAAAATGTATACGTATAGGAGATTTCTCTGATGTCATGTAAAGCGTTACGTTAAACCGATTGATTGTTTGATAATATATTGCGAGAATAATATTTTAGAAAGTAAAAGGATTATTCAATTAATTAAATTAATTAATTGCTCATTGAATTTATGATTTGTCTTGTATATGTAAATACGATAATGTGAAATGCGTTCAGCCATCCCAAATAGCTAGCAATAAATTCAGAGATCCAATTAAAACTAAAAGGGGGTGCACCAATTGTAATATAAGTCTTTAAAAGTAGGTTATCATGTAATATCCTCCCCTGAGGAAGATGAACATGGCGAGGCGACGTACAAGGCGCAGAATTTGGATTTGAGTTGTTCCCTGAGGTCACATCGTCAAATCAAAATTGAGGACACTGTAACGAGCAAAAAATTTAAAATTTTTTAAATTTTCACCTCGACGGAGTGCGTTCACACGAGGTGGTGTCAACGACTTATAGTTGACGCAATAAATAAAGCGTAATGAGATGTCAGAGCAGCGTCGCTAACTTGACAATAGAAAGACGTTAAGCTCAAACCAACTATAGAAATTGGTTGCACAAGATGACAGGGAAAGTTTAGTTCAGAATTATTGCTCTCTACCGCTGTAACAATGTGGGCGAGGACGTTCACACTCGTACTGAGAAACGTGGCAGATGTTAGACTAGGTTACGTCAGTATACGATCGACGACAAAAAGAGTGGAACTATATGTTACAATGGAACGGATGCACTGCTCCTTAAGAAGCAATACGAAGGCTGAGATCAGACAAAAACTCAAGTCATGTTACGCAGCTGGAGTTATCGTCTAAGTGACAGACAGAATTTACGAGTGGAAAGTTGGGGTGACTTCACCAGCCAGCAGATGTCCAAAATTATTAATAGCTACAAAAAAGGGGTATAACATAGAACAATACGCCGGTAGAACCGAAAGTACAGATAATGGCAATATAGAGAAACACTGAGTTTACTTCAGACAATAGGTTGATGGACAAGCGTCTAATAGCCGTAGTTTCTACGAAAAGGGTCAACGTTCGTCAGAGCAAAATCGGGGGATGTCTAAGAACCTATCAGAAACCAAAAGCCAGGGAGAAAACTGGTAGAGAGGAGTGTTTCCATAGCAACAGAAACGAAGAACCTATCGGAAGAACTATGACGTAGGATCTTGACATAGTGGGACAAAATATTCCAAGAAAACTCAAAACTGACCAATCACGAAATGAAATAGGCGTGAACAGCGCCAGGGACAAAATTTTGAGTAGGGACGAGTTAATAAAACTATCTGTCCAAGACGGAGGAAGCAGTCTTATCTCAAATTTTTCAAGTAATACACTTTAAGTTCGGGAGAAAGTTTTTACTCAAATTTTAAACAGTTCATTTCAATTATTCGGAGCCAGTATATCTTAAATTTTCAAACAGTATACTCTAATTGTTCGGAGTTAGTTTTACTCTAAGTTCACAAGAGTACATTAATCGTGCGGAGAGTTAACTCGAGTTCGGGAGTTAGTACGTTAACTCGTAACTTAAAAGACTTAGTAATATCTTCATGTCACGATAGTCAGACTTAGTAAACTTTTAAGAGTGAATTTCGAAGTGCGATGTAACGGACTTAGATAAGAATTATTCAAAGTGAACAATCAGATCGTTACACGAACAGATATCACCACATAAATAATATACTAAACAGTTGAACTTAATTCAGTGTTACTACACCTTATTAACGCCATAATGAACATGAAGCATTAAACTAAGTATTAAATCACATGAATATTTGATAAAGCAGCGATATAAGTGGAACTAGACAGGTACATTAACGTTAAAAGGAACACACAACATACATCGTAAGATGAAGTATTTAACTGAACACTAAACATCAATTATTCCCATAAACCAACGCCAACGCGAGTGACCGGAAGAGTGTGTGTAAGTGATTGTGATAACAACAGCATTCAACGAAATGTGTCTCCATGCCATCTTCAT
The DNA here is from genome assembly GCA_034769895.1 of Magicicada septendecula. Lineage (NCBI taxonomy): Eukaryota > Metazoa > Arthropoda > Insecta > Hemiptera > Cicadidae > Magicicada > Magicicada septendecula. The sequence goes on from CM068367.1 coordinate 1,166,035,232, forward strand.
CACCGGAACTAGACTTCACCAACGATTAATGGATATTTCATAAATCAAGTAATCATTATTTTAATCATTACTACTTAGTTACTTCTACTGACCTGATTCTTTCAAAGAATTCATCCCTGAGAAATTATTAATAAACGCAATGAATAAATCAGAATTAAAACGTAATTAATGAATATATTAACAAAAGCGTATCTGGGATTAATGAACGCATTAATAAGTAGAATATGAATTGTTATATTATTTGATTTATATATGTATGTATGTTTTTCTTTGTTTCAGCATATATTAAAACATGAATTTGTTCTTATAAAATATGTATGTATTTCAGGTACAGCGACGTATCATATGTACGATTATAATTTATTGTGAATGGTAAATAAACTAGTAATTTAAGTTGATCCTATATATGCGTTTATTATTACCAAATACAACCCAGATATTAACTTAAAATTTGAAGGAAATATAAAGTAGAATTTTAAGAGTTTCTTTTGCTCAAATAAAGTAAATGAATTGACAACACTAATTTATTAAATGATATCAAGTATGTGTTTATGAATAATCAGAATAGTTATACATTGTATTAAATGGCTGCATAACGCGCGGCATGAAAGTAACCAATTAATGCAAGTAACTACATATTATCTATTGCAAATAAATGTAATAAAATATCATTATATTAATGACGCCCAAAGTACGTGGGACGTTATAAATCAATTATATCGATTTGATATCATTATTAATATATAATATTCACATTGTACAGTGGACCTGATAACGGAGTTGGCAAACTAGAAATTTATTAAGTTGTGTTGGTACAAAATCACGGCAATTCCGTGATAAACCCATTAGTGTTATCAGTGGTATATTGTATAGTGGTATAGTGGTAACCAATGTTAATTACGTACAGAACTGAAGGACGAAAAGAAAACTTTGTTATCCAAACTAGAAAAAATAATGTACTCTTCTTTCTGCTGATCATTGGGTTGTTATAACTTATATAATATGGAGGATATTTAGACAGAACTTTGACGAAGAACACTGAAAGTAATTGATACAAATTATTAAAAAGTTGTTTCATATATTTGTACACTCGTACGTGTTCTATATAGCCTTCTGATAACGTATATTATAAATATTAATTCTACAATATTTTTGTAAGGACAACATAATGCAATATAGATGTAAAATTGTTAGATTTTGGGAGAAAAAGGATCGTGCAGGTGTTGATCAGACCACAGCAAAGTAACTGATTTGTGAAACATAGGATGAGAAGCAGAATATGTAGAACGGAGCACAAGTATAACATAATTAGAACAACATACTGTATCCCATGGGAGAAATTAATGGATTACTTGTGGTTAGGTATAAAGGATTCTAGTTATTAACTGGGGAGGAAACCAGATGTCGTAGAAATGTCTTTTCACTTTCTGTGTTGCTCTCATGTTGACTAGTACGAAAAACTGACGCAACGGTAATTAGGAAAATTTCAAACAGTTAAGAAATCCAAAATTTTGATTATTTACTAATATAAATTAAAGAAACTGTTCACTAACGGAAGTAGGCCTATAGTTTATAAGCAATAAATTATTATTCATAAATACGTCATTCTTATTACTACTACAAATTAAGGCTAGAAGCAACGCGCTGCAATGAGCAACTTACATTTAATTGAGACTCAGATAAATCCCGTATTTAATAATATGTTTGCTCGGTCTGCAACTGTAACAGCTTCCTCGACTCCCCCGCGTCAGGAAAGACGTAGCTTTCAATGTGTCCTGTTTGTTAATCAGTAGTCTACAAGAAATTGCTACGTTTCTAAACTTCAACAATTAAATATGCAGGTTTAACAGTAATTGTTACTTGTTTTGTATTTTAAATAATAAACTACATTAGCTAATAATTCCAGTATGCTCTGGTATATTACCCAACAGATCGTGTTAACTAGTCTTGTATTATTTGGGAATGAAAAAACAACTCAGAATGACCTATTTTGAATGAAAACAACGCTTAAATAATTTATCGAATTTAGCACTTAACTGTCATGATTATACTAACCGTCCGTTCAGATTATTATTATTATTATTATTATTTTTTTTTTTTTAATACACAGAATAGAAAACATTAGGGCGGCTCAGTAGACCAGTGGGTATGGAACCTGGCTACTAATCAATTCAATTCCCGGGCCAGCACCATAAAATCAAGGTGCGTTTTTTAGCCCCCAGGTCGACTCAGCCTGTTGAAAATGAGTACCTGGGATAACATCCTGGGGATAATAATGGGCGGCTGAAGCGTAGTGCTGGCCACACTGCCTTCCTTGTATGCCGTACGGCTCACATTAGGTAGCCTACCCTGCCTACTCCTAAGCTACTTCGGTGGTATATATGGGAACCATTATTTATTATTATAGAAAATATTATTTAGTGGCTTACATTACTGGCGTTGTGTTCCTGTGAACACTGCTCTTGTCTGTCTCGCAGTGACTGGTTGCATTGAACTGGCCGCTTTATTCCGTTGTTCCAGCACTCGTTAGTCAACCGGAATTTCAGTGCAACAAAAATAAAATAGTTATTAGCATGTGTCCGTTGTTTTGTGGCCGAGGGTGTGGCCCAACGGTATGACGGATAAACCGCTAAAATACGGCTCGTTACCGGCAGCAGAATGGAAAGGAGTTGGCCTCACCAAGGTTACCGCGAGAACGGCAAACGCACAATTTTGACGTACTTTTTTAAACGATACTGTGCCGTTTTTATTTACTTCGTTAAAAATAAATTAACTTGTTTTATTGTAAATACACATGCATGAAAGAAGATTTATCTGTTCCCTAGTACGTAGTAATAGTAGTGATAACTGTAAGCATATTTGTTAATTTATAAATGCAATGAATAAAAACATTAACACTGGAGTATGCATTACTGGATATAGGCCTGGTAGCAGTGAGATAAGTTGGTGCATGTTAAGTGGTACACATAAATTTACAAAGGTCACATGGTGACCTCACCTACTATATTATTAAAAGTAACTTATAAAACAAGTGAACTACATTTTTTTAGATTGTTGTTAATTAATTACTCTTGCCCTTTTAACAGTATGCAGAATAAACGTTTTAATTTTGTAATTTAACTTAATTTTAATCGTAGAAGTACTTTTGTTTATAAATACAGTATAATAATACGCGTACTTTACTGCAATCAGAATAATGCAAGAAATTAACGTAAAAGTTTTAGATACGTAGTTCTCGTGATGTGAGCTTTATAGTCTTTGGCGTAGGCGTACCCAAATAGGAAATAAGACGTTAAGTGGTAGTTCTCGTGATGTGAGCTTTATAGTCTTTGGCGTACCCAAATAGGAAATAAGACGTTAAGTGAAATCAAAACGATGTCAGTCACATCGTGTAAAACTGACGACTTATGAATACGAAAACACGCGATTAATGTGCCCAGTTTAATAAAATACAACAGTGCCGCAAAATATAGTCCACTTGTGCTGCAAAACTCTCAGTTCACGCAATGCCACATTTTTGGTAAACCTGTATTTTAGTTATTGTCTTCGTTCAGCAAACTTTTTCCAAGAATATGAGAAGGGTAAACGGTTAAGTTCAGATATCTAGGTAACAAGATAGATAATGAAGGGTCTATAAACACGACGATACATGGCAGGATACAAATAAGAAATTAGAGCATATTATGCCAACAGTAGACTATTTAGACGCTAACTCAGTAGTCGTAGCACAAAACAAAAATATATAGGATACTTACCAGACCGGTTGTTACTTATGGAGGTGAGACATAAACATTAACAAAAAAAGGAACAAGAAACACTAAGAAGGTTTGGAAGAAAGATTGTAAGACGTCTTTATGGCCCGGTTAAAGAAGACGACGAATGCTAAATAAGAAATAACTAGGAGATAGAAGAGCTATTGAAGCTTGAGGACATTGTAAGATCCGTAAGGGTTCGACGAATACATTGCCTAGACCACCTAAAGCGGATGGATGATCGGCGTACGCTGAAGAAAATCCTGAGGGCCCAAATCTATAAAAACAGAAAGAAGGGCCGACCTAGGATGAAATGGTTGGATGATGTGCTGGAAGATCTAAGACGAATGGATGTGAGGGGATTGACTAAGAGGGTAATGGATAGGAGAAATTGGAAAAGATTAGTGTTGGAAGCTAGGGCTCACGTTGGGCTGTACTGCTAAAGAAGAAGAAGAAGAAGAAGAAGAAGAAGAAGAAGAAGAAGAAGAAGAAGAAGAAGAAGAAGAAGAAGAAGACGGTTGCTATTACTCGCTTTACAAGGAAAAAAGTTATATACTTTTTGTAAGTTTTTTGTGGATTCGGATTCCCTACCTCTTTCATAGCAAGGCACTGTTAACCATTAACCAATCACCTTTACACATTTTGAGTGAAACACACACACACACACACACACACACACACACACACACACACACACACACACACACACACACACACACACACACACACACAATTTTAAATAATCCTAGTCAAACGATTCACTTGATTGATTGATGAAATACTAGGTCTATTTAATTCTATTCGTCTAGAGAAGTGCCATATTATTTAAACGATTACTAATACAAAATAAAAATTAAATATGCATTTTGATAACACAAGAAACAGTAACTCTGAAAATTTACTAATAGAAACGATAGATAGACCTGCAAATTTTAGAACAAGTGAACCATTCATCAGAATAAATGAAATAATGTTTTTTATTTAAATATATCATTGCTGCATACATATCGCTGTACTATCGTACAATGGTAGATGTAGTAACGTTAGTGAATGAAATGTCGGATTGTAGCACCTCAGGGATTTAATTTTACATTTAATAGTGACCAGGGGGGCAGCCATGGTTTTTTTGAGAGGAATTTTTTATCCAAGATTTTCTTCCGAAGGGATTAAAAATGATTTATGATTACAATTAGAAAAAAACTTGAAGAAAGGAACTCTTTTATTTGCTATTTTGTTGTAATCAATAACGTAGGTGTAAAAGCTTAAGAATTACCTTACTCGATATCTAATTATGTAAAAAAGCCAAGAAACAGTAAAGAAAACACATTTCAGTAAATATAAAATAATGGAGTATAAGACGCAATAATTTGTACATACTTACTCCTGGGTACGTGTTTGTAAATATTTTCAAGCAAATGGGATTAAATAAATCTACTAGTTTCGCCGCAGTAATGAATAAAATATTTACATAAAATGGGCACTAAAGACTTAAAAACAAACATTGAAAATTGCACTATTGGTGTGCACTAATATATGGCTGACCGCATATTAATAATAGCTGAAGCTCCCATATAAATCATTCACTGGTAGAGTTTGTAAACGGAGTTCCGAAACCCAGGCGTCGCGTTCGGTATTAAGTCTACAAACGTGTATGTTTGGGCTATCTGCCATTTGAGATTTTTATTGTTGTTTTGTGTTCGAAATGGTATTAAACTAAAGTACTAAACTTAATATAAAAAAAATATCGAAAACGGATGGTAACTGACACGATCGAAAAAGCGGGTAGTAGAATAGGCAAATCTATATAAGATTTCAACAGCACCAAACAACTGTTTATATATACACTTTTTAAGTTGCTATTGCGCTATAAATATTGTAAAAGTAGTACATCATACGCGGGCTACGAAACATTTATTTGAAGAGAAGTCTACAACCCCTCGAGTCGCTGAGAGGACACAACCTCAAAATTAGGACAAGTATTTGAACAACTAAACAAGCAGTGTTTACAAGAACCGATCGCGTTTACACAAGACAACTTTACCCCAAATAGTTATGTCCGTACTGACATAAATAATTAATTAATTAATTCGACTTACATGACTTTATTTTTAGCAGCATATTTTTAAATTTTTGAACATTTTGTTTCTTTAAGCCTATTGGTGGATGGGGAGGGGGAGGTGCTCGATTCCTAAACTCCCAATCGCTGCACCACTGGCATGGTCAATTTCTCCTGGAAGAACCAATATACAGTAGATCTGAAAGAGAAAAAACAAAATATCACTGCACACTGCATATCAATAATTTTTGATCACTATAATATTGACGACTCGGAACACTAAGTTTTTTATAAGTAAAAACGTAAAGTTTTACCTTACAGCCTAAACCGGCTTTCACCTATAGAAGGCTTCATCAGAGGCTGTCGTTAGTAGCGCTGTTCATCTTGTTGTTGGCGACGAGATAGTGTTTCGAAAGATCGAAGCTGTGTGTGTGTGATGAGATGTGTTCGAATAATGCGTGCGATTTGAATTGTGTCTGTTCGTTTAGGATGTCGTTTTTATTTGTTTTTGTAAACGACAGCCTCTGATGAAGCCTTCTATAGGTGAAAGCCGGTTTAGGCTGTAAGGTAAAACTTTACGTTTTTACTTATAAAAAACTTAGTGTTCCGAGTCGTCAATATTATAGTGATATTTAGTTAAGTAACGGACACGTCATGGACAACGAAATTCAAGAATAATTTTTGATGTTTTTTTTTCATATAACAGAAAGTAGTTTCGGTTAATACTTTGTACAACATACTGAGAAAAATGATCAGTTAAACACCTCTGCTACCAGAATAATACAATTTATTGCTATCTAAATATGTATCTTAAGTTTCGGAGGTGTAAGTAAAATAGAGTTAAAGATTTTCCCTTAAAACAAAATTGCACTTAATACTTCCCTTTTTTACTAACTTGTACTAACTTCCTTCTTCTTGTTATTTACTGTGTAGATTTCCATACAACATTATACAGCACTCGTTTGTCTTGTACATTTGTAGTTTGTCATAGAACTGTCTTAGTGATGTATCTACCGCATAGAACTGGTTTTAGTTGTTTAATTCAGCTTCGAGTTTGAACATCTAAAACAGCTGAGATAGCAAAGTTTGTCTCTACGAAAAGGTTTACTTTACAGAACAAATACAGGATTCTGTGTAAGCGATATACCGCCCTTGAATTTTTTACACAAATATTATCTTTTCAGGAAACTAATTGAATTTAATCACTATTCCCCTGCGTTTCAGAGAATTTTAAAAATTCCATAACAGAAAGTGAACTTTAAATGTGTCTTTCCAAAATGCACACGTTAAATATAAATTGATCATTTAATGACCACTGTTAACTCAATATTCTGACGGTGAGAACACTGGCCACGCGAAACTTGAGAACAGGAAGAAATTTAGTGTGAATGATTCGAGTGTAATTTGACATTGCTGAATTACTACAAGCCATATAACTTTGAAGTAAGCATAAATAAAAGAGTCGGGCTCTTTCTGTTTAAAAACATCGTGGATCGATCCAAATAAATAAGTCACACTAAATAAGTGTTATTAAACAAAACAAAATCTATGATCCTGATTTAGATAATTATTGGCCATTTTTAATTAAATTGTACGCGTTGTAATCTTCTTGTTCGACACAAATTCTCAATTGCAATTTATTATTTAGTGTTTTACTACAGTGAGCTGTTCTAATCGTATAGACTAGACTCATTGCTACAGCCTAACGTTTATTGTTATTGTTTAGTTTTACTCCAAGCTGTGCTGATACAGATTACTGGGAGAACTAAGCATAACTGGCTGCAGCCTAACGATTTTTATAGTTTTTTGGTTTTACTCCAAGCTCAGCTGGTACAGACTAATGGGAAAACTAAGCATAACTGGCTGCAGCCTAACGATCTTTATAGTTTTTTGGTTTTATTCCAGGCTCAGCTGGTACAGAATAATGGGAGAACTAAGCATAACTAGTTGCAGCCTAACGATCTTTATAGTTTTTTGGTTTTACTCCAAAATTCAGCTGGTACAGATTAATGGAAGTACTAAGCATAACGAGCTGCAGACTAAAGTTCTTTATAGTTTTTTTATTTTACTTCAAGCTCAGCTGGTACAGATTAATGGGAGAACTAGGCATAACTGGCTGCAGCCTAACGATCTTTATAGTTTTTTGGTTTCACTACAAGCTCAGCTGGTACAGATTAATGGGAGAACTGATCATAACTGGCTGTAGCCTAAAGATCCTTATAGTTTTTTGGTTTCAATCCAAGCTGAGCTGGTACAGATTAATGGGAGTACTAGGCATAACAGGCTGCAGCCTAACGATCTTTATAGTTTTTGGTTTTACTCTAAGCTCAGCTGGTACATATTAATGGGAGAACTAAGCATAACTGGGTGCAGCCTAACGATCTTTACAGTTTTTTGGTTTTAATCCAAGCTAAGCTGGTACAGATTAATGACAAAACTAAGCATAACTGGCTGCAGCCTAACGATCTTTATAGTAATTTGGTTTTAATCCAGGCTCAGATGGTACAGATTAATGGGAGAACTAAACATAACTGGTTGCAGCCTAACGATCTTTATAGTTTTTTGGTTTTACTCCAAAGTTCAGTTTGTACAGATTAGTGGGAAAACTGAGCATAACTGGCTGCAGCCTAACGATCTTTATAGTTTTTTGGTTTTACTCCAAAGTTCAGCTGGTACAGATTAATGGGAGAACTAAGCATAACTGGGTGCAGCCTAACGATCTTTACAGTTTTTTGGTTTTAATCCAAGCTAAGCTGGTACAGATTAATGGGAAAACTAAGCATAACTGGCTGCAGCCTAACGATCTTTATAGTTTTTTGGTTTTTCTCCAGGCTCAGCTGGTACAGATTAATGGGAGAACTAAGCATAACTGGCTGCAGCCTAACGACCTTTATAGTTTTTTGGATTTACTCCAAAGTTCAGCTGGTACAGATTAATGGGAAAACTGAGCATAACTGGCTGTAGCCTAACGATCTTTATAGTTTTTTGGTTTCACTCCCAGCTCAGCTGGTACAGAATAATGGGAGAACTATGCATAACTGGCTGCAGCCTAAGGATTTTTATAGTTTTTTTATTTTACTCCAAGCTCAGCTTGTACAGATTAAATGGGACAACTAAGCATAACTGGGTGCAGCGTAAAGATCTTTATAGTTTTTTGGTTTTACTCCCAGCTCAGCTGGTACAGATGAGTGGGAGAACTAGGCTTAACTGGCTGCAGCCTAACGATCTTTATAGTTTTTGGTTTTACTCCCAGCTCTGCTGGTACAGATTACTGGGAGAACTAAGCATAACTGGCTGCTGCCTAACGATCTGTATAGTTTTTTGGTTTTTCTCCAAAGTTCAGCTGGTACAGATTCATGGGAAAACTGAGCATAACTGGCTGCAGCCTACCGATATTTATAGTTTTTTGGTTTTACTCCCAGCTCAGCTGGTACAGATTAATGGGAAAACTAAGCATAACTGGCTGCAGCCTAAGGATCTTTATAGTTTTTTGGTTTTACTCCAGGCTCAGCTGGTACAGAATAATGGGAGAACTAGGCATAACTGGCTGCAGCCTAACGATCTTTATAATTTTATGGTTTTACTCCAAGCTCAGCTGATACAGATTAATGGGAGAACTAAGAATAACTGGCTGCAGCGTAAAGATCTTTATAGTTTTTTGGTTTTACTCCAAGCTCAGCTGGTACAGATTAATGGGAGAACTGAGCATAACTGGCTGCAGCCTAACGATCTTTATAGTTTTTTGGTTTCACTCCCAGCTCAGCTGGTACAGAATAATGGGAGAACTGTGCATAACTGGCTGCAGCCTAAGGATCTTTATAGTTTTTTGGTTTTACTCCAAAATTCAGCTGGTACAGATTAGTGGGAAAACTGAGCATAACTGGCTGCAGCTTAACGATCTTTATAGTTTTTTGGTTTTACTCCAAGCTCAGCTGGTACAGATTAATGGGAGAACTAAGCATAACTGGGTGCAGCCTAACGATCTTTACAGTTTTTTGGTTTTAATCCAAGCTAAGCTGGTACAGATTAATGGGAAAACTAAGCATAACTGGCTGCAGCCTGACGATCTTTATAGTATTTTGGTTTTACTCCAGGCTCAGCTGGTACAGATTAATGGGAGAACTAAGCAAAACTGGCTGCAGCCTAACGATCTTTATAGTTTTTTGGATTTACTCCAAAGTTCAGCTGGTACAGATTAATGGGAAAACTGAGCATAACTGGCTGCAGCCTAACGATCTTTATAGTTTTTTGGTTTCACTCCCAGCTCAGCTGGTACAGAATAATGGGAGAACTATGCATAACTGGCTGCAGCCTAAGGATCTTTAGTGTTTTTTGATTTTACTCCAAGCTCAGCTTGTACAGATTAAATGGGAGAACTAAGCATAACTGGGTGCAGCGTAAAGATCTTTATCGTTTTTTGGTTTTACTCCCAGCTCAGCTGGTACAGATGAGTGGGAGAACTAGGCTTAACTGGGTGCAGCCTAACGATCTTTATAGTTTTTTGATTTTACTCCCAGCTCAGCTGGTACAGATAACTGGGAGAACTAAGCATAACTGGCTGCAGCCTAACGACCTTTATAGTTTTTTCGTTTTACTCCCAGCTCTGCTGGTACAGATTACTGGGAGAACTAAGCATAACTGTCTGCAGCCTAACGATCTTTATAGTTTTTTGGTTTTTCTCCAAAGTTCAGCTGGTACAGATTAATGGGAAAACTGAGCATAACTGGCTGCAGCCTAACGATCTTTATAGTTTTTTGGTTTTACTCCAAATTTCAGCTGGTACAGAAAATGGGAAAACAAAGCATAACTGCCTGCAGCATAACGATCTTTATAGTTTTTTGGTTTTACTCCAGGCTCAGCTGGTACAGAATAATGGGAGTACTAGGCATAACTGGCTGCAGCCTAACGATCTTTATAATTTTTTGGTTTTACTCCAAGCTCAGCTGATACAGATTAATGGGAGAACTAAGCATAACTGGCTGCAGCGTAAAGATCTTTATAGTTTTTTGGTTTTAATCCAAGCTGATCTGGTACAGTTTATGGGAGTACTAGGCATAACAGGCTGCAGCCTAACGATCTTTATAGTTTTTTGGTTTTACTCTAAGCTCAGCTGGTACATATTAATGGGAGAACTAAGCATAACTGGGTGCAGCCTAACGATCTTTATAGTTTTTTGGTTTTAATCCAAGCTAAGCTGGTACAGATTAATGACAAATCTAAGCATAACTAGCTGCATCCTAACGATCTTTATAGTATTTTGGTTTTACTCCAGGCTCAGCTGGTACAGATTAATGGGAGAACTAAGCATAACTGGCTGAAGCCTAACGATCTTTATAGTTTTTTGGTTTTACTCCAAAGTTCAGCTGGTAGAGATTAGTGGGAAAACTGAGCATAACTGGCTGCAGCCTAACGATTTTAAAAGTTTTTTGGTTTTACTCCAAGCTCAGCTGGTGCAGATTAATGGGAGAACTAAACATAACTGGGTGCAGCCTAACGATCTTTACAGTTTTTTGGTTTTAATCCAAGCTAAGCTGGTACAGGTTAATGGGAAAACTAAGCATAACTGGCTGCAGCTTAACGATCTTTATAGTATTTTGGTTTTACTCCAGGCTCAGCTGGTACAGATTAATGGGAGAACTAAGCATAACTGGCTACAGCCTAACGATCTTTATAGTTTTTTGGATTTACTCCAAGTGTTTAGCTGGTACAGATTAATGGGGAAACTAAGCATAACTGGTTGCAGCCTAACGATCTTTATAGTTTTTTGGTTTTACTCCAAAATTCAGCTGGTACAGATTAATGGAAATACTAAGCATAACGAGCTGCAGACTAAAGTTCGTTATAGTTTTTTGATTTTACTCCAAGCTCAGCTGGTACAGATTAATGGGAGGACTGATCATAACTGGCTGTAGCCTAAAGATCTTTATAGTTTTTTGGTTTTAATCCAAGCTGAGCTGGTACACATTAATGTGAGTACTACGCATAACAGACTGCAGCCTAACGATCTTTACAGTTTTTTAGTTTTAATCCAAGCTAAGCTGGTACAGATTAATGACAAAACTAAGCATAACTGGCTGCAGCCTAACGATCTTTATAGTATTTTGGTTTTACTCCAGGCTCAGCTAGTACAGATTAATGGGACAACTAAGCATAACTGGCTGCAGCCTAACGATCTTTATAGTTTTTTGGTTTTACTCCAAAGTTCAGCTTGTACAGATTAGTGGGAAAACTGAGCATAACTGGCTGCAGCCTAACGATCTTTATAGTTTTTTGGTTTTACTCCAAGCTCAGCTGGTACAGATTAATGGGAGAACTAAGCATAACTGGGTGCATCCTAACGATCTTTACAGATTTTTGATTTTAATTAAAGCTAAGCTGGTACAGATTAATGGGAATACTAAGCATAACTGGCTGCAGCCTTACGATCTTTATAGTATTTTGGTTTTACTCCAGGCTCAGCTGGTACAGAATAATGGGAGAACTAAGCATAACTGGTTGCAGCCTAACGATCTTTATAGTTTTTTGGTTTCACTCCAAAATTCAGCTGGTACAGATTAATGGAAGTACTAAGCATAACGAGCTGCAGACTAAAGTTCTTTATAGTTTTTTGATTTTACTTCAAGCTCAGCTGGTACAGATTAATGGGAGAACTAGGCATAACTGGCTGCAGCCTAACGATCTTTATAGTTTTTTGGTTTTACTCCAAGCTCAGCTGGTACAGATTAATGGGAGAACTGATCATAACTGGCTGTAGCCTAAAGATCTTTATAGATTTTTGGTTTTAATCCAGGCTGAGCTGGTACAGATTAATGGGAGTACTAGGCATAACAGGCTGCAGACTAACGATCTTTATAGTTTTTCGTTTTACTCTAAGCTCAGCTGGTACATATTAATGGGAGAACTAAGCATAACTGGGTGCAGCCTAACGATCTTTACATTTTTTTGGTTTTACTCCAAGCTCAGCTGGTACAGATTAATGGGAGAACTAAGCATAACTGGGTGCAGCCTAACGATCTTTACAGATTTTTGATTTTAATCCAAGCTAAGCTGGTACAGATTAATGGGAATACTAAGCATAACTGGCTGCAGCCTAACGATCTTTACAGTTTTTTTTTTTAATCCAAGCTAAGCTGGTACAAATTAATGGGAAAACTAAGCATAACTGGCTGCAGCTTAACGATCTTTATAGTATTTTGGTTTTACTCCAGGCTCAGCTGGTACAGATTAATGGGAGAAGTAAGCATAACTGGCTACAGTCTAACGATCTTTATAGTTTTTTGGATTTACTCTAAAGTTTAGCTGGTACAGATTAATGGGAAAACTAAGCATAACTGGTTGCAGCCTAACGATCTTTATAGTTTTTTGGTTTTACTCCAAAATTCAGCTGGTACAGATTAATGGAAATACTAAGCATAACGAGCTGCAGACTAAAGTTCTTTATAGTTTTTTGATTTTACTTCAAGCTCAGCTGGTACAGATTAATGGGAGAACTAGGCATAACTGGCTGCAGCCTAACGATCTTTATAGTTTTTTGGTTTTACTCCAAGCTCAGCTGGTACAGATTAATGGGAGGACTGATCATAACTGGCTGTAGCCTAAAGATCTTTATAGTTTTTTGGTTTTAATCCAAGCTGAGCTGGTACACATTAATGTGAGTACTACGCATAACAGACTGCAGCCTAACGATCTTTACAGTTTTTTGGTTTTAATCCAAGCTAAGCTGGTACAGATTAATGACAAAACTAAGCATAACTGGCTGCAGCCTAACGATCTTTATAGTATTTTGGTTTTACTTCAGGCTCAGCTAGTACAGATTAATGGGAGAACTAAGCATAACTGGCTGCAGCCTAACGATCTTTATAGTTTTTTGGTTTTACTCCAAAGTTCAGCTTGTACAGATTAGTGGGAAAACTGAGCATAACTGGCTGCAGCCTAACGATCTTTATAGTTTTTTGGTTTTACTCCAAGCTCAGCTGGTACAGATTAATGGGAGAACTAAGCATAACTGGGTGCAGCCTAACGATCTTTACAGATTTTTGATTTTAATCCAAGCTAAGCTGGTACAGATTAATGGGAATACTAAGCATAACTGGCTGCAGCCTAACGATCTTTATAGTATTTTGGGTTTACTCCAGGCTCAGCTGGTACAGAATAATGGGAGAACTAAGCATAACTGGTTGCAGCCTAACGATCTTTATAGTTTTTTGGTTTCACTCCAAAATTCAGCTGGTACAGATTAATGGAAGTACTAAGCATAACGAGCTGCAGACTAATGTTCTTTATAGTTTTTTGATTTTACTTCAAGCTCAGCTGGTACAGATTAATGGGAGAACTAGGCATAACTGGCTGCAGCCTAACGATCTTTATAGTTTTTTGGTTTTACTCCAAGCTCAGCTGGTACAGATTAATGGGAGAACTGATCATAACTGGCTGTAGCCTAAAGATCTTTATAGTTTTTTGGTTTTAATCCAGGCTGAGCTGGTACAGATTAATGGGAGTACTAGGCATAACAGGCTGCAGCCTAACGATCTTTATAGTTTTTCGTTTTACTCTAAGCTCAGCTGGTACATATTAATGGGAGAACTAAGCATAACTGGGTGCAGCCTAACGATCTTTACATTTTTTTGGTTTTAATCCAAGCTAAGCTGGTACAGATTAATGACAAAACTAAACATAACTGGCTGCAGCCTAACGATCTTTATTGTATTTTGGTTTTACTCCAGGCTCAGCTGGTACAGATTAATGGGAGAACTAAGCATAACTGACTGCAGCCTAACGATCTTTATAGTTTTTGGTTTTACTCCAAAGTTCAGCTGGTACAGATTAGTGGGAAAACTGAGCATAACTGGCTGCAGCCTAACGATCTTTATAGTTTTTTGGTTTTACTCCAAGATCAGCTGGTACAGATTAATGGGAGAACTAAGCATAACTGGGTGCAGCCTAACGATCTTTACAGTTTTTTGTTTTAATCCAAGCTAAGCTGGTACAAATTAATGGGAAAACTAAGCATAACTGGCTGCAGCGTAACGATCTTTATAGTATTTTGGTTTTACTCTAGGCTCAGCTGGTACAGATTAATGGGAGAACTAAGCATATCTGGCTGCAGCCTAACGATCTTTATAGTTTTTTGGATTTACTCCAAAGTTCAGCTGGTACAGATTAATGGGAAAACTGAGCATAACTGGATGCAGCCTAACGATCTTTATAGTTTTATGGTTTTACTCCCAGCTCAGCTGGTACAGAATAATGGGAGAACTAGGCATAACTGGCTGCAGCCTAAGGATCTTTGTAGTTTTTTGATTTTACTCCACGCTCAGCTTGTACAGATTAAATGGGAGAACTAAGCATATCAGGGTGCAGCGTAAAGATCTTTATATTTTTTTGGTTTTACTCCCAGCTCAGCTGGTACAGATGAGTGGGTGAACTAGACTTAACTGGCTGCAGCTTAACGATGTTTATAGTTTTTTGTTTTACTCCCAGCTCAGCTGGTACAGATTACTGGGAGAACTAAGCATAACTGGCTGCAGCCTAACGATCTTTATAGTTTTTTGGTTTTTCTCCAAAGTTCAGCTGGTACAGATTAATGGGAAAACTGAGCATAACTGGCTGCAGCCTAACGATATTTATAGTTTTTTGGTTTTACTCCAAAATTCAGCTGGTACAGATTAATGGGAAAACTAAGCATAACTGGCTGCAGCCTAACGATCTTTATTGTTTTTTGGTTTTACTCCAGGCTCAGCTGGTACAGATTAATGGGAGAACTAAGCATAACTGGGTGCAGCCTAACGATCTTTACAGTTTTTTGTTTTAATCCAAGCTAAGCTGGTACAAATTAATGGGAAAACTAAGCATAACTGGCTGCAGCCTAACGATCTTTATAGTTTTTTGGTTTTACTCCAAAGTTCAGTTTGTACAGATTAGTGGGAAAACTGAGCATAACTGGCTGCAGCCTAACGATCTTTATAGTTTTTTGGTTTTACTCCAAAGTTCAGCTGGTACAGATTAATGGGAGAACTGAGCATAACTGGGTGCAGCCTAACGATCTTTACAGTTTTTTGGTTTTAATCCAAGCTAAGCTGGTACAGATTAATGGGAAAACTAAGCATAACTGGCTGCAGCCTGACGATCTTTATAGTATTTTGGTTTTACTCCAGGCTCAGCTGGTACAGATTAATGGGAGAACTAAGCAAAACTGGCTGCAGCCTAACGATCTTTATAGTTTTTTGGATTTACTCCAAAGTTCAGCTGGTACAGATTAATGGGAAAACTGAGCATAACTGGCTGCAGCCTAACGATCTTTATAGTTTTTTGGTTTCACTCCCAGCTCAGCTGGTACAGAATAATGGGAGAACTATGCATAACTGGCTGCAGCCTAAGGATCTTTAGTGTTTTTTGATTTTACTCCAAGCTCAGCTTGTACAGATTAAATGGGAGAACTAAGCATAACTGGGTGCAGCGTAAAGATCTTTATCGTTTTTTGGTTTTACTCCCAGCTCAGCTGGTACAGATGAGTGGGAGAACTAGGCTTAACTGGGTGCAGCCTAACGATCTTTATAGTTTTTTGATTTTACTCCCAGCTCAGCTGGTACAGATAACTGGGAGAACTAAGCATAACTGGCTGCAGCCTAACGACCTTTATAGTTTTTTCGTTTTACTCCCAGCTCTGCTGGTACAGATTACTGGGAGAACTAAGCATAACTGTCTGCAGCCTAACGATCTTTATAGTTTTTTGGTTTTTCTCCAAAGTTCAGCTGGTACAGATTAATGGGAAAACTGAGCATAACTGGCTGCAGCCTAACGATCTTTATAGTTTTTTGGTTTTACTCCAAATTTCAGCTGGTACAGAAAATGGGAAAACAAAGCATAACTGCCTGCAGCATAACGATCTTTATAGTTTTTTGGTTTTACTCCAGGCTCAGCTGGTACAGAATAATGGGAGTACTAGGCATAACTGGCTGCAGCCTAACGATCTTTATAATTTTTTGGTTTTACTCCAAGCTCAGCTGATACAGATTAATGGGAGAACTAAGCATAACTGGCTGCAGCGTAAAGATCTTTATAGTTTTTTGGTTTTAATCCAAGCTGATCTGGTACAGTTTATGGGAGTACTAGGCATAACAGGCTGCAGCCTAACGATCTTTATAGTTTTTTGGTTTTACTCTAAGCTCAGCTGGTACATATTAATGGGAGAACTAAGCATAACTGGGTGCAGCCTAACGATCTTTATAGTTTTTTGGTTTTAATCCAAGCTAAGCTGGTACAGATTAATGACAAATCTAAGCATAACTAGCTGCATCCTAACGATCTTTATAGTATTTTGGTTTTACTCCAGGCTCAGCTGGTACAGATTAATGGGAGAACTAAGCATAACTGGCTGAAGCCTAACGATCTTTATAGTTTTTTGGTTTTACTCCAAAGTTCAGCTGGTAGAGATTAGTGGGAAAACTGAGCATAACTGGCTGCAGCCTAACGATTTTAAAAGTTTTTTGGTTTTACTCCAAGCTCAGCTGGTGCAGATTAATGGGAGAACTAAACATAACTGGGTGCAGCCTAACGATCTTTACAGTTTTTTGGTTTTAATCCAAGCTAAGCTGGTACAGGTTAATGGGAAAACTAAGCATAACTGGCTGCAGCTTAACGATCTTTATAGTATTTTGGTTTTACTCCAGGCTCAGCTGGTACAGATTAATGGGAGAACTAAGCATAACTGGCTACAGCCTAACGATCTTTATAGTTTTTTGGATTTACTCCAAGTGTTTAGCTGGTACAGATTAATGGGGAAACTAAGCATAACTGGTTGCAGCCTAACGATCTTTATAGTTTTTTGGTTTTACTCCAAAATTCAGCTGGTACAGATTAATGGAAATACTAAGCATAACGAGCTGCAGACTAAAGTTCGTTATAGTTTTTTGATTTTACTCCAAGCTCAGCTGGTACAGATTAATGGGAGGACTGATCATAACTGGCTGTAGCCTAAAGATCTTTATAGTTTTTTGGTTTTAATCCAAGCTGAGCTGGTACACATTAATGTGAGTACTACGCATAACAGACTGCAGCCTAACGATCTTTACAGTTTTTTAGTTTTAATCCAAGCTAAGCTGGTACAGATTAATGACAAAACTAAGCATAACTGGCTGCAGCCTAACGATCTTTATAGTATTTTGGTTTTACTCCAGGCTCAGCTAGTACAGATTAATGGGACAACTAAGCATAACTGGCTGCAGCCTAACGATCTTTATAGTTTTTTGGTTTTACTCCAAAGTTCAGCTTGTACAGATTAGTGGGAAAACTGAGCATAACTGGCTGCAGCCTAACGATCTTTATAGTTTTTTGGTTTTACTCCAAGCTCAGCTGGTACAGATTAATGGGAGAACTAAGCATAACTGGGTGCATCCTAACGATCTTTACAGATTTTTGATTTTAATTAAAGCTAAGCTGGTACAGATTAATGGGAATACTAAGCATAACTGGCTGCAGCCTTACGATCTTTATAGTATTTTGGTTTTACTCCAGGCTCAGCTGGTACAGAATAATGGGAGAACTAAGCATAACTGGTTGCAGCCTAACGATCTTTATAGTTTTTTGGTTTCACTCCAAAATTCAGCTGGTACAGATTAATGGAAGTACTAAGCATAACGAGCTGCAGACTAAAGTTCTTTATAGTTTTTTGATTTTACTTCAAGCTCAGCTGGTACAGATTAATGGGAGAACTAGGCATAACTGGCTGCAGCCTAACGATCTTTATAGTTTTTTGGTTTTACTCCAAGCTCAGCTGGTACAGATTAATGGGAGAACTGATCATAACTGGCTGTAGCCTAAAGATCTTTATAGATTTTTGGTTTTAATCCAGGCTGAGCTGGTACAGATTAATGGGAGTACTAGGCATAACAGGCTGCAGACTAACGATCTTTATAGTTTTTCGTTTTACTCTAAGCTCAGCTGGTACATATTAATGGGAGAACTAAGCATAACTGGGTGCAGCCTAACGATCTTTACATTTTTTTGGTTTTACTCCAAGCTCAGCTGGTACAGATTAATGGGAGAACTAAGCATAACTGGGTGCAGCCTAACGATCTTTACAGATTTTTGATTTTAATCCAAGCTAAGCTGGTACAGATTAATGGGAATACTAAGCATAACTGGCTGCAGCCTAACGATCTTTACAGTTTTTTTTTTTAAATCCAAGCTAAGCTGGTACAAATTAATGGGAAAACTAAGCATAACTGGCTGCAGCTTAACGATCTTTATAGTATTTTGGTTTTACTCCAGGCTCAGCTGGTACAGATTAATGGGAGAAGTAAGCATAACTGGCTACAGCCTAACGATCTTTATAGTTTTTTGGATTTACTCTAAAGTTTAGCTGGTACAGATTAATGGGAAAACTAAGCATAACTGGTTGCAGCCTAACGATCTTTATAGTTTTTTGGTTTTACTCCAAAATTCAGCTGGTACAGATTAATGGAAATACTAAGCATAACGAGCTGCAGACTAAAGTTCTTTATAGTTTTTTGATTTTACTTCAAGCTCAGCTGGTACAGATTAATGGGAGAACTAGGCATAACTGGCTGCAGCCTAACGATCTTTATAGTTTTTTGGTTTTACTCCAAGCTCAGCTGGTACAGATTAATGGGAGGACTGATCATAACTGGCTGTAGCCTAAAGATCTTTATAGTTTTTTGGTTTTAATCCAAGCTGAGCTGGTACACATTAATGTGAGTACTACGCATAACAGACTGCAGCCTAACGATCTTTACAGTTTTTTGGTTTTAATCCAAGCTAAGCTGGTACAGATTAATGACAAAACTAAGCATAACTGGCTGCAGCCTAACGATCTTTATAGTATTTTGGTTTTACTTCAGGCTCAGCTAGTACAGATTAATGGGAGAACTAAGCATAACTGGCTGCAGCCTAACGATCTTTATAGTTTTTTGGTTTTACTCCAAAGTTCAGCTTGTACAGATTAGTGGGAAAACTGAGCATAACTGGCTGCAGCCTAACGATCTTTATAGTTTTTTGGTTTTACTCCAAGCTCAGCTGGTACAGATTAATGGGAGAACTAAGCATAACTGGGTGCAGCCTAACGATCTTTACAGATTTTTGATTTTAATCCAAGCTAAGCTGGTACAGATTAATGGGAATACTAAGCATAACTGGCTGCAGCCTAACGATCTTTATAGTATTTTGGGTTTACTCCAGGCTCAGCTGGTACAGAATAATGGGAGAACTAAGCATAACTGGTTGCAGCCTAACGATCTTTATAGTTTTTTGGTTTCACTCCAAAATTCAGCTGGTACAGATTAATGGAAGTACAAAGCATAACGAGCTGCAGACTAATGTTCTTTATAGTTTTTTGATTTTACTTCAAGCTCAGCTGGTACAGATTAATGGGAGAACTAGGCATAACTGGCTGCAGCCTAACGATCTTTATAGTTTTTTGGTTTTACTCCAAGCTCAGCTGGTACAGATTAATGGGAGAACTGATCATAACTGGCTGTAGCCTAAAGATCTTTATAGTTTTTTGGTTTTAATCCAGGCTGAGCTGGTACAGATTAATGGGAGTACTAGGCATAACAGGCTGCAGCCTAACGATCTTTATAGTTTTTCGTTTTACTCTAAGCTCAGCTGGTACATATTAATGGGAGAACTAAGCATAACTGGGTGCAGCCTAACGATCTTTACATTTTTTTGGTTTTAATCCAAGCTAAGCTGGTACAGATTAATGACAAAACTAAACATAACTGGCTGCAGCCTAACGATCTTTATTGTATTTTGGTTTTACTCCAGGCTCAGCTGGTACAGATTAATGGGAGAACTAAGCATAACTGACTGCAGCCTAACGATCTTTATAGTTTTTGGTTTTACTCCAAAGTTCAGCTGGTACAGATTAGTGGGAAAACTGAGCATAACTGGCTGCAGCCTAACGATCTTTATAGTTTTTTGGTTTTACTCCAAGATCAGCTGGTACAGATTAATGGGAGAACTAAGCATAACTGGGTGCAGCCTAACGATCTTTACAGTTTTTTGTTTTAATCCAAGCTAAGCTGGTACAAATTAATGGGAAAACTAAGCATAACTGGCTGCAGCGTAACGATCTTTATAGTATTTTGGTTTTACTCTAGGCTCAGCTGGTACAGATTAATGGGAGAACTAAGCATATCTGGCTGCAGCCTAACGATCTTTATAGTTTTTTGGATTTACTCCAAAGTTCAGCTGGTACAGATTAATGGGAAAACTGAGCATAACTGGATGCAGCCTAACGATCTTTATAGTTTTATGGTTTTACTCCCAGCTCAGCTGGTACAGAATAATGGGAGAACTAGGCATAACTGGCTGCAGCCTAAGGATCTTTGTAGTTTTTTGATTTTACTCCACGCTCAGCTTGTACAGATTAAATGGGAGAACTAAGCATATCAGGGTGCAGCGTAAAGATCTTTATATTTTTTTGGTTTTACTCCCAGCTCAGCTGGTACAGATGAGTGGGTGAACTAGACTTAACTGGCTGCAGCTTAACGATGTTTATAGTTTTTTGTTTTACTCCCAGCTCAGCTGGTACAGATTACTGGGAGAACTAAGCA
The DNA here is from genome assembly GCA_034769895.1 of Magicicada septendecula. Classification (NCBI taxonomy): domain Eukaryota; kingdom Metazoa; phylum Arthropoda; class Insecta; order Hemiptera; family Cicadidae; genus Magicicada; species Magicicada septendecula. Next base: position 1,166,056,615 of record CM068367.1, read on the forward strand.
TAACTGGCTGCAGCCTAACGATCTTTATAGTTTTTTGGTTTTTCTCCAAAGTTCAGCTGGTACAGATTAATGGGAAAACTGAGCATAACTGGCTGCAGCCTAACGATATTTATAGTTTTTTGGTTTTACTCCAAAATTCAGCTGGTACAGATTAATGGGAAAACTAAGCATAACTGGCTGCAGCCTAACGATCTTTATTGTTTTTTGGTTTTACTCCAGGCTCAGCTGGTACAGAATAATGGGAGGACTAGGCATAACTGGCTGCAGCCTAACGATCTTTATAATTTCTTGGTTTTACTCTAAGCTCATCTGGTACAGATTAATGGAAGAACTAAGCATAACTGGCTGCAGCGTAACGATCTTTATAGTTTTTTGGTTTTACTCCCAGCTCAGCTGGTACAGATTACTGGGAGAACTAAGCATAACTGGCTGCAGCCTAACGATCTTTATAGTTTTATGGTTTTTCTCCAAAGTTCAGCTGGTACAGATTAATGGGAAAACTGAGCATAACTGGCTGCAGCCTAACGATATTTATAGTTTTTTGGTTTTACTCCAAAATTCAGCTGGTACAGATTAATGGGAAAACTAAGCATAACTGTCTGCAGCCTAACGATTTTTATAGTTTTTTGGTTTTACTCCAGGCTCAGCTGGTACAGAATAATGGGAGAACTAGGCATAACTGGCTGCAGCGTAACGATCTTTATAATTTTTTGGTTTTACTCCAAGCTCAGCTGGTACAGATTAATGGGAGAACTAAGCATAACTGGCTGCAGCGTAAAGATCTTTATAGTTTTTTGGTTTTACTCCAAGCTCAGCTGGTACAGATTAATGGAAGAACTAAGCACAACTGGTTGCTGCGTAACGATCTTTATAGTTTTTTGGTTTTTTCTCCAAGCTCAGCTGGTACAGATTAAGGGGAGAACTAGGCATAACTGGCTGCAGCCTAACGATCTTTAAGATTGTTTAGTTTGACTTTAAGCTCAGCTGGTACAGATTACTGGGATATGGAAATATCTTCGCCGATTAAAAAATTGTTAGACTTGTAAACTTGGGCCTCAATAAATAAATTTTAATTTTTGTGAATCTACAGGTGTCTTCTGTAATTGCATATGCTTTGTCATGTTTCACCATGTGCGTAATGAGATACGTTAATACATATTAAGTATTTGATGGTGACGCTAAAAGCACACACACACACATGTATTGGTGTTGTTGGTTTTCCGTTATTTTTCCTCTTTACTCATACTCTACGTTTCAACATCCACACCTATGGTAACCTCAACTAGCCTGCGTGTGTCTGTATATCTCTAACTCGTGCTGTAGTGATGGCTCGTAATTAGGTCACTGCTGCAGATGTACGTAGTAAGTATTAACCTATCCATACATTACTTTTGTCTATGGTGTTCGTACAGCCTAACTAAGGTAATTTATAGTGTATAAATAAAGGACCTTCTGCGTTTTATATCCTGTGAATGGAAATATTTATATAATAACTAATTAATAATATGAATCATTAGAGGTACGTATTCTGTGTTTCAGCGTTTCTATTATTTCATACTCTGAATAATCTACGTGTGTTACGATCTGATCATGAAAAAGCTTAAGACATGTAAACTGGTAAGCAAATTTTAATTGTTCTGCAACTTAATTTCCGAGCGGTAAGAAAGAAGGCCGAAAAGAGGAGAAAATTACATTAAAAAAAGTGATGACTGTATCCACATTGTATGATGTAGAATTATGGGTATCAAGAGAGTGGAATTCGGTGTCTTCGAAGCAACTGAAATGATGTATCTCTCGCGCGCGCGCGAGAGAGAGAGAGAGGGAGTGAGAGAGAACGAGAGAGAGCATAAGAATTCAGGGAAAGTGAAACAAACAAAGATGATGTACGAACATGCGAACTTCAGTTCTACCGACAATAGTCATTTTTACTGTACTTAGCAGTGACGGTACTGTATACACATCTCCGGGCATGGTGCTGTGACAAATAATACCCCAAAATAAGAGAAAGAATGTTAGTCGATTCACAAATGTTAGACGAAATTTGTTACGAACAAACACCAATGATTAGACTCCGACAATTCTTATTTGTTACTATTTATTTAATAATGTTATATCATTGGACAGTAGATGCGACGTATTAGAGCATATAACTATCGACACGTTTTATGTATGACGTCGTCGGGAGTAGTGTAAACATTAACTTGCATTGCATGTTTCGTCTTCCTCCTTCTCTACGATTTTCGATTTTAGAACTCGCATGGTTACTTTATAATTCACTTCCTCTCATTCTTACACGACGAGATGGGCAAACCAAGCAAGATCTGAAGTAAGTAGGAAAACATTTCTTTCATTTCGTCTGAAATTATTAACTTGCATAACTGCTACTGAAATAACTCTACAAATAGTCTACAACAAATCTTTATTTATAATAACATTGAAATTTATGTAATTTATAGGTAGGCCTATAGTGTAAAATCTGTGTTATATGTGGTGGTATGCCCTTTAAGTTCTATCGGTTATGGCTTAGAGAGCGTACACACACACACACACACACACACACACGCGCGCGCGGGCGCGCGCGAGCGCTTTTTACATGTATATACATTGTGTGTGTGTGTACGCGTGTGTTAATTTCTGTAGTAATTAAAATATTAGTATAGTAGGCATACACAGTGCTCATAACGTGTATTTCATATAACAAACAGTGACAATTTCAATGATGTAACGTTTATTGTATCTTTTGGTTTTGTAATATTGTTTCACAAGGAAAAGGTCCGTGCTCTGGAGTCTGCATTTCACGGGCGACCTTGTAATTGCTACGAAAGTTAAATAAAACAAAATCATTTTGTAAGGAAGGTTTGTTAAGTGTAACAATATTGCTTCAGGTACTTATTAAGTTAAGGTAAAGTGCGTAGCCGGAGCCGTGTGTGTGTGTTACTCAAGCGGTCAGTACGAGGGCGAGGAACCGAGACCTTGGGCGAACAAATTGTTGTAATTAAAGGGAACAATGGCACGCCACACCGTTACGACAGCTCTTGTGTAACCCTTTCTTCGATAGGCTTCTGTTGAAACGATCGAATTTTTCTAAAGAGAATATTTTTATGTGCGGTAGTTATTTATACGGCGGGAACATTGCTTACCATAATTTAATTATGAAAAAAGAAATAAATTTGGAGTATGTGAAAAATACCTGAGATTAGGTGGCGCGACTTTTAAGGACGTAATTACATTCTCAGACTGATTTAAGGTCACAACCACGTTACCGCTCGATTGCAAGGTCTGTGTCATGTAATAGGTATTTACACGGTTTGTAATCCTATACAGTTAGTTATAAGGCTATTTATAAAAAGTTAACTTAACGTAGAACAATTTGAATCATGTCTTGTTTACACTCGGCGTTAAGGTTACACGAAACATAACATTTTACATTCCCTAAAAGATAGGACCCGCTCGAAAGTAAGCGAAGGGTGCAAAATCATAGTTCGCCAAGATAACCATGCTTAATATTCATCTTACCTGTAAAGCAGGTAAAGTAATGTTTATAGAAGTAACAATGCAGCTTGATGGTCAATCAGTGTACTCTAAGACTACAACTAAGTAATTTTTTGCCGCTTAAAAATTTTAAATATGTTAACATCTACTTGGACTCTGTAGCCGAAACTTGTACTTACACAGTTCGGGTACAAAATTGTTTTGGGGGGGATAGAGAGAGAGAGAGGGTGTGTCTTCGGTATTTTGATTAAGAGGAAGGCCCTAGGGCCTTATAAATCGTACCAGTTTCGATGCTAAGGTAATGGATTCTGTGAATTTTCATAATTTATTTTGATTTCATTTAATTAATCAATTAATTTTTTTTTATTAAGCATAACGTGAAAAATCTACTTGCGAAGCAATAGGTTTGTCGCAAGGAATGGAACGAAACAGAAAGAACATCAGAAGCAGAAAAGCGCAAATGAGCTTTTTTCATGAATACGAAATTTAGGCCTATATTGTCAAATACCTTAGCAGTTAGGATGCCAGCTTTTATATGTTTGGAACATCGCACTATATGCGTGCGAAACCTGGAAAACAGGGAAAACGAAAGACGAATACGGGTGTTTATAATGCGGTGCTACTGAATTTATAAAAAATAAAATGGGTGAACAGTAAAACATGAACGTGTTCTAAAAATAATGGGAGGAAATAGAAGGTTATGGAGAACAATCTCGAGAAGGAGACAAGTTGGTGCGGCACTGGTTGAGTTACCTAGGAATAATGACTTTGGCTGTGAAGAGGAAGACACAGATGCCTACCTGAGGGACATTGTTGAGGATGTGTGGGTGGCCTAGGATAGATGGAACTGGAGGTTCGTATTATCAAACCAATCAGGCGACCGATGTTACACGGCAGAGACAGAAAGAGAGAGAGAGAGAGAGAGAGAGAGAGAGAGAGAGAGAGAGAGAGAGAGAGAGAGAGAGAGAGAGAGAGAGAGAGAGAGAGAGAGAAAGAGAGAGAGAGAGAAGGTGAATCCCTGCCTTTATGTGGCTTGTGCACATCTCATCTACACTAATAAATAATAAATTTAAAGTTTTTCTTCTGTGGTGTTGGTTCTTCTACGTTACCGTAATAATGTAAACGATTATGGATAAAAGTCATGTAAATAGTTCTGTCTTAGGGTAACAACAAACACAACATTGTACCGATTTTCTGTGAATTTAAATTACATAAATTATATAAATAAATTACTAATGTAATTTATACATAAATCAATGTTTTTCAGCACTAGTCGTATGTCTTTTTTAAGACCAGAAAATCAATAACCACGGCTGAAGCTAAAAGAGCTTTATGCGGTAGGTAGTTCTCAGACATAAGAAATATCTCAATAATTAAGTACACTACTGTCTTGATACGACAGCAAGACACCGAGAATCGTATACGCAAGAGGTAAGTAAAAACAAATTGAATGTTGGTCGAGAGAGGCCGTGAAGAAGGGGACAGAACAGTCCGTTCACTAAGTGCGGGCCCCTGGGGCTAAGTTGTGTCTGTTTACTGCCTGAACTAGTTCATTCTGGCGTAATGTAATAATACGTATTAACTGCCGTTCAAACAGTAAGGTCGGGTCTTTACTGTACACTTTTCCTGTACCGACCGCTGTATGGTAAACAGAACACTAAAAATAAAATAAAATAATGTTGTAATCTTGGAAAAGCAGAACTACTTTAAATTTATTTTAAAAACTTTAAATGAAATAGTGACTAGAGAGATAGGCCGAGGGTGAAAGGATTCGTATTAGCTTTACATGGTCTTCACAAATTGTTCAAGTTTTAATTGCCGAGTAACAGTGGTACAACTGTAACTTATAAGGATTTCTTCCTTCGTACGTATTACATGTTTTCTGCTTTTTGAAGAAAGTAATCCAGGAGTATAGTCCTAAAGCAATCAACACAGTGTATCCATAGAAATCAGAAAGGAATTCTAAGTAATGAAAAGTTCTACTTGAGAATCGTATGTACGTAATAGTTTATACATTACGTAAACAGTTTGTATGTGCATAAGTGCATACGGTAACGTTTATATATAGTATACGTCATATATTAATATTACAAGCATTTTAAATAACATTATACTTTTAAATTATTACTTTTTGTATCAAAACCCTTTATAACTAACTTTATTTTCAGTTTTGTTTTACAATTGATTTTTGTTCTTTGTTATGGTTTGTTGATTAAAAGTTGAATTTGAAGTGACTATGATAAGAATTTCTGCCTCGTGCTACTTACTTATCAAACCTATTTTAAATGGCATTGCATTTGTAAACGTATTCACGGTTGAACCGCAAACTTCAGAATTTAATTAGGAGTTCCACCAGAGACTTTCAGTAGACGACAAAGGCGATCATTACATCATTTGTTAAGATATTGTTGTGATCACATAATCTTTAAGTACGGCCCTTCATTTTTATACAATAACATGCGTCCAAACTAATTACAGATTCTGTCAGGAACGTAGTTAGACAAAACATGTTCCGTAATTTTAGGTTAGAACAACCATGATGATCATTTCACTATATCGTACAATAACAAAGTGTTATCGATACACTACAATCTACTATTTTTGACACGTTAATGGCACTGGCATTTCAAACGAATGTTCACCGTCTACCTGCAGTTGTTAAAGTTATAAATGTTTTTTTTTCTGAACCACTAATTCAGGTCAAACAGTTATTAAACCGCTCGCCGTACACCATCAGTTGTGTGTACTTTCGGCAGCACACACACACACACACACACACACACACACACACACACACACACACACACACACACACACACACACACACCGTGTACGGTAGTCCAGATCTGAGTGAAATATTGACACGGACTTCGCTACGGCTAAGTAAGCTGTCAATGTGAAACGAGTTAAGCAACGAACGTTAACATTTTGAAGCACGTGCGCCCGTAAATCAAATCCCATTCAAATGTTTGACTCGTTACAAACTGAAGGTCGTCAGACACGCGCCGTTAGTCTAATCATGCCGTTACCTTCCTCTGCCATTCTACCCAAGTACAGCCTACTTGGTGATAAACAGTATTGTAGCCTGCATTACGGCATTTATCATCTAGCAGTTCGTGGTTCGGGTGGAACGTTGCATAACCATCAGACCCGAATAATGAACCTGTTAAATAAATAGGAAACCTATTATATAATTCGTAGGATATCAATTTATATCGGAACTGCTTCAAGTACACCGACCTAGATTTACATATCGGCTGCTGGCCTGAGGTGCACTCCGTGTTTTGCAACATGTGTAGCCAACAGCTGGTCCATACTGTAGTCATATTGCATTTGTGCGTGCATGTATTTGCATTTTGCGTGTACCGTGTGTGGCAGCGTGACACTACTACTCATCAACTGTGGTGGACTTTCCTCGCGTTTTTGGGATCCTATTGCAAAGGGGATTTCAGGCTGCGATAATATAACAGCCTTTCGGATAGCGATGGTTATGCTGATAGACAAATAATGGATTTGTGTGTAATATGTGTGACCTGTGTGTAGCCAGTTGGTGTGTTTTGGAATTTCGAGTTATTCTCCAGTCATTCTACGGCAGCAATGGCTTGGTGGAAATGAGGGACGGAGCGTTCCTTTGTTGGTTATTTTAGATTACGATTCTGGAGGAAGGAGTCTGTAGGTGACTGGGAGAGCTGTTGGCAATCAGAGCGTACAGGAAAGCATTTCAGTCAGGTGATTCGGGATCGACAGTGTATTAACCGTAGTGCTCTGCTTTCTGCCTTGCGATATAGTCTAGGCGGTTGGCGATAGCTGTCAGGATGTGTGGATGCATTTACGTCAAATAATATATGGACTACAGCAATCATCCCGGATAGCTTGGTTAAGGGCCCGGATTTTTCGGAAATTTTAGAACGCATGGGTGGTTATAATATTGATGAGGTGTTGCCAGGTTAGTGCTAAATCGAAAATTATGCCGAGAGATTTGCATTAAAGCTTGGAGATTAATTACAAGAGTCAAAGCGGACTGAGTTCTGTAAACATGTTGCATATAATTTCTTGTTAAGATGAACATTCATATCCGAGTTTTGACTCGTTCACCGAGATCCTCTAGATATTGGAATATGTTAAACAGGTTTGTAACAGACCTACCGACCAGAGCCTATGGATGTGGCTATGAAAGGGAAGGGGAAGAATTGGTGTACCTGAGGGACATTGTTGAGGATGTGTGAATGTTGAAAAAAACTCGCCTAGGATAGGTGGAACTGGAGGTTCGTATTAAACCAATCAGGCGACTGATGTTACAGAGCAGAGAGAGAGAGAGAGAGAGAGAGAGAGAGAGAGAGAGAGAGAGAAGATGAATCCTTGTCTTTATGTGGGTATAGTAAAAGCAACTAAACTTGTGGTATAGTAAAGCAACTAGGCCTGTATTCGTTTTTATTACGTATAGGAGCTGTATAATGTACGAAAACTGCTGGGTGGTGAGTACGAGTGGAGAACATCCAGTATGCTATATCACCGCGGTATTATACTCGAGACATGAGCGTGAGTGGTGTGGGGGTGTGGTACGGACAGAAACACATTAATACTTGAGCCATATGGAACAAGAGTGTGCAGACAGAAGTAGTGGGGCGCTGGACTTTACTGTGTGGTGATCCAACAAGTTATAAGGCTATTTTGTTATACTGAGAAGATGACATCCAAGAATTTTGATTCTTGCTAGATTGAGAAAAAGGGTTGTCTAGGAGTTCCGGATGTCTAGCACGTCTAGAATTAGAGCTTCGGTGATAGTAATTGTTTTGGATGACGCTGATAACGGTAACATGTTGGCCGAATATGTTATACCTAGGGCGGAAGCCACTCTGTGTACTGGTGAGGACGACGTGGGGTTTTTGGAGGTGGGGATAAATCAGAGGACTAGTATTTTCTCGAAAAGTCTGGTCGGAAGATAAAAAAGAGTTTAGCCGTCTTTTGAGATTTAGGGATCATGAGAACAACGCGTGTGTTTCCACGCATGCGGGGCATAACCGAGATGTAGAGGTGGGGTTAAAGGAATCGACGTGTGATGCGATGAGGAGAGTGCTCATCGCACTCGATTGAGTATATTACCAGAGCCGGGAGTGGTGAGAGTTATTCTATGTGAGTTAGTACCGGTGTCTCCAAAGATTTTGTAGTAGACATTAAGATCCCTTAAGACAATGATCCGGCCATCACTATCCAACTGCATAGATTACAATGGGCAGGACACATAATTAGGATGGAAGTCAACCGAATACCTAGGAAGGTACTGTTTAGTCAAATCGAGAGTAGAAGGCTTGTCGGAAGACCCAAGCATCGCTGGATTGACGCAGTAGCGAGGGATAAATAAACGATACTTCACTTAAAGTAAAACGATGGACGTCGATCGCCAAGAACAGGGAAAAATGGAGGCAGATGATTATAGAGGTTCGACTTAGAACTGTGACGCCATAGAAGAAGATTAAGATGCCTTGGGTAAAGGAAGTGGTCAAGTGAATGAGATAAGAACGTCGAGTGGGCTTTACAATTAATAAATAGCAAGATAAAGGCGTAGTAAATTCTGAAAACAGATTTTTACCAGACGTCTATTCGTAGAGCTCCTGGAAAATATCCATTTCACCAGCAGAGACTTGCAGACGAGATTGCTACTTGCTTATGCAACCAAGATACTTCTTAAAAATTTGTTATTCGTCGGGGAAACAAAACTGTGGCTGGCATACATGTGTGTTTTGTTTGTGGTGCAACGTTGATATGCGTTTTCTGTAGAAATTGTAGTAATCCGTCTGGCTCTTCTAAAATGTCTTCTATACAGTAGGCTTATTAGTAGGCTTTTACAGTAGGTTTGTAAAATAGTAATTCCTAGTGTTGAAGAGACGTTTTTTTTTAATTTGTTTGACATTAGGTAGAGTTGTGTGTGTGTGTGTGTGTGTGTGTGTGTGTGTGGTCAATTATAAAATGCGAGGTCTGTAAATTAAGTAATGAGACTAATCATGTAGCAGTCCATATGACAACACTGTAAAGTTTCCATTAACGCAGATGGTTAGATAAACAGCTGATTGACTTTGAGTATAATAATTTATGGGCTATTGTTGCCACATGAAACGAAAACAATCTTTTCGTGAAGTGAGTTTTTGTTGGCGTTATAAAAATGAGTGACATCAATTACTAGCAACTTTGTGCAATCACGCTTTGTGTTAAACTCGGGCACAATGCTACTGAGACTTTTACAAAATTGACAAAGGCGTATAGAGACGAAGATTTGTCAAGAGCAAATGTTTTCAGATGGTTTAAAGCATTTTCAGATGGCCGAGAATCAACTAAAGATGATCCACGCTCTGGAAGACCGTCAACGTCAAGAACTGACGACAATGTTGATCGAATCAAGGAGGACTTGGTGCGGTCTGACCGCCGATTAACCGTCAGAATCATCGCAGAACAATTAAATTTGAACCACAATAAAATTTTGACAAACGAATTGGGAATGAGAAAAGTTTGTGCTAAATTGGTCCCGAAAACCTCACTCTTAAACAGAAAGACAACAGGATGGAAGTGTGCCGTGTTCCTCTATGAGAAATTGAAAATGATCCCGATTTTATAAAAGATGTTATTACTGGTGATGAATCATGGATATTTGAGTACGATCCAGAAACAAAACGCCAGAGTGAGGAGTGGCACACACTAAACTCACCACGTCCCAAAAAAGCAAAAATGAGCAAATCCAAAATGAAAACCATGTTCATTTGTTTCTTTGATAGTAATGGCATTATCCATAAGGAGTTTTTGCCTACAGGACAGACTGTAAATCAACATGTTTACCGAGAAATTCTTGAAAGGCTGAGGAAATGAGTTTCCCGCGTGAGACCAGCCATCGTGATGAGCACCTGGATACTGCATTATGACAATGCACCTTGTCACACCACTCCTGGTTAATGAGTTTTTGGTAAAGAAAAATATTCCTGTTGTTTCTCAGCCTCCTTATTCGCCTGACTTGAGTCCCTGTGACTACTTTCTCTTCAAGAGATTGAAAAAACATCTCAAAGGACACCATTTTGGTACGATAGACAAAATTTAAAAAAATGTAGCCGACCAGTTAAAGGAGATTCCAATTTCTGAGTTTCAGCACTGCTATGAAGAGTTGAAAAACCGTCTAAAGCGCTGTGTGGCTTCCCAAGAAAACTATTTTTAAGGCGATAGAGGCTATATATAGCGTGATTGTAAATAAAAGGTTTTACTGAATTAATCTCATTACTTAATTCACAGAACTCGTATTTAATGCTTTTGATAAGAACATTGAAAATGGACCGTGTTGGTAACCAACTTCTGGACATCGTCCATCATAACTTGTCGACAGGGCTGGAGTTTCTGTTAGGGTTTTTGGGATCTGTGGAGACAGAGTGTGTTTCTGTTAGTGGAGGGATTGTGTTCCAGTACTGTGTAGTTAGTTTGTATTTGAAAATTACTATTGAAAGTTGTAAGCATAATTAAGTGTACTTAATGTAGTTAAGGAATCTCTTAATACTCTCTGCACTTAATATGGTTTAATTTACTGCCATCTACTCCTCTCGCTGAAAAGCTAATCCGTTTGTTCTGTTAGTACGATGAGTTGCTGTCCTCCGAGTGACATAGCCGTAGATCTCAGACCATAAACAAACCAGTGTAGTATAATTGCTAAGGGTAGAAAAAGAGCATGTACGTATTTAAAAAGAAATATTTAGTCAAAGGAAATTAAATATCATCTTCACGGATTAAACCAAAAATGGTTTGGTCCGGTCTCAAATAGGAAAAGATTAGAGCTGGTCGTCCCACACCTCTCCGTCCCCTCGGCTTAGAGTTCAGGGTTGTTTGGTGATGCGGCAGTCATCCATTCGGCTAAGATGTTCACACCAATTCAGCCGATACTGGGCGATCCTGTCGAGTATATTCATAATATTCAATTCCTACCACATATATGTGTTTCTTCTATGATCATGGAGAGTATACCCTGCCACGTGCCTAAGAAATCTCATTTCAGCCGCTGGGAAATTAAATATAATATCTAAAATTATTTATCGGGATGTCACCGATCTATTTGTTAAAGAAATGTTTAGAACTTGCGCGTGCGTGTGTTTGTGATTATTGTGCAGCTATTGGTGTTTCTCTGTTCAGTATTTCACTTGTTTTCTTTCGAATCGATCGCCTTTTGCCGTTCCTTTCAGACTAGTCATGTACGTATTCCTTTCAGTTTCTGTTGGCTGTGATCGCAGTTTTTTTCTAAAGGATTACATTATATAACTATTGTCCTTTGGGCCTACTACTTTGCTCCATTAGCTCCCTGGCTGTGGATACACTAGAAACGCCATGTTGTTTTTTTGGACTCAATTGTGGTTCAAGAAAAAGATAAATACACAGCAGATATGATTTACAATTAGTGGATCAGCTGTGAATTCTCAAGAGACATGGCTTATTCTAGACCGGTAAATAAACATCATACGAATTCTTGTGATGGGAAAGTAGACCAGACAATACTTTTCTTGGAAAAGTAAACGGCGAAAATTCAAAGATGGAAGCAAAATATACCCTTTAGTAATGGAAGAACAATAAAAGCAGAGACAACTAAAACTATCACAAGTTTTATTAATCACGTTAATAAACTGTTTTGTTATCACTTATTACAATTTACAGCGAATTTTACAATTTCTCATTCAAAATAACAGAAACCACAACAACAATATAATAATAATAATAATAACAACAGCAACAACAACAACAGCAACAACAACAACAATAATATTGTTATTATAATAATAATAATTAGTAGTAGTAGTTATTTTTTTTTTTTTTTTTTTTGGGGGGGTGAGGAAAAATGCATTATGCACCATCAGGAGACATCCGACTGGTCTCCTTGTGTGTGGGACTCGCACCCACCAAAAAACCTCCACTTTACAGGCAGGGAACCCCCCCCTGGAACAACTGTTCGTATGGCTTCAGGGTGGCACCTCGTATTGCGCCTACTAGGCTCCTACAGCTTTGTCTATATCATCGACTTGTGAGAGGGTCCGGTTCAGGCTTCTTCTGCCGTAGGACCATCCTCACGAAGGTCACAACCATGTCCCAGTTCTCTTTGCTGTTGAGCATGACGCCTATGATGTTATCAGGCACCATGGGGCCAATCTCCGATTCCAGTCCTCGCCTCTCCAGCACCCACCGTTGACAATCGAAGAAAGTGTGATGAGCGTCATCAGAGTCTGAGTCGCCGTACACGCACGACGGATCCTCCATCTTACCCATCCTTCGCAGGTATGCACAAAAATAACCATGCCCTGTCAGGGATTGAGTAAGGTAATCGCCATATCTACCTCGCCGTGCGTTCTGTCCACCCATTCAGGGAGATTCCCAATCAACCTCGCCGTTCACCTAGCTCGACTCTCCTGCTCCCATCGTAGTTGCCAGCTCCGCATGGAGTCTGCCCTGGCCACTGTTCTTGCTTCTACGATCCCAAGCCTTCCTTGGTCTTGTAGACCCTCCTCCTCTCCTCAGCCATCAGATCTATTAGGATTACTCCAGCGACGACCAACACTGCTGGTTCCGACACCGTTCTGTAGGAGCTTGCAATTCGAAGTGCTCCTCTTCGTTGTACCGCGGCCATCTGCTTGCGGTATTTTTCTTGCTTCAGTGCGTCGGCCCAGACCTCGCATCCGTAGAGGAGAATCGAGTTGGTCACCGACATCAGCAGTCGCCGTCTTCCCGCAGCTGGGCCTCCGACATTTGCCATTAGTCTGCTCAGCGCAGCAACGACCTTAGCGGCTTTCTCCGAGGAACATCGGATTTGCTCCCAATAGGAGAGCTTAGTATCCAGGTGCACCCCTAGATACTTCACCGCTGGCTTTGATGTTATCGCCTTTTCCCCCACCACGAACTGTGTGATTGTGGGTATACGTCGTCGAGTGAGCAGCACAATCTCTGTCTTCTCCGTCGCAAGGCTCAGACAGTGTTCTTCCATCCAGGTGTGGACCCTGCGCATGACCTGGTTCAGCATGCGCTGCGCCTCCTCTGCGTCTCTCACGGTAATCACGGCAGCCACGTCATCAGCATATGCTACCAGAAAGGTATCATCTGGCATCTCCATCCGCAGGATTCCATCATAGAATGCATCCCTGAGCTACGCCTCCTGTTATTTCTCTGCTGCGTGGCCCATCTGCTGTGTCGTACCGGAGCTCCCTGTCCCTCAGGTAACTTCTTATTATCCGGAGCAGGTAGTCCGGCGTTTGAAAGACTTCCTCCAAAGCCGCTAGCAAGTCTGTCCACCTGGCCGAATTAAAGGCGTTGCGTACGTCCAGTGTAGCGAGTAGCATCGTTCTTCTGGAGAACTGATTACCCCGCTGGGCCACCTGGACGGCACTCAAGATCTCCTGTATGGCTCCAATGGTGGATCTGGCCGTTCTGAACCCGTACTGCCTCGCTGACAGATCTCCCGCATCCCGAATAGCCGCTACTAAGTAGTAGTAGTAGTAGTAGTAGTAATAGTAGTAGTAGTAGTATCGGATGCACAGAGCTAATAATCAAAGCCGCCAAATAATCAGTAAGACAATCACGCCTTATTTATATAAGTCTACGCCATCTATGTTGTTACGTATTTTACGCCGACTAAGTAGCTCCAACATTCGCTACTGGATATATATGTACTGGATTCAAGTGTATTATGTCACAAATAATCTGGACGTGGGTAAAAAATGTTCGTAAATTATTGATTACGGTAATCGACATCTGGTCTTACCGGTCAGCCGGAGGGAAGTGCCTTTGTATTTACGTTACGCCCCCTATGCTCTCCTTTCTGCAACAGCCGGACCGAAAATGTTTAGAAACGGTTACAGAAAGTTATTTTCTTTTTATTATGATCGAAAACTTCCTTTTTGAATTCTGAGTCACCGTGGAATATTGTTTCTAGACTGTATACACGTTGTATCATGGCAGAAGTATTGGCAAAACGAAAAAATAAAGAGAAAGGATGAAAGAGATTTAAAACGAAGAAGTATTTATGTCTTCATGATAAAATGCTAAAAAATATATAAAAAAAAAACTTTAAAGGGTACAAATTTAAATTGTAAATACTGGAATTCCTTAATAGCATAAAAACCATATTGTCTACTTTACAAAGGCGCATTTACACACGCACATACATACGCACGCACGCGCTCAACGTACTAATGGAATGCATTTCAAAGTGCGTGCATTCTCACTACGCATGTTGCGTGTAACTGCATAGAACAGGTTTTTTGTGCAAATATGAAAGTAAATTTTAAAAAGACAGGTTTTTCAATGATAACGCCACAGACGGTATTAATCATTGCAGACTTGGAAGGAGATCAAGTCTGAGTTGCTTGGACCAAAATGTTTGTACCTTATAATTTCTGAATGTATAATGGCTAATTAAATACACCTGTTTAAATGTTTTTTTTGTGTTGTTCACCTCGATTTGAATATAGGGTGCAGAATTCTGTCTGAAAATCTGCACAAACGGTTTGGTAAGTGTTTTTTGCACTGTTGTTTGACAGTATGTCAGAACTGTTATGTAATAAGAGCGTGTATCACTAACTTTTAGCTTTTTGTGTAAATGTCACGTCATAGAAAATAAAATATTAGTAATGTTTCCTTTAGCAAGTACTAATTTTTGCGGAGAAAATTATAATGTAACAGAACGATAAACTTGCTTACACACTGGAGTCTCTAAGTAGTCTTCGAATATAAGAAATGGTATATTTTAAAAAGTAACGGAATTTTTTAGAAAAGGATTTGTTTAAAGACATAAAGTGATAAACGGCCGCAATCAGTCTGGTTTCGAGTGTGCTTGGCATGATAGTAGAAACAAAAGCTCGTCATATTATTGTTTAAGTGGCAAAATAACAGACTAATATTGGCCTATATATTGTTGTATTATATAAAAACCATATTTAAGAGAAATAAATATAAAATTTGTAACAATGTCAAATGCTACATTCAAACACATTGCTTAAAACATAGCTTTGAATATGTTTAAAACTAGTAATATCGGTGATTGTAGTAATAATCCATAATCCGCTGAGACCAAGTTCATAGGGTACTCTCATTGGCCATCTCGTAGGTTATGAAATATTTGTAATAATAATCCGTAATAAATAAACTAATGTGGAATGTGTTAGGTAGACTCATAACAGTAATGAAGCAGTCGTTACGAATAAGATTATACTTTTCACGTAATTTTTATTACTCATTAAAAGCCAGGTTAATGAAGTTGTATTTTTCATTTAAAAGCAAGATAGTTGGGCGATTGTCTAGGGTAGGCTAGTACATATTAGTATAGTTACAATACTGGCGCCTGCCGGTAATTGGGCGTTGATTAGGCATGAACACCATAAAAGTCTACGATCTGTTGTACTATGAACCGGTAACGTGCGGTGAACCGAATAGGCGTAATTACAGACTCAGGGCCCCCTGGCAAAGTTTCAAGGTATGCCCCCTTCGAGTTCTATAGATTGTTGTCCTTACATGTTTTATAACATTCGAATAATTTCCATACTTACTAAATCTACTGGCCTGTTACTAGGCAAAACCGGGCCAGGAATGGAGCGCCAAGCTAGCGCCGAGATAATGAAATATATGATGGTAGGCGAGGCCTCTGGAGTAATCTAATCTATATGTGAAGAATATTAGAAATACATAACAAATGAAAACAACATTTAAATAGAAACTGAACTTCGTTATATTATTTATTTATAGTTAAATTTTCTAAATATAACTTTTTTCACGGCATATTTTAAATGTCCTTCTGTCTGGTTTTGATCTCGGCAAAATTATCTAAAACTTCCTCAAAGTTCAGCTTCCTAACATCAATAAAATTTAAAACTCTTTACAATTTGTACCTACTTCACATTTATTTCGATGGCAACATTGCAAAAGCAGAACAGGAGAGAAGTATAGAAGAAACACGTGGGTAAGAGAGAGCCAGCAGCTACCATAAGAGCCAATGGTGAAAATTGAACCTACGTATGGCATTAGCTACGGACTGCTCGATGGATGGAGTTGCTAAACCATGCAAACTTTCCTGGACCATGTTGCTTCTCAGATAATTTTGTATGATTCTAAGGTTTGAAAATGAACGCTTCGCACTGGCAGTTGTGGGTCTGAATGGTCAGAAACAACACCAAAACTGTACAAACTTCAGGAAAACTGGACGCAAGAAAGTGATTTATCACTATAAGAAGAAAAGCGAGTTCACTGACCGTTGAGGGTAATTAAAAGGCCTTCATATAAATTTTGCTAGGTGAACCTAGTAAAAAGTTTAAAACTTCTTGGAAATGGTACCAATTCTTCAAATTGGACTAGGTGGATAGACTAAGCAATTTTTGCTTAGTTAGCCAAGTACAGTGTACACAAAAGCCTTTCCATTAACCCTAATGTTCGACTTTCTGTCTCTCTAATGCTTTAACTTGGTAAATTTTTCTAGAATATTTTTCTCAGTGCAAAAAGGAAAGAAAGTGGACCCCCTTTACCCTGTGAGCCCCTGCACATTTGCTAGTCTAGCCACCTGATAGTTACGACCCCGTGAATTCCCTTCTCTTTTCAATTAATAACTTCAGAGTAAAGTTATATAAAGTTATTAACATCTAGGCATTATCTATTAGTCCCAAAGCCGTTTAGTTCTTCTGATAATAATGCATCTGCTATTGGCTTCAGTCTCCTATTTATCTAAAATTCTAGTGTATACTTTATCCGTGGTATCTAGGTTGGAAATTCGTTTAAAGTTGTCTGTCTCTGATCTATTTTTTTAAGTAATGAATTTTCTTAGCTTTTGACCATCTTTATGAACTTTTCAATCCAGCTAATATTCAGAAAGTGTATTGTCGCAGATGCGATGGAATGCCTCCATATTTCAAAAGTTCTGTACTTGTACCATTCGGACCAGATGGTTAACAATTCTTTTTTTAATCTTCCAACTCTTGCAGTAATTCTACGAGTTATATTAATACGATATATATATTAATACGAGATATTAAAGTTATATCTGCAAACGAGATATTAAAGTTATATCTGCAGTCTTACTTGCATCATATTTTGCGTAATTAACTTGTGTTTATCTCTCTAATTCTTCCTCTTGTCCATGATACTGTACCATGAATGGTTGAATACTCTTTTCATATATCCACTTCAACTGTATTGAAACATATTGCTTCTTTTTCATTTCTGTTCAGTGTTTTATTTATTTTGTAAGTCATAACTTGCCCGACAGGCACATCATGATTGATATTTTAAACAAACGTATTCTGTGGTTACCTATGTTGTGACTAACAGTCATTTTCGCTTTGTTACTAGATTCTTTATTTCTTCTTCATTTGTAAGACTTGGAGAGGTTACGTATTTAAGCTAGTATACTTTTTTTATTTTATATGAGTTGCTGTGTCTCCCACTTCTTTTGTCAATATTTGTAGAATTCTTTTTCTTCTAAATATTATTTTTGTCTATATTGGATCCTTGTTTTTAGCATCATAATTTGTTTAACATTATGCAACTCTTTTTTCTATATCGCCGGTTGTAGATATTCCGTTGAGTTGTGTGTTCATTAAAGTCTCCGGCAATTTCTGTCTGGCATAAATACTTCTCATTTTCTTGTTTTATTGATGTTTTAATCTTCTTTCGTTTGTGTACAGTGCATTTTTGCTACTACTAGGTGTACTACTAGTAATAATCGTAACATATGATTACATCCAGTAACCAGGACCATCGCCTGTAATTGCCGGCTTAACAATAACCATAATACTGTTAAATACTATTAATAATTGTCATAAACATTATTAACATATTAAGCAGCATGATAACATTTACTGTATTACTGCTTCCTTTATTTTTTCATTCTGTTTGCAATCTATGAAAAATTATTATTCAATTACAAAGAGATTTCTGAGAGAGATACTTATTAAAATTTTCCTTATTATTAAAACCAGCCTACGGTTTATAAAACTTAGACCCAAAAAGTGGACGATAGAGATTCATTTATACCCATTCCAGTAGCGGCCAAAGTAAAAAAAAATGTTTTATTAATTAAATAACAGACGGACATAACATAGAACAACAAAGCGATATATTAAAAAAGAATATATAAAAATTCGAGTACAATAAAAATAAAAAAATCTTCTGGTTAATGAAAAATGTTTCACGATGTCAGTTGTTATGTCATGTACTATACCAGACTGTAACAACTCTTTACAAACCATAAACCACATAGTATATCACAAATAGCTTGCAAAACCATCCTAGAAGCATTAAGCCTAATATCAAAGATGGCTGTACAGTTGTCTGAGAATTTACTGAGAGTGTTTAGATAAAGCATTAGGTTTAACCTTATACGTGACGAAAAATAAAGAGAGTTTCCATGTGATAAATTATTATTGTTTCTATTAAGTAGCGAAATAAATACTTATACAGAACATTACCTGTCACAAGACCAACTAAAACAACAACAACAACTACTACTACTACTAACTACTACAACAACAACTACTACTACTACTACTACTACTACTACTACTACTACTACTACTACTACTATTACTACTACTACTACTACTACTACTACTACTACTACTACTACTACTACTACTATCACCACCGCCAACGTTACCATCATCGTAATAATTTTTATTACCGTTAATATTTTTGAAACATCGGACTTATTAAATTTATTAGTTTATTTGAATTCTTACTTACTAAGGATTATTTACTTACTTATTAAGTTATTTACTTATTAACTTATTTACTTATTTACATATACTTACTATACTTTATTACTTATATATTTACTTATTTACCTATTAAGGATTACATACTTATTAGTTTATTTAGCATCACATACTAAGGAATTTAATTCGTATATAATAAGGTGTTTCCTACAATGCAATAGGTCAACGATTCGTGGTGCGGAATGCATTAGCGCAAGAAATCTGAGTGGGGAGAAATGTCTCATAGAAGTAGTTTGTAAGCCGAGATTTAATTAATGAAATACGTTAGTGAAAGTGTGGAATTTGATAGTGTTAAACTTAACGAGGCCATTTCCGGACAAGACGCCTTAATGACAATGCGTTTAACTGGACCACAAGGTAAACTGTCCGCTGTTGAAATGCTATGGCCAACCAGTTATTGTGCTAACTGAATTCAGGTAATTCGTTATTGCTATTACTCTTTGTATAATTGTTGCTGCCATTGCATTCTAACGGTTTTAGGCATGAAAGCTTTATACCAAATATGCAGAGCATACTATATACAGAATATGACCGCTCCACTGTAGAGGACTGTAGTGTCTTAATAGTATAATGTGTGTACAAGTCCATCTTCCAAAGCTTCACAGTCCTGCGTGAACCTTGTTTTTCTCCCTCACTTGCTACTCCAGTCGTATCTCCCTACCCGCCTCATTCCTCCCACTTCACTACATAGGATTCTGTTTGCTTGCCTGTCTTCAGCCTTGTGTGGCATATTGTGCATAACTATTTATTTCTGCACAAAGTGATCGTTATCTATCAGTCTCCCTGTCTTTGTTGACGTTTGGAGAGCTTAAGATATCGACTTAAAGTATAATATCAAATCTGCCAATATAATAATTTTGGAATCACTTGGCCAAACGCAAGCTGCTTTTAAGATTTTTGTTGAAATCGTTGCGTAACGATAAAATAAACATGCAATTCAATAGACCGATGAATCTAATGAAGTTTGTTTTCTACACAGGTGCTTCGTATCTAATTATTTTCAAAGAATTAAGCCAGAATTTTAAAATATTAACTTTTATGTCTTTAAAAAGACAATTTACAATTTAAAAACAAATTGTAAATTTTTACAAAAGAACTTCTTATAAAATGAATTCCATTAGAAAACTCAATACATTCCTAACTGTCCAACACGTCAGACTTATAATAATGCAGGTCTATCTCAGAGTGTAGGTATCACAGCTCGGTTTGAATCAAGATGTGTTCATACAACGGGTATGTGCGTTTGAACTTCGTCTCGCGTGCAGTAGGACTTTGTTGGTCCGAACCAATTGAACAAAGGATTATCAAACGTATGGGATTCCCGTAGCCGAAGGTTGGAAAGTAAATATTAAAGTATTGGGATGTACTGAATTATGGTTAAAGGAATGAAACTGCAAAGTACAATAATCCAAAAACAGTTACTTATGCTAACCAGAATATTTAGATACGCATAGTATGCATAGAAAAACATGTTGTTGATCAAACCACTTACTACGGTTAATTCGTTTCTAAGTTATAATTTGATCCCCTGTTCACAAATTACATTATTTTTTATTTAACTGTTCTATTTTCTTAAAGAACATTAAAGCTTCTTTACCGACTTTTATTCATATCTTGTCAAATAATTCTATTTCTACTTTCAGTACAATTAATGTAATTTACTTATGGTCCGTTCGAATTATTGGACCTTCGGATTTCCGCAGGTTCGGACTATCAGCGTTGCCCTGGACCATAAATATGACGTCATAGCGGGATGTGATTAGTTGAAAACGTATCGCAAGTCATAAAGTGATTACAGAGTCAAATCATGTTGTCTGCCGTACCGGATTCGATGTTTTGAACATTCCAAACAGCGACCCTTATCAATGATACAACAAGTTCGAATTTTTCCATTCCTATCATTCACTTCCTGAATCAATTCAAATTAAACACGCCACTGTTTACGACCTGCAGTTGTACGTCATGAAAATGACCTCAGAAGACTTAAGCGATTCTAACCAATTAATCATCGGTTACCACTAAACATTTGTACACCACGGAACTGCAAAAACTTATAAGCCTATTTTGTTATTTTGTAGAAGTATAGAGTCATACTGAACTCACAATACGTGTTACTGCCACTGAAATTTATTTAGCCTCATTAAATCGGCTTGGTCTATGTCAACTTTCACGCGGTATCGAGTTTAGCTAAGAACGTGTTTTATCGATTACGTAGACTGGTACAGTCGCCTTACACACACACTGACAAATAACAGCTGTGACGCAACATACAGCGTGTACACTTAGGTCAGAACTACAAACTAACGTTTCAAAAAGACGACAATTATGCGATGACATAACCGAAATAAGTTTACTGTGTGTGTGTGTGTGTGTGTGTGTGTGTGTGTGCGAGTGCGCGCGCGCGTACAAACAATTGAGTTTTAACAAATGAATTATTTAACACTATTCTCTTCAACCATATTATAAACACAAAAACTGAAGTAGGCAGACAAATAATTCACACATAATGTTGACCTCGAAAATTCTAAAGTAAAATTCCTTTCACTCGAGTTTTATTCGTTCGGTATAGTAGGCCTAACGTTGTACGAATCTGGTAAGATAATGACTCATGTAGACTTCAGGGTGTGGTGTGACTTTGCCAAAAGTGTCTGATCTTTATGGAAAGAAAGAAAAGTAACAGTGTCTGCCGGCTTCGTGTAGTACTCTACACAGAATATGGCTGATAAAAATTACCAATTCTTATTGTTACTACTTCAGTCAATTTCATCATCAGGCAGGTTAAAACATATCCTTTGCAATTTAGGGATATGCACACAGTGTATGATAGCAATTTCTTTTTTCCGATTTTACATTATTAATTGAATGTTGAAGTACAGTAAAAATGTTTACGTCACTTCGTGTTAAAAAAGTGATTGTTGAAAACCAATATAGGGTGAAATTAAGTAAGACAGTAAGTATAAATACAATTAGGGTGAAACTAAATCATCCGTCTGTACAGTAAAATATACAGGACTTTTAGAGAACTGACTTCCCACGCTACAGTTTTCATGCCTTAAATTCATTATTACTTCTTTGGCAAGCACAACTATAAGTAAATAAATAAATAAGTAAAGAAACGTGTATTAATAATTTTGTTTGAATGAAATTTTGATTATCCTATGCTACTTTATGCAGCTCAAATGAATTAGGGAACTCATCGTAGTCAGTACACATAATGTTCAAAAATATTAATGCGCTCCTTCGATAATTGTTATCTCTAATGATGTAAACGTTTCCGTAAACCGAACCTCAATGGTGAATTCCCTTCAGCTGTCATTAATGTTGGCTACATGTATTTTGTGAGTGTGGGGAATCGGACAATGTGAAGACCTAACTCGACGTGTCTCAAATAATTTTGCAAATCTGTCCCTCTATCCACCTCTCTGGTGACCTTTGACAAATGTGTGACAAGGCCAAAATATTAGGCTAAACGCGAGTCTACCTAACTATTTTATCCTGTCAACAATAACTTGAATATTTCATATGGTAAATATTTCTATAGAGATAATAAGATTTTAATATTTTCTTATTTTAAATAAGGAACACTATTGATATAAGAAAAAGCTTATTTAAAAAAAGTATTTCTTAACACCACAATGTGGATATCCGAAATATGCGGACAGCGAAGTGTGCGGACATTGGTACTATAACGTTTTAATTACTCGTTACCATTAATTATATTGTATTAATTAACAAATTATATTCCTTCAATTCTAGCAACGGTAATTAAAGTTACAATGAAGTCTACTGATGTTAATTGTAATTGTATTAAGTTTACTTATACGTGAAGAGTAAAAATAATCTTTATGTTCAAGAATACTAATTGTTGTATCCATCAGGTAGTTATTAAATAATGAAACGCATACACATTTATCAGTATAATTGTTGCATTTATTATTAATACGTTATTTGTCATTCATATTAATTCCATATGATTTTAACATTTTATGATCATTCGTTAATTTAAAATATGATCTATCTCAATAGACATTCATTCTAAGATCTCAATCTCAAGGTTCGATTTAATTTTTAACACTTATCTCTATTAAATCTATTACACATATTTTATTTAGAAATGGATTCATGTTTAATATATATGAAGCTTATATTTAATAAGACATACGTGAATTTTTTAAGTAAGCCATATTTTATACGTAGGTTCTTTGAGTAGGACAGACAGGTGTTTTAACAAAATATAATTTATGCATAAAAGTTACTGTTAGTACGTTATCCAATCTGCGGCGTGTGGATCTGCGCAGATTTCATCTCCCAATCCTTAGATCTGCCATGAAAGTGTAGGTGCGCTAATCATATCGTGGTTTACTCTCGTATTGCATGATAGTTGAACACTTTTTTTATCACTCCACTTTGACTAATACACTCCGGCATCTTCCGACGTTCCAATAGAATAATTACCGGTTACTAGTTATAACGTTTATTCTTGTTACACGAGTTATAGTTTTCACACGCCTGTTTTCGAACACATGTTGCGATCCTAATTGTTTTACAAGTTATAAATTACTACAACCTTAGTTCGCACTCTTCAATATTAATTGTATTATACACATTGTTAGTTAACTTTGATTCTACGAAATATAATATAAGTTACAAATCTTCACAACTATTTACACATGTTAAATCTTCGTACGTTTTAAGTCAACTCGCGGGACTTTCACTACCGACTAATTCAGAATTTCCGTAAAGACTCTGAACTGTTAAGTTAAGTCTCCACGAACTTATAACATACTCTCGTCAACACTTACGACCGACTTCCCCGAAAGATTATTATTAGCCTCCTGATCGCGCTCTCGGCTTATTATATATACTGAATAAACCTAATTCCCCCTTAAGACTCTCTTAGTCCACCATCTTTGTTACCATTGGTTATCGATCTTATTTTCTACGAAAATTCCCTCCTATTTCTTTTACACGTTTTCCCGCTACGTTTCCATTGGTTTTGCGTTCTAGCCTTCTAAGAACTTTACTCCTGGAAACCCGCCTACGTTGAACTCTGGTTTCTGATAGGATATCTTACTTCCCTATTCTATTTCCTTGCTTTTGGTTCCACCCTCAGTCTGTGACGATAGTTCGATTTCACACGCGTCAATCATCCTGTCATTTTTTCTTGTATCCCTTTCAGACAAATTCTTTTAATTGCCTTCTAAAGCACAGCTGCATCTGGTTAATGAGTGTACTCCACTTTGCTATAGATTTCTCAGTATCTCCTTGTCTTACACCCGCTGAATTTTTCTATACCCAAGCGAGACCAATTCCTTCATTGTCTTACAATGTCCAGCTGCATCCTCTGTTAGAATTCACACACTTGGTGTGGCCTTCTTGGTATTGTATTCCGTCATCCCTTTACTGCTGTTTTTCTATGTGTTAGACAGAACAACCCTTAGTCCGCTACGCTTTCAGCTGTCCTGTTACTTGCTTCAACCGCCTTAGTCGTATATTTCTGGGTATGTCTCTTTCATACTGACATCTGGTAGTTTCCATTCCTTTCAGTGATAACACATCCAGCTGCCTCGTTGATGAACTTTTTCTGTTGTTTTCTTGGTAACACGTTCTGCCACCCTTCACTGTATCTTTCTTAGTAATACACCCGTGATTCTTCTTCTGTTGTTTTCTTAGCATTTAGCTCGACACCCTTAATTTCTTTATGTGACCAGCTGCTAGTCGGATTTATGGTCTGTCCCTTACCATGCCTGTCGTCGCTAAAGGATTTTACGCTCCTTTGTCTTAACTTCCTCTGGTAATGTCCCCTCATCCATCAATGTCAATCCAACAGCTGCCACCAGCATCATCCTTCCCTTTTTTTTCGCGTTTTGGCGTTACAGTACAGTCTAATACCGGAGGAGGATAGACTGCGATGGCGCAAATATTTGACATGCGAAATGTGCGGACGCCACCTCGGGGAGAGACAATGAGTGCTTTTCGTTTAGACCATTCAAGTCCATTGTATTGAAGTTCTATATGTTTATGCAAATTGAATCCCATCATCCGTTTCCAGGCTTTGGACTGTCATAGAGGACATTATTGCCAAACATTTTGGTGTTTAAAGTCATCTTTGATCGGCTTATTTTATTTTTTAACTTTTGTCCTTTTTAATGTTTTAATATATTTTAAATCTGTTTTTAAGGTTTTTGATTTTTTATCATTTACATTTTTAAGTACATACAAATTACACACACACACACATACACAAATTTAACATAGATCTATTCCAGATTTAGAATGAAAGAAATAACTTTTAAACACGATTTGATTTCGCCTGTTTCTTGATACTTTTGGACTGCTCTTTCGTCCATCTTGACGTAGCCTACTTTCTTCACCTCTTCTTTCCTTCCGTTTCCTTCCATTCTCATATAGGCTTACATATTGTTGATGACTTCCGCTTCCTTTTTCAAACACTTTACGACATCTTGGGTTTGGAATTCAGACGAATGCTGCTGACTTTATGATGTCATCCCTCAACAGCGTTAGTTGTCCTGTATCGTCTTTGGTAGCATGTCCAGAGCAATAAAGGGGTTTATTCATTTTCCAATTATCGCTCGATAAAATAATTGAAAAATTCAGTTTCTCATTATCTGGAGCTTCAGAATATATCTCGACGAATCCATCTTCTAAATGTTCTGGCGTAAGAAAGGCGAGAGCTTCAGACACCCTTATGTGTAGTCTTACTTCTCGATTTTCTCGGTAATCATTGGTGAGATCAAGGTCTTGTACTCCCCTACACAAAGACTTATTCTGCATATAAAAAACAAACATCCATTTATCTCTGCCACAGGGAAAATTTTGCTAAGCGCTGGCATTGCAGCAGCTTCGAAGTTAAAGTTGATTTGTGTTGTTTCCAATAACTCCAATTTAACGTTTCTGAATGTAGTACAAATGTTTCTGTTAAATACGAGTAATCCAGAATTATTTCTAATTTGCAACATTTAAATAAATTTAAATTAGGTAGATAAAGAACACAAAACAAATAATAAAAATACCAAAAACTGTAAATAAGTTTTACATATTAAGTTATATTAAGTAACATCGATGATACTAAGTTACATAATAGATACAGTTAAATTTTAAAATTATTTCTGACAAGAACATCACAAGCGTACATGTTTTGTTGTGAGGGGACTGCTAAAGTACAAAGTACAGTAAAACTTCAATAAGTATAACCAGTCTTAAACGTTAAACAGAATCGTTATGAGTTTTTGAGAAAATCTTAAAAAATATTACAAGTGTAAAGTGATTTTTGTTGACCAACTTGAGTCAAAAACCTTTCCATCACGTCTAAAGTATGTTTTAAATAAAGTTATGCTTTTCATAACTGATTTGTACCGTTATAAATGGCCGCCTTTAACTTGAGACTTTAAAAAAACTTGAGACTTTAAAATCGGGCTTTAATAGGAATTATTTAAAATGTTTCAGTTAGTATTCTGTAAGCTTTTACTAATTTAACAGGACTCAGGTAATTACATGACATCTTTATTTTTCATCCCCTTCTACCATCAAGATTCGGAATCCTTCAGCCACTTCAGATACTCCCTTCTGTTACAGGCGAGGGGTGACTTTGGATGTGAGATTCTCCTTTTACTAGCCAGCTTCTGAATATATAGTTGACCCATTCCAATATGGGTTTTCTTCTTCCTCTCCTCATGACTTGTGATTTGTACAATTTAATTATTTACAGTGTGACACACGGGAATAGGACGTTTTTGAACTGCGTAGTACTGAATGCACAGTGGTGAGAGAAGGTTGTAGTGGGGCTCGTTCTCCTCCCAACGAGACGCCATTTTAATAGCAATGGAGCAGTGGACCTTGCAACATTAGTTGTTCGCGTATGACAGTTTTGTTCGAAGTGGTGAGTCTATTACAGCTACGCAGCGACTCTTTCGGTGTCAATTCAATGTTGGTCGACGAGGAGCCGTTCCGAGTTAGAACACAATCCTTAGATGGGTGGACAATATAGATCAACTGGGAACATTATGAAGAAGGAACTGCCAGGCCCTGGACCCAGTGTAACGACACCGCAGAAGAGAAGCACTGATTAGGAGCCCAAGACAATCGGCTAGACGACATTCAAGTGAGTTACCAATCAACCGTGAAACGGTCAGGCGAATTTTACACAACTATTTGAAATTCCACCCATACAAAATTCAAATTGTGCACCAGCTAAAGGCGGTAGATTACGGACAACGTGAGAACTTTGCTGTGTAAATGCAGGTGGTATTGAATGAAAATGTGCAATTGTTAATGAGTGATGAAGCTCATTTTCATCTGGACGGGACCGTAAATAAGCATAACTTGCGTTATTGTGCACCTGAACAACCACGTCCTCTACACTCTCAGAGAGTCACAGTGTGGTGTGCTGTTACCTCTTTTGGAATTATTGGACCGCATTTTTTTTAGAAAAATGGAGTCACAGTCACTGTCAATTCGGCTCGTTACATTCACATGCTTCAAACGTTCTTCAGACCAGAACTGCGAAGACGACGAATTCCCTTGAAAAATGTCTGGCTTCAGCACACACCGCGAACGATTCAATGAATGTTCATCGACGCATGTTTCATGGACGCCTCTCTCACGTTTTGGCGATGTTTCGTGATCTCCAAAATCTCCCGACTTGTCAATGTGTGACTTTCTCCTGTGGTGGTACCTCAAAAGCCGTGTGTACGCTAAGACACCCCGCAATTTGGATGAGTTGAAGAATGCCATCATTCAAGAAATTGTTGCCATCCCTCAAGAGATGTCGGCCCGTGTAGATGCAGGATTTCCAGCGGAGACTTGAAAGCTGCGTTCAAGAAGATGGGCGTCACCTCGTCGACTTTATTTTTCACAATTAAGGTAGACCTTAACATAACTCAAATGGCATGTATTAAGCTGTAATTCTGTGTCAATAAACCCACTTGAAGTTCAAAGTTTACTGAGTATTGGTTATTTAAAAACTGTCCGATTACCGTGTGCCACTCTGTATTTATCATCATCATCATTATCATCATTACCACT
Organism: Magicicada septendecula; assembly: GCA_034769895.1. Lineage (NCBI taxonomy): Eukaryota > Metazoa > Arthropoda > Insecta > Hemiptera > Cicadidae > Magicicada > Magicicada septendecula. Next base: position 1,166,084,913 of record CM068367.1, read on the forward strand.
CCAAGGATTAGGCCCTAGACCTGTTCCGGAATCCATCTCCTCCTCGGACCGGTCTACCGACATCTCTCTTGCCAGTAGGGTGGACGGCTAGCCACGGCAGACGGATATCCGGATGTCAGGCATGCGTTTCAAGTGTTCACACCATCTCCTTCTGTGGTCTTCAATCTCAGGTGCAACGATACAATGTTTAATTCGTGTCTAATATCCCCGTTCCTTTTTCGATCCAGGAGAGAACAACATTGCGTACCTCTTAGGAATTTCATTTCAGCTGCCTGAATCCGCTGTACGTCCCTTTTGTCGAGAGTCCACGTCTCACTAGCATACAGGAATGTGGGGACAGCCACAGTTTTGTAAAATTTCATTAGGGTATCCTTCCGTGTTTTATTTTTCATATACCAATGAATCGTTCCACAGATGGGTCTAAACTTCGTTAACTTACTATCCCAGTCAATATCGGTTCCATAGGAGATTCAACAACTCAGGTAAGTAAAATGACAAAACTGATTCAAAATCTGATTATTCACGACTATCATAGTTCTTATAGGATCCTACCCTTAAATGTCACCGTTTTGGATTTTGGATTTTGTAACAGAGATCTGTAGCCCACAGTCTTGTATGATGCTATTGAACGTAAACATCGCCGTTTGTAATTGGTCTTCTGGTTTCTGTATTCTTGTCATCTGCATAAAGCAATGCATTCATATGAATATTTCGCTGAAGTGACATTCCCAAGTCGACTTTAGCTGTCTATCGCCGAAATATGTCGTCCATGTAGATATTAAAAAGTGTCGGTGAAATAAAGCAGCCTTGTCTCACACCTTTATTTGTAGGAATATCTTCTGATAATTTACCATTCAAATCCACGACAACCACTGACTTGTAAAACAAGCTGCTAAGAACTTTAATTAATTTCGCAGGGAAATATCTTCGTTCCATTTTACTCCAGAGTAGCGAACGTTTCACATTATCAAAAGCTTTCGACACATCTATGAAGGATAGATGGGTCTCTAAGTTAAATTCCCTTCTCTTTCCAGTTATCAACTTAAGTGTAAAGATAGCATCTATGCATAATCTCCCCTTCCTGAAGTCACTTTGATCTTCTGATACTAAAGCGTCAGCTATTGGCTTCAGCAGTGGCGTGCGGTCAAGGGAAGCAAGTGAAGCACTGCTTCACTAATGATTGATGACACACTAACTGCAATTATTATTTAGAGTAGATGTTATTATATAATTGAATCTAATTAACCAAAATAAGAATTTACTGGAATTATCTAACGTGACTAGGTAGACTGTCTTTATACGCTGGCACTGCTACAGTAGGTGAAGCAGATTCGTGTCAGCGTGAGGTAGCCTTATGTAGAGAGATCCCCCGAGATAGGAACCCGTCACTGCAGTGGTCGCTAACTACTGTACTAGTAATGCTAGCTTCAGCTGAGTTGGACTGCATGGTGTGGTTTTTGCTGGTATCGCCGTGCTTGTTCCGTTTTATTTAGTATACTCCACCTATGCTCTCAAAGCAAGGGTTACTTCTAAATATTAAATAACATCAATACGATAACTACTGACTTTATGTTACAAGTTATCTTATATTTCACTTATTCTATCTTTAGGGCACTTGATCTAGTTATATATGTCTAATTGTTGATATTCAACTATTGAACTTAGCTCTTACTTTGGCGTAGCGACTCTTATAATTGATTTCAGGGTGTAATAAATAATAAACAAATATAAATGTGGCAAATTGTACGTTTAATACTCTTCTTGAAATTAAAGATTACATTACTAATATCAATATTCAATTTCTTATGATTATTCTCTTTTTTAATTGTGGATTCATTTAACTGTTTGAGTTACCAAAAGAATTGAACTTTAATTACAATATTAAAATGGATGTTCATATAATTTTTACTTGTTTGTTGAATTCCGTATTTACGGTGCGGAGTGTCTCCTCAAACGTCGTCGGTCCTGTGATTCTACGGTCCACTGCTGCTAGGTATATCCCCGTCAGTCGCACTCGTTCATTCGTTAACTTTATATACAGTAGTTTCACATGCACCAGACACAATTCACCTTTTATGATTTAGTGAGAATACAACGGTGACGTGTTACACAATATTTTCTTACACATAGTATATAAGTTATTGGATATAAGTGCTTCCAACACGGACACGATAGGCTGATACCGTCGGATTAATTAGTACACGACAAGTTCCGCTATAGAATTTCTCAGCCACCGTAACTTTACACTTCGAACTACGATTCAGTCTCAGACGAATTATGATTGCTTCGATAAATACTTAATACTTTATTAGAATAATGATTACTGTTTGAAACTTCTTCAACAATTTACTTTCATGAATTTCTATTATTTCGGTGATTCAAATACGACTGTTAGTTTTACTGTTTTGATAACTTCACTGTATACAATTTACTACGTTTGCCAATATTATCTGTTTAATTTATCAACTAACTAAAATAATAATTCTTTAACACACCGGTTACGAGTCTAAATAAATGTAGTATCTCCGCAGACTGCCTGAACTTTTTCCACCTACGTTTTTTATACCCGACTTAAAACTACCCTCACCAAATATTTACAAAATACACTCTGATTGGTTTCACGTACCGCGAAATACAAATTTACCCAATCTACCCCGAGAATTCACCCGCTAAAAAAATGACGCTTTACTCCATTCGTCACCCCAACAGTGCGTGTGTAAATAGTGGGAAAGACGCGTTACTCGAATCTCTCTGTCTACGCTCTCTGTCTTACATAACGGTATATTATTGTTGAAAGCACTTAAAATTCACCAGCTTTCACCTATTTTTTGATAGTTTCTAAGTATAATACATTTTTATTATAGCCAGCCTTCTACGTGACTTTTTGTATTTTCTGGCCGTCTGGCAGGCGCCAACTCAAGTTTTTTTTTCTCTTTTGAACAAATATCGCCCTGGTATCTTTTAACTGCATTTACTTAACATCGTTTTTTACAGATTTATATTTGATATCTATGACATATGAATTAGTCCCCGTAAAATTGCATCGTATTCAATTTTAACGTTATAAGTACCATATTTAAACCATATGCGTTATCCATTTTTTAAAAATTAGCCGCTGCTTTAGATAATTTAAATTGGAGATATCTACTCACAGACAGAAGGTTCGACGCAATAGAGACATTCTTAAGAAATTAATTAACGCTGTTTGTTTTCTAGATAAACAAGAATTACCATTTCGGGGACACGTCGAAACAGAAAGTTCAGGTAATCGAGGCAGAACTTCTAAAGTACACAGCCAAATATCATCCTATTTTGCAGATAATATCATAACGTCTACTGTATTCAGGGGACTGTCTAATCGAATACAAAATGATCTCGTTGAAGCGGTTGGCTCAGCTCCTTTACTGGCTATGAAAAAATGAAAACTTTGGAGGCAAACTTTGTAGCTGTATTAGTCGATGAAATCACAGACGTTTCAAGTAAAACACAGTACTCTGCAGTTTTGCATTATCGGGATGCTTACGATGGAGAAGTAAAAGAGAGATTTTTAGGATTTACTGACGTAAGTTGTGATCGACATGCCCAGGTTCTTATAGAGCTTACCTCACCAGTTGCTGATTGAATTTTATTTGCAGTGAAAAACTAGTCGCTCAAGCGTGTGATGGCGCAGCAAGAGTGCCAGGAAATTTAAATGAAGAACAGACCTAAGTACGGTATCGGATATAACTCAGCTTCACCAACATTTTTACCCACCGCACGCCAGTGGGCTTCAGTCTCCCATTTACCATTCTAGCGTAGAGCTTGTATGAGTATCTAAAATCGAAACTCCTCTATAATTATCTGTCTTTGTCCGACAGATATTTATTTTTTTATAAATCGGTTAACTATTGTGCAACACGTACTTCAAGTGCCTGCAACATGTAATTTGTAAGGTATAAGTTTAAACAAGTGGTAGTGGCAGAAATCATGGAGTCCGGCTTGTAGGCATATATTTAGTTCGTTGGTCAGCACACGACATAGCGTCGTGTAACTTCAACTTTAGACATAAAGTACGCATGTTATATGGCACGTGTTTGTTTGGATTGAAATAGTTTTATGTCGCACAAGGTGTCACTGAATTCGTTCTGTGCCACCCTGAAGAAATAGCTTAACAGATTTATATTTCTGACACTAATAATTCTCTTATAACAAATCCAAGGAAAGTGATGTGAACAAACATGTGTTGTGAAAGACGCAAACAACAGAGTTAACACGTGTAGCGCGTACGGATTATTTTAATTTCGTTTTTCTGTAGTTACACGATTTACAATTTATTCTTGATTATTTAAGCTACAATACGAAAAATATTCTTTCCAAAATTTTATTTTATTTTTTGTAATTTTACCTGCACTTCGATTGTGTATTGTTCTAAAAAAGTATTAGGACGTTGTTCTCATCACGATCAGCCTTTCTGCTGTTGTCGGTATACAGCATTGTCCATCTCAACTAGCTGAAATAGACAATTGACGCCAGGTAGCAAGTGAGATATATTTGGCAAAAGACGATATAAATCCAAGCTCATATTGGGGCACCGAGTTAGTTCTATTATCTCCCATACCGAAAAAATGATATGGCCTAATCTTGGAACGAGTAAGCTTGGGACTTCGTCCTACAACCACAGTACAACATTAGCTCTATACAAACATCAGTAGGCCTAATTGTGCCAAACAACGTTTGGTTTTTTGTCAGTGAAGGTAGTCAGATGAAGAAAACATCTCATCTGTACCTTCTACTAACTATAAAACATTATACAAAATTATTATAATGAAGAAAACGACACAGTTCTACCTTCTAATAGCCATAAAACATTATACAAAACTATTGTGTTACTGGCAAAAAAAAGACAAAATCGGATATAAAGCAAAACTACGTAGCAAAAGCAAAAATTAGGTTAAAGAATTGAAATAGGTAGGAGGTTAGAATATCTTAATACTTACCGTATTGAGAATCTCTCAATAGAATATGTACGATATACAAGTTATGGAACTATGACATTATAATCAAAAATATAAAATAATATCGATACTCGCATAATGCGCCTGGATCTGTGTAAACATCAAATTAAATAAAACCGAGTTTTAAATTATACTGACCAACATTAAAGGTGTTTGAATGTGTTGTGTTGTAGATTTTAATATTACATATAGACCAGTTTTAATAATAGACAGTTATAAGCTTGAAGCAATTTGACCTGGGTTATCGATGCCGCTTACTACTAAAAGATTTTTTTTTCGCGTCGAAGGTCATATGCGAATGGAATGGACTTCACTCTTGTGGAATTTATGTAGTGAACATAATGTAAAAAATAAGTTGAAAACGGCCGTTCCAGGCACATTAAAACGGACAATTTTTTTTAGATTTAAACAGACAAGCCACAGTTAAAAGCATATGAGATGGTATTGTGATCTTTAAGTGTAATCAACCATAAAACACCAGAGAAGTAGCCTACTAGTCAGAATGTTTATTAACACTTCTATAAAACAATCAGACTCGTATTAAAGTAATTGTATTCAACTGTCCAATACGCACTATACACAACAAATAATAAGATTCATCACGTTAAATAATTCATTAGTCCGCAATTATAATCGTAATCTGATAACAATTCACTAATAACGCACTCTAATCGTTGGTCCAAATAAGTCCCAAAACTGACTGTCTCTCTTTGTTACTATCTGTGTTTGTACGCCAAGGTTATCTGTAGGGTAATAAAGACTTGAACTTATTAGACGTTTCTACATTAATCTGGAGGTGTCCAGAAAGTACGATGGCGGGCTATTGGAAGGTGTCGGAATATCGTGATCACTTGGGCTTACAAATCTATCTGTTGGCAGGCTGCACGAATGTCATGACTGTATTATAATCCTAACACGCTTATAAAAGAAATGTATATCTAATAATTCCAATGGTTGTGGTATGTAGAGTCTACATACGGAAATATAATAATTAACTAGAGACATTATTAAGTATTAAGTTATTCACACTATTAAATATTAATCCAACATTCCAGTATAGACATTTAATAAATTTAGTTGTATATATATTGCAACAGATCAAATTTTATTATACTATAAGGATATAGTGAGTGTGTAAATTTCACAAACAAGTCTATTATGGAGGAGATGAAAAATTATTTATTATACACATAAATATTTTTTTTAAAGATGTATATTGTATTATAAATTGTCATGTATTGATAATAGAAATAATTGTTTGTATTGTTCGATAATATAAATCGATTTTACTTGGTTGCTGCAACGTCCTCCTCTCCTCTCGTCGCTTCCGTCCTGACGTCCTCTTCTTCAGCGTCACTCCTTCCTGGTGTCCTCTTCGTCCTGGCGTCCTCTTCGTCTCGTCGTCCTCTTCTACAGCGTCACTCCTTCCTGGCGTCCTCTTCGTCCTGGTGTCCTCTTCGTCCTGGCGTCCTCTTCGTCTTGTCGTCCTCTTCTACGTCAGGCGGCTCCAGCGGCGATATTTCAATGAGTCTCGTTGTTATGTTTGACTAACATTAATTAATTTCTTCTTAAATTATTCACTCACAATGATTTTAAATTTCACTCGTACAGTTTATTATTAATTTATACTTTATATTTTCTTAATCTCAGGATTTATATGGGTGTTCCTTAATGCGGTGCGTTTAATGTACACCTTCCACGATATCTTGAAGTGTCTTTAAATTCCCTAAGCGGATATCTTAACTTACACGAAAACAGCACTATATTATATTATAATTTTTATCTAAATATTTTACCCAGTCGGTTCTTAACGCAAAACTTCGTTAAGAATTACCACGGTTTATTTTATATATGATATTTCGACGTTCGTAAGAGAACAACTCTCTTCACCCGGCACAACTTCCCCTTGCAACTTCTACAGACAGACTGTGACCATCCTAACTCTACAACGTATGAATCTCACTGAATTTGGTGTATTCTGATAGGCTAAGCCCAAGTCACATGATTGATGGAACAAAAAGATATACAAATTTCATGAAAAACTTTGTATAATTTAGCAAAGGCCTTCATGGAAATTATCTACGAATTTTATTACCCTATCGTTGATAAGAGTTACAATTAAGTTTTTCTTCACTAAAAAAATATATTTCTAAAATAGTTATGAACCTCAAAGTATACAAAAATTGAAGCTATTCACCTAAATAATTCCTTGTCAAAGTTTCACGTCAATCGGTTAACTACCACTGAAGCTATAGCGATCACAGATTATCACACCCGCACACGCGCACAAATTCACACAAAAAATACATGACAATATAGAAGACCTTTTTATGAAGAGTTTGGTATACCCTACATGCTTATCCATTTCTAAATACAAAACTTACGACTAAAAGACAAAATATTACATAAAACCAATTTAAATAAGAAAATGCTCGTCATCCATGTGCTCTGATATAAACAACATAGCTTATCATCCTGTATTCTGTTGCAATATATGTATATGTATATGATAAAAATGATTATTTCTTTTTAGAGTAAAATCTGTGTTCAAACTATTCTAAAGCGTCTATGATGAACAGATTATGTCAACGCGAGAAAATAAAGTTGTTGTTTTTTAAATGTTGTTTTTTCCTTTGTGTTCTTTCTTATGTATCTTCAACACTAAATTAAACTGTAGTCTTTTAGACGTGAAAAGTCATTATTAGAAACACTTTTCGATAACATAACGATGAACCTGTTAGGAAGAGAGAAAGGTGTTTGAATGTGTTGTAGATTTTAATATTAGATATAGTCCAGTTTTAATAATAGACAGTTAGTTATAAACTTGAAAAAATTTGACCTGGGTTATCGATGACGCTTACTACTAAAAGACTTTTTGTTCGCACCGAAGGTCGTAGCGTATTCTAGGTCACTACCACTGTCTGCATTACTTAGCGTTATACGCAGCGCTGAAACACGTTTTGACCTAAGCGCGTATGAAGATTAATTTAAGGTTTGAAAGACATATAGAATTTAATTATGTTGCGTAGTATGCAAGTTAAATTAAGTAGCGAATAATAAGTTTAAGAGCGTGGTATTAAACTAATTACATAAGAAAATTGCATAACGAATGAATAAATTAAATTTATCCATTTAAAATTAATAAGGAATATCCTTAATATCCATTTACAATTAATAAAATTAATCCATTTATCCTTTGAATAAGGAGAATCCTGCACTTCGGTCGTTCATATATCGGTCTACCCGTTAAACGTAAAAACGTTTCAGTTGTGTGACGTTAAATATTCTCAACTAAAATTATATAGATTCCTGATGGATTTTATCCTCATTTGATTTGCAACAAAAACACAATAAAAGTGTTAGAAGTATTCTGCCCATAAGCGAATATCAATATGCCTATATATCTTGAACTTCTCACTTTCTTAGAATACTTAAAAATATTCTAAATATAACACACGTAAAATAATCTATATAAATTAGTAATCTGTGTAAACGTTAAAAGTTGTTATACTTTCGATAATAGTAATAATAAAATGTATATAAATTAATTAGCTGACGAACAGAAAAAATTACAGTGAATAATTTATCTATATTACGAGAAATAATTTACTTATATTTACCGTAATACTGAAATCCACTGTAGAAAGTAAATAGTTACTAAAAAAATTGTTTGTCTGGTGCGAAATTATTTTCTTATTTTTATTTTGCGTTGTTTTACTTTACTGCACTATTTGCTGTACTACACTATAACTACGGACTTCTACGAAAACGGTAAAGTAAAAACACGAATCAGGACTTTGTGCAAATATGTCATATATGGCATTCATCCCCCTCCCCACACACACACAATTATACAGAGTGATCCAAAATTGCACGGAAATCTTTCGGAACCTGATTCTATAGCTAAAAACAAGAAAAAAAGTCCATATAAACATTAGTAGCGAGTTACGGCTCGCAAACCAGCTCGCCGATTTCTGTTCCTACGGTAAAATGACGTCATACTGAAATTCTTGGGGTATAATGTGAAGAGTAAATTTGGTGGTTTCGTATGGTTTTTAATCTGAAAAATTGAATATAAGAGCTCCCAGACCTCTATCTCAATTTATTTTTAAGAAAAACTGTGTAAAACACAAAAATCGGAGTAAAAAACACATTTTTACATTTGGGATAAAATAACTTCGTTAATTTGCCAATAAGTAAAAAATTTCTAACTAAGTTTGTAGAGAATTTAATTGTGAGAAAACTGATGTTTATAATGTTTATTAAAAATTAGTACAAATTTGAGAAATTTGACTTAATTAAAAACGAAACAGACCAAAATGCGCCAGAAAAGTGTTACAATTTTAAACAGAACAACGGTTTTCGTAAACGTTTTCACAACAAATACAATTGTAAACAAATTGAAAACTTATATTATTGAATTGTTCCTAGCTAGCAGGTTAAATCCTCCACCATTATTTTTCTGCAGAGAGGATTTGGTGTTCGCCCATTGGATAACTCCTTGAGACGATTCACGGATAAATTCTATGCGCGGGCGACACTACCTGATCGCTGGTCTCGGCTAATGCTGTACCGTTGCTGAGCTAGCTAACTCAAGGAGCGGTCCCTACCCCGGTGAAATGATATACCAAAATGGAGTTGCCTGACTGTCCTCTCATTAGCAGAATTCAAAACGTACAAATAAATGATTGGTAACTTACTGATGGAAATATATTTCGTACTGGGGAAACTGTAAGAATTGCGAGTCCCGCTTCACGTTGCAACCTCGCGAGATTCGTTTCATGTTGACGTATGTGCTATCCTCGTCTGAAGTACTGCTGTCGGAGGAAGCGGCGTGGACCACTACGGCTGCCAAAGAATCCAGTGTCAAGCAGCCCGTAAAATAATCGTTTAAGAAACCGTATTATCACTCGTCCTAGAATTTCGTTGAGTACAACAGGTGAACATTACTGATAATACAGTATTCCTTGTTTTGATATTGAGATTTCGTATCAGACGTTTCGTCAGATCGCGACCTTGTTTATCACGCTTCATCAGCTCCCGCCTGTGTGAGCAGTATCAACTGGCAGGCACATACGCTGCTGCCGTAAGGATTAAAACCAAACAATCCCATCACTATACCAGTTCCCTTCGCCAGTTTCACTACGATTGATGCGGACCGCGCGGCAATGTATATCTTAGGATACCACACGCTTGTAGTCAACAGACATACTAATCTTGGCCCGTAGTCCTGAAGAGACTGCCACCGCAAACGGGGAAAATACCACTGGAGTGACTAGACGCTTGGGGCCCCACATGTTTAACGCCCAGTACACACGTCACGGCTAATATATACTCTCTCCCACGTCTGTTCGCGATACCATATTTAGGACAGACGTTTCGACACTTGCTTCAAGCCTGTCAGACGGTTTCACAGTGTACATGAAACTGATATTAACCTTCCATGCCACTACAGGCTCACTGTACCCATAAGTAGAATGAATGCGCTACGGTAAAAGGGTCGGAAGACAAATACGTGAAAGGGAACTTGAACTAACACTGCTGCAGTAATTACGGTATGTAACATGCTTGCATACCGTGAATACACCAAGCTTAGACCTAACTGAGGACAACTTAGACACTTGCAGCAAGGTTGCTGAAATCTGGCTGAAACACTTGCGTGAGGTAGCCTGTAGCGAGGCTGCACACTCACGGGGATGGGGACAGCCTTGAGACAAACTTACTGCCTTTTTATAATGTGATATCATTCGTCAGTGAAGGGGACAAGCGTTGTTAATGTTCTGCACCATTTACTTAACTCAGCAACGACAGTGAACTAACCCAACAAATTACTTACAACATGTTGGATGTAGTGCTGATTAACAGAAGTTGCTATCACTTCAGAGTATGAAATCTCAATAAGTAATATTTATAATTACCTAAAGTTTTGTATATTATGAAAAAATTGTATCATCGTAAACGTTAAATATTAATTAGACATAGTAAAATGTGTCAGATATTACAGTAAATGAGACTCTAGGTAGAGCACTGTTAAAGCGGTTCGTGAAAGTGGTCTGATTGTATTAATGTTCTAGGTTATGCGCCTACCTAGTTGTACCTAATGGGGCTCTGAATGGGCACCCGACCCGCGCGCCGTTCTGTAGGCTATGTGTAACTTCACCAAAACCGATACATCATTATTTACCTATGTTAGTTATTGTAACAGACAAGGTTGTTGGTAATTTTGTGTTTACAAAAATGTAAAATTATTATAAGAAACCTATATTATAGATTCACACGTCCAAAAAATGGTCAGTGGGATAGAGATTAGCCTTAGATGAAAGAGAAAGTAAAACCAATATCTGACCATAACAGTACGTACGGTTGTCGTGAGAACTGGTCTTTGCTATACATAGATTGATTTATTTTCACTAGGGCTATTTACGTTTAATAAAGCTAAGTGTGTGTGTATGTGTAACATTTATTTTAACAACAAACTAATCGTATTCTAATCGTTACTGACTCAATACGCACCGTAATAATAGTGCTCATGTACGGCATGGTTCATTAAGCAAATAATGCCCTACAAGCTGTGCTAGAAAAATACAAGAAAAACATCTACAAAGACATTGCAGTAATCTTTGGGACTACAAAAGATTTAGGATATTGTAACGTCACAGAACGTTCCATAAAGGAGATCATTTGCATAGCAATTTATCATAAGAGGAAAGTGAGGTGAACAGTATCGAACCCAAGTAGTCCTAAAAATTTTGTAATATTGTCTAATAATTAATACTACTAACATGAAAGCGACCAGACTATGACTAAGACTCAAACCCCATATATATTATTCAAGTGAAGAACAGTGTAAAACCCATAATATACTATAAGAGAGACAAATAATATCAGAAACAACCAAAATGAAGTCATTAATTATTTGTAACTCTGAATAGGGTATAAAGAACTATTTATTGTGAATTAATGGACATGACCCATTGTTATATTATGTAATGTAAATAAAATAAATGTATTAAATGATTTGAATACGTTATTAGAAAGGATCTAAGTTAAAATAAAAAGTATATAAATGTTATGACAAAAAAATATTAAGGTGTTGGATTTGAGACCAATCACTCAGATTTCATGTAAAAATTAATTATTATCAAATTAAGATAAAGACTATATGTAATTGTCAAGTAGACAAAGATGAACAATTTATCATAATATAAGAAAGCTGTCAAATGAATAAAAGTCAGTTAAAATAGCCAAAAACTGTATTAACTAAAAACATGTAGTAGGCCTATAATATTGTGATATTTATGGATTTAATGTTGACAAAATGCAACCAAATTGCATTAGAAAGTTGAAATATAATATAAAGCGACTATACTAATATATTTGACTAACTTAAACACTGTAATAGTCGAGTTAGCAAACTATTTACCTATACCATGTAGGCTATGGCTAAGGCCAAGCAACCATTACAAGAAATAGTCATATTCGACTAAATATTTACAAAATGTTAACAAAAATAAAAGAAAAGGGTACAATACTTTAGTGTACCATGAAAACAAACAGACTCAGTTGAAAATAAGATCAATTATTAAAGAATTTGACTTATAAGAGTGAGATTTGTCACACAAAGAAAAAGGACAACTCAGGCAAACCAATATGATGCTAAGTTATCCTACAATGAAAATAATATGTATCAGGATAAACCAGGTATCACAAAAGACAGACAATATAATAAACTCTCAGTGTATACTAAAAAAATCACATATATATTAAAGAAAAACGTTAATTATTGTATTCTAACAGTGACAACAACGTAGGCCATAGGCATGGACCATGTAAATCTGAACTTATTTGTGTATTATATATGCTAAACTTTATTTATTTTGTTATAGAAAGATGGTAATATTATGTGTTAAAGTTAAATGTGCTGAAATAGAGCAGCAACAAGGCACATTTAATAGAACACACGCAGCCAGAATATCAACGGCCCAGGAGGGACCAAAATTTTAATAGAGAATCAATTCTGCTGTATTCGCTAAGACAAACTGACTTGACAAAAACTCCCCATAACGTGACATACAGAAAGCCTTTCTCTCGACTGCAAGGGAATCAGCGCTGTGGCGGCCAATTTGAGAAACAACGCGAAGCAGCTGATCGCTGGCGGCGGGGTTCAAGCGTAAATCTACTGCCAAACTGTTTTACGAAAGTGCGGAAGTTGTAAAAAAATCGCATTTTGACTTAAAATAAATTCAGTGCACAAGGAACGTCGACACGAAGAGGCGAGATTGAAAACTACCCGAGAGAAGTGTCCAGTGCGAGAATAATTACCCATCGGAACGTGAGTTGTCAAAGTTAAAGTCATTTTTACCTGGTTACATTTGTCACACAGTTGTACTACACATGACACACACCTTCAAATCACTTAATTTTTGTAAAGCATCTTATTGATATGTCTTGGTAGTTCAAAGGAGTCACGTCCTGAGAGTAAAGATTTTTCACATATTAAACTCATGCTTTTCAACTGAGTAAAAATAAAATATTTGTTAGCCGATACTTGATTGGAGAAAAAACTTGTCAATAATAATAATAACTTATAATTTTTTTTGTAACTCTGCAATTTTATATTTTTTCACGAATGTTAGTCCTTCAGACGATTTTTTAAGAATCATTAAACATACTTTATTTTTTTCAAACCCAAACTGTCTTGTTCACATTTTTTCATAGAATTAAACTATCTGCTAAGAATACAAAATTTTAATTTTAATAACATTTTTCTTGGAACAAAAGATTCCAAGTGGCGCCCACAAACACATAGTAGATTAAGTTGTTTTACAGAACTACATCACCGCAGAGGATCCAGTCATCAGTAAGTAACAAAAAGTGCGCGGAGGTAACGCCCGACATATTACAACACGAACAACACACGACAAACACATTTTTTCTTTTTGTTATAAATAGGCGCCCAACGTGGGGCTGTTGAAAAAGGTACACGACCACACCACCCATTTTTATTTTTTGTTATAAATTGGCAGCCCAACTAGTGAGGCTTGAAAAAAAGGAACAAGCCCGGCAACTACCAACAGATCAAAATGCCGCAACCAAAGGGAAAAAAGGTGAAGAAGAATGTGGAACCCGAGTTAAGTGTGGAAGACGGAGAGGCAGTACAAGTCGAGGAAACGGAATTAGAATCGCCCACACTAGAAATGGAAAGACCAATACAAACGGCAGACGAATTAGAGGAAGAAACGGGAGAAGAACCCATACAAATGGTAGAACAAACAGAGAAACCCGAACCAGAAAAAATAACAGGGAGCGTTGACGCGAATGTAATAAGGATGATGTTCCAAACGCTAAACGAAAATATGAACAAAAGTATAGAATCCCTGAAGGAGGATATGAACTAAAATACAGAATCCCTGAAGGAGGAAAGTAATAAAAATAGACGGGAAGATAAGGAGGAGAATAATAAAAACAGACAGGAAGATAAGGAGGAAATAATAGAATCCCTGAATAAAAACAGACGGGAAGATAAGGAGAAATTAGACAAAAACATAGAATCTTTAAGGGAGTATATAACCGAGAAAATAAATGATAATGGGAAAAAGATGGAGCTACTTCAGGAGGAGAATAAAAAATACATAGAGTCCCTGAAAAAAGAAATTAGCATAAAGTACGAAACAGTAAACAAAAGGATCGATGATAGTAAAATCGACAGTGACAGGAAGGTCGAAAATATGGAGAAACAATTAGAAAGATTACAGGAGGGAAATAATACCCGTTTTGAAAATATAGAGGAACAAACAGTAGAAACCAAACAAGATGTTAGAACTCTCGAAAACAAGGTAAGGCTGAACCAAGACGCAATCATGCAGGAGGTGGGAGAAGTCCGGAAAGATGTTAGCGAGAGGATACAGAGAACGTATGACATCGCTAACAGGCTGGACGAGCAAATAAAAACTAACAGAAATAACATACAGGAAATAGACCAGAGAGAGAAAAACCTGCAGGAAAGATTAGAAGCGCTGAGGGACACACCTATATTAAATACTCATACGTGTCACAGTGAGAACAGGGAAATAATCAACTTCCAAAACTTTCGTCGAAACCCAATGGAATTTTTAGAGAGAATGGAAGAGTTTATTGAAAGAAATAGAGAAACAAGGTGGGACAGAATAAGGGAGATGCTAGACGAGACGTTTAGAAACACTAGGGATAACTGGTGGATAGCGGTACGACCCGAAATCACGAATTTAGCCGAGTTTAAACGCCAATTCAAAGAGAAGTATTGGTCGGAAACTGCGCAAAACAGGGTACGAATGGACATATTCTACGGCAAATACGACGCGTCCAATGGACAGTCCCCGACGTCTTATTTCCTAGGAAAGATATGTTTGGCACGGAAGTTGTTACCGCCGATCCCGGAGGAATGTTTGGTGAGGCAGTTAGCTGGACATTACAGCTATGGTATCAAAGATGCCCAATTGTACCAACAGCTCAGTAAAATAACCGATTTAGCCAAATTATTAGAAAATTGCGAATCCACTGGAAGGTTCCAGGATTACCAACCCCCCAATCGCAAGGTAGAATATAATAGCAACAATAACGGACCAAACCGGAATGGAGGTGGAAACGGTAACAACTTTAACACAAATAACCAGAACAATAATACCCCACCAAATGGCCGAAATAATAACACTCAGGGTCCAAATAACCGCAACTATCCGGGACCAAACAGAAATAATTACCCCGAAAATAATTACGGTAGGAACTACCATCAGTGAAATAGTTATCGCGGAAATAACTATAGGGGAAATAATTATGGTCAGCGCAATAATTATCGTAACGGGGGTAACCAAGGAGGAGGCGATAGGAGAAATCAAGAATATAGGCCCCAGGTAAACTATACAATGGCCAATAACCGACGGCCATATCCACCCGATTTACCCACTTACATGTTTTACCCACAACAGACGCAAGGTAACCAGGGTAATACAACGAATAGCCAACCTATTAGTGGTAATCCCGAGGTCAGGCAGGAACCACAGACGGGTCAGCAACCCAATGTTCCGGGAGACAGGGCCAATGAGACAGTGGATCATTTAAACTAAAGGTGGCAGTGAAAAAGGAAAACCGCCCTTCACTGAACCAATATTATGGGGTGACTAGATACAAACATAGACAGGACAAAGACGGGACTATGACATTAAGAATAAATAATTATCTTAGGGATATTAGGGAGGAATTATTAGAAGAGAGTGACAATATCGTTAAAAATCATAACAAAGGGAATAATGGTATCGTACAAATCAAGGCAAATATCAATGGCATAGAAGCAATATTACTCATTGACACGGGGTCAAACGTATCGCTTATCGATAGTGTAGAGTTAGAGAGGATTAAACAAAACAGTAATTTACCCATACCCACTCTGCCTATAAATAACATCATTCTAGTCGGAGCAACGGGGAGGCAAAATAAATCGATAAAGAAACAGGTGTCATTAGAGATGACTAGTAATGGGGTAACGATACCAATAGGGTTATTAGTGGCGAATAATTTACCCATGAGTATCCTAATAGGCTGCGATATACTTAGGCCATATAATGCAATAATAGACTTAGAAGGTAAGATTATAACTTTAAAAACTAACGAGGGAATTTGGACCAATAATTTAATTGATGTCCAAGGAGATGGTACAGACAACACACCTTATCAAGCAATAGTGAACCATTATTATTGCGCCGATCGACCATTAAACCTGCCCTTATATCAGGAGGAAAACCCAGAGTCGTAGTTAGAAAAATTAGAAGAAATACGGGATTTCCAAAGGACGAAAGCAAGGGGTCTGATCAGCGAAACACAGGCGGAACAATTAATTACGGTATATAACAATTACAAACACATATTCTCAAACGCTCCAGGTAAGGCCAGAGATTATCAATGGACCATAAAATTTAAAACACCGGTGGAATTTAATAGAAAATCGTACCCGATCGCCTACTCGCTAAAGAACGAAGTTAGGGAAGAATTGAACAGGATGATAGAAGACGACATAATCGAGTATAGTCATTCGCCCTTTACCAGCCCAATCATAGCTGTGCCGAAAAAGAATGGACAGGTACGTATATGTCTCGATGCTAGGGAGATTAACAAGATGATTGTTAACGACCGCACATCCCCTGGGGAGATAGAATAGATATTGAAAAAGTTTCACGGGACAAAGTATATAAGTTCATGGGATACAGTATGCGGCTACTGGCAGGTAGAACTCCACCCTGATAGTAGGAAATATATGGCGTTCATATTCGAGGGCAGAAACTATCAGTTTAAGAGGTTACCCTTTGGTTTAATAAATTCTGTGGCGGTGTTTGTAAAGATAATGGACAGAATATTGGTGAAGGAAGTTTACGACAGTATATGTCGACGACTTACTGGTAACTTCTGCGAATTGGGATGACCATTGTAATAGGGTTGAACAGGTGTTAGAGAAACTATCAGAGAATAATATCACCCTCAAATTAGACAAGTCCCAATTCATTGCAAATGAGGTGAAATTTTTAGGCTTTAATCTAACCGAACAAGGGATTACTCCATCCAAAGAGAAAGTAGAGGCCATACAGAAGTTCCCCACCCCAAAGAACAGGAAACAGCTTCAGTCATTTTTAGGAATCTGTAACTATTACAGGAAGTTTCGGTCCAATTATTCAGAACTAACTGCCAGGTTCCAAAAGCAGTTATCAGCTAAAGACAAATGGACTTGGGGACCAGAGCAAGATGGAGTGCTCAATCTCATAAAGGAAAAATTTTTAGAAGCAGTAATGTTGCATCATCCCGACTTTACAAAACCATTTTTTCTAAATTGCGATGGCAGTAACGTAAGTTTAGGTGCAGCCCTATATCAGGAAGATCAGGATGGTAACCATTTAGTAATTAGCTTCGCTAGCCGCGTGCTGAACAGTTGCGAACGAAACTACAATACTACCGAAAAAGAATTGTTGAGTGTAGTTTTCGCATGCGGTAAATTTAGGACATATATATTAGGGTACCCCATCACGGTTAGAAGCGACCACAAATCTATATCATTTTTAAAGCATTGTAAGCTGAACCACGGAAGGCTAACGAGATGGGTTTTGGCCTTGCAAGAATATATTATCACGTGGGAATATATACCCGGCAAACAGAACGTAGCAGCCGACGTCCTATCCCGCATCAATATACAAGACCAAACCTTTGACGGCGAAAAGGAACAATTAGCAAAAGTATACCATATTATTAAGAGCAGGGAAGATTTAAAAAATATTTTAAACGATATAAAGTCACAACAGGAGGCCGATCCAAAATTAGGAGATATTAGAAAAAGGGTACAGGAAGGCGATGAGGTCATAAATAGATATTACTGTATACACAACGACACTTTGTTTATAAGGAATACCCCGCACCAAGAGAATTGGAAGTTAGTAATTCCACCAGCGATAGAGAGACCGCTAATAATCGACTATCACGATAGGTACGGACATATGGGTGCCCTCAAGGTAAGGAAGGCATTGGAAGAGCAAACATACATCAAAGGGATGAATAAAAAGGTGCAACTGGCGATACGGTGGTGCGATATTTGTCAGAAAGTAAAATGTGATAACGAAAGGGAGGAAGGGGTCATGATACCCATAACATCCACCGAAAAATTGGAAAAGATTTCTCGATATCTGTGGACCATTTCCACGCAGCGGTGGGAGACACAGATATAAATTTATCGTAATCATCTTTGACCATTTTAGCAAATATACCAAGCTATACCCAATAACTAGGGCTACGACCAGGAAAATAATAGACATCATAATAGAACGGTATATAATGGAGGTAGGCAGACCGTATTCTATAATTACAGACCACGGTACCCAGTTTAGGGGAAAACTTTGGAAAGAAAACCTTGGAGAACACGGGATAAAAACGTGTAAGACATCCGTATATCACCCGAATAGTAACCCAGCCGAGAGAGTGTTAAGGGAAGTAGGACGGTTGCTGAGAACATACTGCCATAACGAACAGAAAAGATGGCATGAATACGTAGCATCCACCGAGGATTTTCTCAGTTTCTCATATCACAATACCATCGAGGTGTCACCATACACAGTTATGTTCGAAAGACCCCCACCACGAGAGATAAAAGAGATAATTAATTTTCCCGACGAACCCGAATACCAATTTGAAAGAACCAAATTTTATAACAAGGTGTTAGAAAAAACGGAACAGCAGTGGAAAAAATATATCCAATCCCAGCCCAAGGCAATTAAATATAAGGTAGGAGAAAAGGTGTTAGTCAAAAATAGAGAATTGCCCAGTGCTATACAAGGCATAACGAGGAAATTGTTACTTTTATATATAGGACCTTTCACGATCACAAAAGACAATGAAAACAATACATACGAGATAACCGACACTGTTAGTAACAAAGTAAAAGGTACGTATAACCAAACGTCATTGAAAAAGTACCATGATTAAAAATCACAAGTCAAATACAGAATCAGTGAGTAAGTACCATGAATAAAAACCCAAGTCAAATACAGCATCATTGAGAAGGTACAATGACTAAAAACATGTCAACGTGAATTTTCCAACTTACCCAGAATTAGAAAAGGGATAGAGATTATTATTAATAAATATTACGAGAAGGACACATTCCACCATAGGCAAGAATATATATATATATATATACATATATATATATATATATAAGATATAGATTTATTTCCAATAGCCAAGTCAACGTATATTTACCTGCTTACCCGTACTTAGAGGAGGAGGAAAAGGAAAGAAGGAAAGGACATAATTAGTTAAATAAATTATTAAACAATCAAATAACAATTGATATTACTAACGGGGAGAAAAGAAGGAGAAATACTGTCATATAATTGATACTAAAAGGAAATGATAAATGAAAAAAAAGGGGGAAATCAGTGTGTTACATAAGGAGGTAATGATGAATATAAATATAGCTATTAACATTGAATGATTTTAAACGATAATTTTACCTGTGGAGAATGATATATTAATATAATTGTGAAATAATCAGAAGAGTTTAAGAAAGGGAATTTATGTATAGGAGCCTATGATCTTTGAATATTGTATTTTTTTTTATTATTATTATTATTTGTTGCGAAGGTGCAATTATTATTTTCTGGACAGGGATGTGTTGCCTCTGATTTCAGTAGTTATAAATAGGGAAGGGCGGAGAATGTATGCCATAGCGAGCCACTCTGACTCCCAACCCACTATAAAAGTTAGGGAATGGTTAGGGAATTATATCAAAGATTAAATAATTAACATCAAGGTAAAAAGGAAAGGAATAGGTGATACGACAAAGAACGAAATAGGAATATTGAGTTGGATTAATATATTAAAGGAGTAGTACAGGAATTTAATTATAAGATAAAAGAATGAAATATAAGGAAGCTAATAAAAGGTTAATATAGAAATGATAATTTCATCAAAACCAAAAATGTTTTTTCAAAAATTATCAATTTTAACGGAGAGGCATATGTAACGTCACAGAACGTTCCATAAAGGAGATCATTTGCATAGCAATTTATCATAAGAGGAAAGTGAGGTGAACAGTATCGAACCCAAGTAGTCCTAAAAATTTTGTAATATTGTCTAATAATTAATACTACTAACATGAAAAACGACCAGACTATGACTAAGACTCAAACCCCATATATATTATTCAAGTGAAGAACAGTGTAAAACCCATAATATACTATAAGAGAGACAATAATATCAGAAACAACCAAAATGAAGTCATTAATTATTAAGTTTTGTAACTCTGAATAGGGTATAAAGAACTATTTATTGTGAATTAATGGACATGACCCATTATTATATTATGTAATGTAAATAAAATAAATGTATTAAATGATTTGAATACATTATTAGAAAGGATCTAAGTTAAAATAAAAAGTATATAAATGTTATGACAAAAAAATATTAAGGTGTTGGATTTGAGACCAATCACTCAGATTTCATGTAAAAATTAATTATTATCAAATTAAGATAAAGACTATACGTAATTGTCAAGTAGACAAAGATGAACAATTTATGTTAAATAAAGAAAGCTGTCAAATGAATAAAAGTCAGTTAAAATAGCCAAAAACTGTATTAACTAAAAACATGTAGTAGGCCTATAATATTGTGATATTTATGGATTTAATGTTGACAAAATGCAACCAAATTGCATTAGAAAGTTGAAATATAATATAAAGCGACTATACTAATATATTTGACTAACTTAAACACTGTAATAGTCGAGTTAGCAAACTATTTACCTATACCATGTAGGCTATGGCTAAGGCCAAGCAACCATTACAAGAAATAGTCATATTCGACTAAATATTTACAAAATGTTAACAAAAATAAAAGAAAAGGGTACAATACTTTAGTGTACCATGAAAACAAACAGACTCAGTTGAAAATAAGGTCAATTATTAAAGAATTTGACTTATAAAAGTGAGATATGTCACACAAAGAAAAAGGACAACTCAGGCAAACCAATATGATGCTAAGTTATCATACAATAAAAATAATATGTATCAGGATAAACCAGGTATCACAAAAGACAGACAATATAATAAACTCTCAGTGTATACTAAAAAAATCACATATATATTAAAGAAAAACGTTAATTATTGTATTCTAACAGTGACAACAACGTAGGCAATAGGCATGGACCATGTAAATCTGAATTTATTTGTGTATTATATATGTTAAACTTTATTTATTTTGTTATAGAAAGATGATAATATTATGTGTTAAAGTTGTAGAAGAAACCAAACAGCTTCAAACAAATTTTTTAGTTCAAACATTGAATTTTTGTGGAAACATTCCAAGGTAAGAGTTGTATGTTGTGTTGTTTTATTATAGTTAATTTATTCAAAAACCAATCGTAATTAGTATCAATAGTTTCAGTTGAAAGCAGAGAATCCAAATGTAGTAATGGCATGCAAATTGTAAGTAGTGATGTAAAATTGTTTCACAAATACCAGAATAATTTTTGTAATATCCTTAGGGTGAAGAATAAGAAATTTTGTTCTAAAAGCTTCGACGGAAGTTAAATTTGTTCCATGGTGTTCCATTTCATTATTCTCGAACATTCTAGAAGGAATTTTTACACAACTACACCGGACGTTCATGTCGAAAAGCTAAAACAATGAGCCTGACAAAGTATAAAAGGAAGACCAAATTCGACCCAAAAACACTTCATGCTTGGAATCCAGAACAGACGCATCACCCACGACACTGATCACCGCAACCGAGGCGAAACCGAAGGCGAGAAGTCGACACAAGAACGAAGAAAGCCTTTTCCCGTACATTGACAAATAGACTGACTTAACCTCTACAAGAGTATACGCCAATGTGTTGCTGAAATAGAGCAGCAACACGGCACATTTAATAGAACACACGCAGCCAGAATATCAACGGCCCAGTAGGGACCAAAATTTTAATAGAGAATCAATTCTGCTGTATTCGCTAAGACAAACTGACTTGACAAAAACTCCCCATAACGTGACATATACAAAGCCTTTCTCTCGACTGTAAGGGAATCAGCGCTGTGGCGGCCAATTTGAGAAACAACGCGAAGCAGCTGATCGCTGGCGGCGGGGTTCAAGCGTAAATCTACTGCCAAACTGTTTTACGAAAGTGCGGAAGTTGTAAAAAAATCGCATTTTGACTTAAAATAAATTCAGTGCACAAGGAACGTCGACACGAAGAGGCGAGATTGAAAACTACCCGAGAGAAGTGTCCAGTGCGAGAATAATTACCCATCGGAACGTGAGTTGTCAAAGTTAAAGTCATTTTTACCTGGTTACATTTGTCACACAGTTGTACTACACATGACACACACCTTCAAATCACTTAATTTTTGTAAAGCATCTTATTGATATGTCTTGGTAGTTCAAAGGAGTCACGTCCTGAGAGTAAAGATTTTTCACATATTAAACTCATGCTTTTCAACTGAGTAAAAATAAAATATTTGTTAGCCGATACTTGACTGGAGAAAAAACTTGTCAATAATAATAATAACTTATAATTTTTTTTGAAACTCTGCAATTTTATATTTTTTCACGAATGTTAGTCCTTCAGACGATTTTTTAAGAATCATTAAACATACTTTATTTTTTTCAAACCCAAACTGTCGTGTTCACATTTTTTCATAGAATTAAACTATCTGCTAAGAATTCAAAATTTTAATTTTAATAACATTTTTCTGGAACAAAAGATTCCAAGTGGCGCCCAGAAACACATAGTAGATTAAGTTGTTTTACAGGACTACATCACCGCAGAGGATGCAGTCATCAGTAAGTAACAAAAAGTGCGCGGAGGTAACGCCCGACATATTACAACACGAACAACACACGACAAACACATTTTTTCCTTTTGTTATAATATACATCTCCGGCGAGGGAAGAATCAAAGCAGCTATAGTCATTGCGAATTACCGGGATGCCACATTAGTAAAAAAAACTATCAGCTGAAGTCGCAGTGGCTGTAGAACTCACCATCGTGTGCTCTAGGTATTTGGTGGTCAGCATACTTGTATCTCGACATAAACGAGCACGTAGAAAAGTGATTGCAACAAAACTGAAAATATACTAAAATTCAGGAACGGAGCAGGAGTAATAATTGCCATGGACAGCAATTCTCAATCCACAATGTGGGATGATAAAGCCATTAATACAAGAGGAAGGATGTTAAGGGAAAATTGATTATAAACAGAAATATATATATATATATATAGACAGGTGTGCGTGCGTGCGTGCGTGTGTGTGCGTGTGTGCGTGTGTGTGTGCGTGCGTGTGTGTGCGTGTGTGCGTGTGTGTGTGTGTGTGTGTGTGTGTGTGTGTGTGTGTGTGTGTGTGTGTGTGTGTGTGTGTGTGTGTGTGTGTGTGTGTGTGTGTGTGTGTGTGTGTGTGTGTGTGTGTGTGTGTGTGTGTGTGTGTGTGTGTGTGTGTGTGTGTGTGTGTGTGTGTGTGTGTGTGTGTGTGTGTGTGTGTGTGTGTGTGTGTGTGTGTGTGATGAACGAAGAAAGTGAAAGCGCCACTTTACAGAGTAGAAGAAGGACCAGTAATATAGCAATATAGACCTTATTCTAATCAACAAGCTATTCACGGCCATTAATGAGTGAGAAATATAAATAGGTAACAGTTGCTCAGATCACAGTATACAGTATAATAAAGTACAGTATTGGTCAAAAAAAATACTTGCAGAAATGTATGTAATTTTCATGACACACAGTGAAAGAAGAAAACTTGACCACTTTCGACACAGATCTGACCAGATTGATGGCAGCAAGATTTTTCCAGCATAATTATGATGGTAACACAGAAAGGCTTGATGAGCTTATATCATCAACGCTGAAACTAGAAACCAATTTAGAAGCAAGAGAAGCAAGCGTAGGAACATTCCAAAAAGCGTTACGAGCGCTTGTAACAACTTATTTCGTAAGAAACGGGTTTCAAATAATGCAATCACTGGAGTCAGTCCCGTTGTGGACAGAGGAGGTCACAACAACTAGGAAGAGATAAACGATAGATAAGCCTATCTTGTTCTAGGCTTCAGAACAGGATATCTACGGACTAACAACAGCGACGAACTTAGAGAAAACCGTAGAATATAATACTTTGACGAAAAATCAAAATATCAAACTTTAATAAGAATGGGAAAATAAAGTCTTGGGAGTAATACTGCAACGTGACAAGATCTACAAACTCATGGAACACTGTATACAAACTAGCTTTTGGGAAACTTGAAAGCAGCATAACGATGACAACAGAGAAGAAACCTGATGGTCACTAACAGCCATCCTACACGAAATGACACAGTGCATGTTTCAGTATCTCAAACCTATGGACGAGAAGCAGACTACCACAGACAAGTCAGAACGACTACACAACAGTCATCGGATAAACACAACAAGAGAGAATTTACAGTAGAAGAAATTCACAAGAAAGATAGAAGATAGAACAACAACTTTTGTAGAAGATATGGACCACGAGAAAGCTGCGGGTGAAGATGGCGTAACAAACACAATTCTTCTGAGCGCATTAAAAATATTTCCACGATTTGTACAACGACTGCTAACGAACTTCCCAAATATATGGAAGAGAGCAAAACTTATCCTGATAGTAAAACCCGACAAAGAAAACAGCGTTGGTATATCTAAATGTAGACCAATAAATTGTAGAGGGAAAAGTAATTTTATCTAGTACTTTAATAATACCTTTCTATTAGGCCTTTCTATTTAATAATACAGACGCGATTAGGCCTATGTTGCTAAAGCAGTACACAGAAGAAGGATTTGAAAAAGACAAAATTATTGAGCTTGCACGTGAAAGGAGCTTTTGACGCTGCATGGTAGTCCAGCATTCTTCTCGCATTAAAGAATTTTATATTTCCTAAAAATCTGTATACAACAGTTCAACGCTACTACAGCGAAAGATCTGCAACCTTGACAACAAACACCACAACTTTTGAGCTGGAAGGATGCCCACAAAGGTCGTACTGCCGACCGGGGTTTTGGGTTATCTAAGTTTTAGAAGAAAACGAAAGAAACTACATTTGCCGATGACCTTATTTTGTCAGTGACTGGGGAAACCAGTGGAGAAGCTGAACATTTCACACACACAGACATACCTAAACGTGCATTATGTGCGAAAGATAACAAAGATATGCTGCTACGAAGGGAAATAAAAAATCACGCTCATTTCTGGAAGGAAGAGAAGAGAGAGTTTGGGCGCAGGGTACTGGAACAAATAAGCTATATGGATTTTTAAGACATAATCATCGACAGTATATTTAAATTCAGTGAACGCAGAAAGATATGTCAAATTAATCCATATACTTTTAAATCAGCTAAACTTAATTGGGGACTTAACTCCAAAGCAGATGAGATAATCAACAATCACTACGGAGAATACTCTATAACTACGGAGAGCCCTTATGAGTCAACGGTTTGAAATACAAAGACAACAGAATAAAGAATACCAGGGTTCAGAGGCTGATAAACATTAAAATTGTAATTTTCCGCACATCGTCAAGTAAAGCCCTGTTCATCCTCACTGGTTTGACCTCTATCATATTGAAGACAGAGGAACCAACAAAACTTTACCAAATAACAAAAGGAAAAGGAAGGCGAGCACAGTCTGACTATAAAGTAGAGGCCAAGAATTGGCCACATCCGTCCAATGTAAATATAATAAAGAATACCACAGAGGACAACGATGATAAACTGCAGAGATTCACTGACGGCAGTAAAAATGAATACGAAATAGTCGTAGGGATTGTCATATTTATTTGTAACGAATTACAGAAAGAAATAATATTTAAGTTTGATAACAGATGCTCATATAATCAGGCCGAGCAACTTAGTATTCTGAAGACATTAGAAAATGTTCACAGAAACTCAGAACATGTTAAAGAAGTAAACCCAATGAATGCGACAATTTTAACGAACAGTAGAATAATAATAGCTTAATTAAGAATCCAGCACCCATAACTACCTTATAGAAGAAATAAGGAAAGTCACAACAATGCTAAATGCAGCATCAATAGACTTCAAGTGGATCAAGGCTCATGTAGAACTTTATAGTAACGAACTGGCAGTCCGATTAGCAAGAACAGGAGCACGGAATGAATTGGCTACTCCTTTTGACAAAATATTAAAAAAAGTGCAGTGATTTAATAAATGACCGAAGAAACTACATGCAAATGGGAAAAGTAATGGAAGGAAACAACGAAAGGTACAATGACTAAAATGTTCTTCCCTAATATCAAAGACAGGATAAAAACAAAACTAAAAATAACTCGTAACTTTATGGCAATAGTGACTGGACACGGAAAAACGAGAACTTACCTCCACCGTTTCAAATAACAAACGACCCAATATGTCAGTGCCATGCGGGAGAACAAGTATTAGTGTGTGATGTTAAAAGATCAGAGACAAAAAGTAGTGAGTAGTGTAACAAAAAACAGGCTACCCAAAAATGTAGATCTTATTAAGAAACATCTAAAAGGTTTTAAAACATTTGTAGATGAAATGGGTTGCAAATACTTCTTTTATTGCAAATAGTGTAACAGTGTCCCATCACCATTGTTAGCTGTGTTTTGTACTCGATGAGAAGGTATATGAACACTCTGTAATTCAAATAAGGAAAACTTTAGCATGGGGTATCACTAATATATTAAAACATGTCTTAAATCAATTATCAGACATTAAGTCAATTATTTTATGTAAATTTTTATTGGGACAGGTTTACTGTGCTTACACGTTTAGTTAAAAATAACTGTGAAAGGAGACTTTGAAAACGTTCGTAAATTTTTTATGACACAATTAATCGAGTCGTTTGGAGACTGTACTTTAAATCAAACTGTAAATTTTTTGCTGCTGTATAACTTTTTCTGTACAATACTTGTCTTAACAGGGGAATTTTTTGGTAAATGTAATACTTTTTTGCAGTGACTGCAATTAAAGTCTCTTTTTGCATGACAAACAAAGAAATAAAATTTTTACATTTGTAAGATTAAAGATATCCGGGCTGTTTGGCCGTGGTCCATGGTTTATTTCCAAACCAAACGTTTCGGCAGCTCCAATGGCTGCCATCATCAGTGGAATAAAAATCCTGAACGTAGGCTGCTCACGTACACTGTGGGCCTGTACGTGAGAACCCTACGTTCAGGATTTTTATTCCACTGATGATGGCAGCCATTGGAGCTGCCGAAACGTTTGGTTTGGAAATAAACCATGTACCACGGCCAAACAGCCCGGATATCTTTAATCTTACAACTGACACCGGCTGTGAAAGCCTGAGGAAAATTTTTACATATTCTATTGTTACTGACAATAATTCGTTTCAGTTACAAAAACGGTGGCTTTAATGTTTTACGAGCATACATTTAATTTTCCCCAGTTTGGTTATTAATTCAGTAAGACGTGCGAGTAAAGTATCCTGGGTACATTTAGCACCAGTGCTAGAAAGCTGGAGCACATTAACTAGCACACTACGTATAGGTACCGTACGTACTGTATATATGGTACGTGTCCATTCATTGTGTGGTATTTAAATGTTATTCAACAGACACGGTATTATGTGAAGTTTAATATATAAGTTACCTGGTTCTGTGTACCCACACAGTAAATTACCGTTTGACTCGAGCCAGTTATGCAATAATTACTGTCCATAAAGTAACGTTTCTTGAAAGCGAAAATACGTAGTAAGCAGTAACACGAAACATTTTTGTGTATAACTCAAACGACTTTAGTTAACAAAGGAATAAAAACAGTTTTACTACGATAGCCACTTTTGAATTCATGTAGCGGTATTATTTCGTTATTCCATAGTAATTCGCTGGCAGATATACATAGTAAGTAGAAGAAATAAAAACATGCTAAGTAATTAGAGTAATGATGAGTAAGCAAAGTAACAATGATGTAAGTAAGCATTCAGCAATAATGATTATGAGAGAGGCGTACACAGGAGAAAATTTATTGGGTAAAGCGGAATATAGGAAGAAAGCGGATGCGAAAGTGTTGACACGGAGTAGAAGAATATAAAACATCCAGTTAAGAAACTTAGAAATAAAGCATTAGGAAGGAAGAAGAAAAGAAGATATGAATAACTGGAAAATGTTTTGTAAAATAGAAGCGAGAGGCTTACCTTAAATTACGTGACAATCTATTCACAGTAGTCGACACATAAACATACCTGCCACAATGAATATCCCAAACTTAACGCATTAGGAATAATGACAGAAATGTACGTAAAATTGAGAATCACATGAAAGCTAAGCAAGTTATAGCTTTTAAATATTGAAAATATAAAACTGAAATAAAAGATATAATGTACAAATAACTACATAAAATAGAAAGTATGAATACACATTACGTAAAAACAAGTTAAGGAATGACAGAGTCAAAGCTGTCGAAAATAAACATCAAAGATTTGCATTGTAAAGACTTGGATGAATTGATCGTAGTAGTATGGGTAACAGATAAGTTACAGTCGTAGATGTAACAAGCTTTCCATTAATAAATTTCCCTGCTGGATGTAGTGGATAACTTGTTGCAAAGTTTTAATAATCGGCCAAAAGTATGCGAAGTCTCCTCGGGTTAAGTTAACTAACATTATATTTATTTATAATTATGGATTTTGAGAATCTTTTGATGACTTCGACAAAAGAACATTAGTGTGGAAAATTATGGTGATACCATTTTATTTTAATATAGGTTATAAAACGCATTAATGAGATATAATAATAGTTTGATACATTCCATGCTATTACGAAGGAACTAGGTAGGTTTCTTGTGTACACCATATTATGTACGAAAATTATTTAAATGAAAAATTCAGATACAGATTGAAGAAGAAACATTTCTGAATATTGTTGTGTGTGCAGACGATGTGGAAATTTTAGCTAAAGAAGAAAATGGCCTACACAGTGGTTTGCAAAAAAAAACAAAACCTGTAAAAACATAATTGAACTACTTAGTGTCACTTTTTTATAATTAGGCAATGACCTTACTGACTCCGGGTTAATATGTCACATGAGGTAATAAGCACATGCTCAAAATCATATACATTGAGTCACTAGGATGAAGTTTTATAACGCTTTTGCTGTGCCGCGATTGCTACATTGTTGTGAGTTTTATTCTCAAGGCAAAAAAGATAACAGGACATGCATCTGTAGGTTAAAGATACTACTACTACTATTACTACTACTACTACTACTACTACTACTACTACTACTACTACTACTACTACAACTAATAATACCTGCGCACACATCGCGCAGTGAAGAGTGCGGATATGTGTTCGGACAAGATGTATTAAGCAAGTCAGTGTTAAAAGGACTTAACGACTGACAAGGTATACGTGAGTTCAACCACGGTACTTTTGAGCCTTTGCCAAGTAAGATCGTTAAGTCTTTTTACACTGAAGATGGCCTCCAGAGGTGAGGCCGAAACGTCTGTTCGAATCAACACCTTTCGACAGGAAGACCGCGGCCTTACAGCCCTGTAGCAGTTTTAACAATTAAGTTACTACTACTACTACTACTACTACTACTACTACTACTAATAATAATAATAATAATAATAAGAAGAAGAAGAAGAACAACAACAACAACAACAACAACAACAACAACAACAACATCAAGAATATGGAGATGTGTAAAGCTGTACAAAATCCTTGAGTGACGTAGTAAAGCTCGACTGGACAATCTTTTTATCAAATTAAAAAACAAATGAAGAAAATAGTTACGACGGTATTTGTAACCAGCTGCCAGGAAAAATGATGTGATATTAAGTAATGAGAGGAATAACAATTTAAAAAAAAAGAGTACTCATAAATCCTACGTTTAAGGATCTTGTTTGACTTAAACAATATCTTAAAAATTACTATCTGCGCAAGTCTATATAATATAGTATCAAGCCTGGATGAAGTGTGAGAGCAAGTTGGAACCTATGCAATATAGAATATTCGGACTAATCTTTAAATTCGTTTGAACCATACAGATGAAAATATTTCTGCTGTTTCGAAAAGTAATTCTAGTAATCATGCTTTTATATGTATTTAATGCTAGGATAATGGGTTTAGGAAACTTATACCCATTATGGTATTGTGATTTAAAATATGGAACAATGGCTTATACCAAATTTCACATGATCGGATATGTTGGCGAACATGGATAGACAGACATACACCGCCAGGTTTTAGTACGTTCAATAAGCTGTGCACGGGTTCCCTGTGTTGGTGCTATGGGCACAATTTCAGGTGTGGATGACAAAGTACTGTCGCTCCTCTGAGCACGCTACCAGACCGTGCCCGACAGCTTTCAAAAGGAGGCATTTGAACACCTGACAGAAACCCGGGCCAGTACGGCCTTGCAGCTGGTGACGTGATCATAAGCTTGCACCGACCAAGAAAGCTTTTGGTATCGAACGAGCAATCTGCTAAGTACGCCTACATGAAGTGAAAGGGATAGATATAAATATACTCACACGATTAGTGAATGAACAAACAAGCATATAAACATATTCCTTTAATTTATATTTATACTTTATAGTTTCGAAGAGAAATGCCAGAATGTTAGTTTAAGAACCTGAAAATGTTAACACACACAGTTACCATCCGTATCGGTACAGCTATAAAATTTCACTTGTGTTGTAACATTAACATTTTATAGCAAACTGTCACTTCCTTTAGACGTAAATGAAGTTTTATTGTTTCTAGTGAACGCTGCCTCTCCCATTTGTTTCGATTCCACTATAAGAACACGTCTTGAATTTTAATTTCACATAAATTTAAAGGTAAATTTAGTATCTGAGAAAAGAAACGAAACGAATAAACTTTTACACGCCATCGCATATGAAACTAAGTTGTTAATGTGCTGAATAATATACCTGACAATTGCTTAATACAAGAAACATAAGACAAATAACCCACAAGGCGCCAGTTATAACGAAATGAGATTAATCTGACGGAACCTAATGATTTTTATAAATTTTACTATTTTTCCTGACGTCGTAGAGGTTTACACCTTTCAAGATTGGGATGTTTTGAAACAAAACGACGTGTAAATTAATTTTTTATCTATATTTGTAAGCTATTTACTATTAATACAAATACTCCAAACTATGTGAACGTAATAAATAAGAAAATTAATAAACAAAAATATTAGAAATGTAAGAAAATAAGAAAAAGAAGATAGGCTACTTTATTTACGACTGCTATATTCGGTATTTAAGCCTTTATAATTATAATTACTGTTATTATTATTATTATTATTATTATTAGCAGCAGCAGCAGCAGCAGCAGCAGTAGTAGTAGTAGTAGTGGTAGTAGTAGTAGAAAGTAGTGTGCTGAGTCAAAAGATTCAGCGCTAAGTTCAGTCATTTTATTGGCAGTGTTGACGGTAAGGACAGTACAAAAATTAAAGTAATAATGAGTGCTGCTCTCTACCCGCGGATAGGAGAGGCTACCGTTTTCGATTTTACACTGTTTGATCGGTGTTGCCATCTGCTGAGTTTTTGCAGCAGTTTTAAAACAGTGCTGCGTCCTGGTGAGATTTTCCTTACAAACGAACAACGAACGGAAAATTCTGTTAAGGCCTTGTCTCAACATGGAAGCCTAACTCATGGCCTCGTGGAAAATTTCTTCGGTGGAGAGAAGTGTGAATTACAGCATCTTCTTCTTATAACTATGAGATAAGTTTCTTAAACGACTGCGGGTTCACCGAACAGAGACAAGTCCTGCTACATGACTGAAAGAATGACATCTTAAAAGCTCCACACTCGACACCGAAGAGAATAAGACCACAACAACGACCACAACATGCCAGTCATAAGATCGCCACGTTACAAATAAGAGATCATCCTTCTGGGCACTTAAGCAGGTGAAAAATAACCATTTATAATTCACACGTAGAATCAACATGGCACCAGTTATACATAATCATCAGTTTTTACCGTTCAAGTATACATTCATTTGGATCCCCAATTGATGGGACAGTTTAGTGTGAACACTAAGAATTAATTGTAAAATTTCAATATATGTATAGTAAATTGTCAGTTCAGAGACTGACATGTCTACAACACAGCATCCAACTTAGATTTCCACTCATTTCTTTATAGGGCTTTCGCTACAGATTTAAAGTCAGTTTTGTTATTAGTAATTTTCTCAAGTTTAATTTACTATGCATAAGAACACATATTTTCTCTTATTTTTAAAATCTGGTTATGTCATTTGTATAAAAGATTACTGGGGAGGTAGGCGTTTTTTTTTAATTAGTTTCAACCAAGCTGTGCATGTCGAAACACTTTTCAACTTGTTTGTCGAAACAAGGTTGTTGAGACAAATTTGTTGAGACTGGTCATAAGTTGAAGAAACATGTCCGTCTCTGACACACAAATGTATTTTTTTTATATAAGGTGCTGATATTGTGCAATTTTTCTCATTCATTAATTGGCCCTATTGTAGTCTATATAAATTCTTTATATTAATCATGGTAACTGGGGGGCGTTAATTATTTTAAACAATTTTTATTTCTCACCTTAATTAAGTATTTTAGCACTTAGCCACTTAGGCACTTCTTTTGAATTTTTATTAGGTCCTGGGGACATTTGTATGCAATACATTATGATACACATGACGTGCAATTAACCCACACCATGGGGGTACATTTATAGAAATAAATCTTTAATCCTAATTGGGATTCCTATAAAGAAGAAGTTAGTTTTATATACCCCAGAAGGGTAATATAAAAAAGGGCGTGGCAAGAGACCTTTATGTATTTGTATACTATTGTATAATGTAATTTGTCTTGTGGAACATGTTATGTCTGTATATTTCTGTGTACATTTTGGGGGATATATATATATATATATATATAAAATATAAATATTATGCATTACTGTACTTTTGGTGGGATATAGGGATTTATGATTAGAATTTATATACACCAGTAGACGAGTATTCTATCTCAATAATCGTGGCTGATCATTTCTTTAAGGAAATTAATTATTTTATTTAACAAGTATAGGAAGTGTCACCTTTAAAGTTCATTTAATTGGTAGAGTAATTATTTTAATTATTAATAGTAACTGGGAATGAAATCATTTACCTTCATCAATTTATATACTGCATTTTAAAAGAAACATATGATATAAATTTTATATTTTAATAAATAGTTTAATGGGAGTTTCATTTTGAGGTTAATGATTATTTTAAATTTTCAATTCATTGATGGTGACATAGCAATTATTTTCTTGGATTCAGTTTATATTATTCAGGTGGCCTTGTTGAGAGGGTATACTTCTTTAGTTAACCATTTAAAAGGGGAATTATAAATCACTGTTGTTTTTTGTTATTGTTGTTATGAGATAGAATAATAAAATGGGATTGTTAATTATTTAATTCTTGAGTTTTCATTGCAAGTCCCGTCTTACTGGATCCAGCGCAATTTTTAGCTTCTCTAGGCCTTAGCCTAGTTTTAATTAACTTGTAACCCCTCTTTACAAAAAGAAATATTCTTTTTGTTTTAACTACTCAAAATGAAGTAGGGGTTTCATTTGGTAGCAGAGCGTGGTTACGATGAGGGTCCTGTGGGTGTGACGGGGCTTGCAAACTTAGGAAATATTTTGGAATTTTCACAATGTTTAGTTCAAATAGAACTTAGAAAAATTTTAAAGGCCCTATATCCCAAGGTTGAAAATATTTTGTTAGTTTTAAGGTTTGAAATATATGTACATGTACTTGCCCGCCTTGCATAGTGAATAGTGCCACGTGGTGGGAAATTTTAGAAGGGGAAATCCCTTGGCAAGACTAATCGCAGTCGGTGCTTGGTTAGTTTGAGTTTACCTTGCCCATGTTTGGGGAGGTGTTGTTTTTTATGTAATTAGGCGGTATGGCCGATAAATGGTAGCCGGAGGTAACCTAAGAAATGGTTAAAATAAATTTTCGTTGGTCGGTATTTTTGTTTTCGTGTTGTGTGTGTTGTGTGCGTGTCGCGTTCCTTTTGTCTGGTGTAATCGAGTGTGAGCTGTTTAGGTAGTGGGCTAGTTCTCGCATCGTTAGGTGGACCCGCAGTCTACTCTTTGGAAGTATAGTACGTGAGTTTTTCTTATTCCAATCTTTTTATTGTCATTATGTTTGTAGGTGTTAGGGATTTGTAGGGTGTTGTGTTTTGTTGATAGTGTTTTGCGAATTGTGTAATTCTGGCGGCGCTATGCTTTCAGAAATTGTCTTCCCCCGACCACCGGGAGGAACAGAAATTGCCCCACCCTCTCACCCCAGTTCTCCAGAAATTTTCGGTGGTAGATGGATTTAAGGAGGACCAGCTGCTGGTTTTCGTGGACCTTGTCCTGCAGTTGGCCGCCTATCCGGGTATATCCGATGGGGAGGTCTTGTGCCTTATATACCCGTATTGCCAGGGTACGTTGGCACAGAAGGTCACCAACACTTGGCGTCGGGGCGGCACGGTCGACACTTTTCATGCGGAAGTGTTGGATTACTTCATGTATCCTCCACGACGTTCCCAGCTTAGGCTGGATTGGTTCTATCGTTATCAGGCCGACGGAGAGCCGTTGGGGGATTACGTGCAGGACATACGAAAAGCTGCCCGGGTATTAAGATTAGGGTTGACCGACACCGAAGTCCTAGATATAATTATAGGAGGACTGAATTCCCAAGACAGTTCCCGTTTGGGAAGGTTTGGGAATCGTCCAAATAATTTCGCGGAGATGGCCCGGTGTTGTGTTGCTTCAAATACGGTCCGACCAAAGGTCGCAGTAATTGTTCCGGTAAATCCATTTCTGCCCAAGGTGGATCCAGAGCCGATAACATCATCATCGCCTACGCCGGAAGATGAGAAGTCACTTGATGGTGGAGCTTTACCATCGTCAGTAGAAGTTAATTTAGACATTGCACATGGACCTGGACAGCTGGATTCCAGGTTGAGTACTGTTGAGGAAGTTGTAGTTGCTGAGAGTGGTGAAGAAGAGGAATCGAAGGAGGAGGCAGAAGAGTGGTCTGCACATGCTACGCAGGGGAGTATAAGTGTAAGTGTTAGGGAGGCTGCAAGTGTTTCTGAGGTCGCGATGGACTAGGGGATGTCCAGTCTGCAAGTGTGGAAGAAGTAGATGAGGTAGAAGTTGGGGAGAAACTGGGTGGCAGCGTTGTAGAGTTTGTGGGTGAGAATGATGTAGTGTGTGAAGATGTGCAGACGCTTTCTGTAAGTATTGTTGAGGATTCCGAGGAATGGAAAGAAGTTTCAGGTGGACCAGGGGAGCAACTAGAAGATGAAGATGTGCAGTGTCGTGATGATGATTGGGATTATGTAGAGGAAGAAAAGGAAGAGGTGGAAGAAATAGATCCAGAAATCCATCAGGAGTTCTTCACTGTGTGTGGGGCATGCATCCACAAAATCATTGCTCCTTTGTCCTAGCATGAATCTACAATGTTTCGCGATGTTGCTATCTCCTTGCCTATTAAGGCTTCACGTTTCTTGAGTAGGACGCACTCGGTCGGTCTAAAATTGTTTCTTCTGTCTTAGAACCTTCTTAATGTAAAACACGACTTCAGTTCACTTAGCACTTCTTAGTTCACCATTTCAACACTTGTTAGCAGTTCAGTCCACCACTTCTTACTTAGTACCTTTTCAACGATGTTCTCGGGTAATGGGCCCCACTATGCCTTCTAGGTGATGTCTCTGATCTGTCCATTTGTTGCATACAAAAAGCATATAGTCTGGGTCTTCTTTCTCATGCCCAGAGTGTGGACGATTTCGTGTAGCAGCTGTATCCATATTGTGAAGATAAGACTGAAATTTTCAGTGACCAGTAAGAAACTGGGTTGGATAGCATTCAATTTCCACGTGTTTCCTATTTATTCAGGTGTTGGAATCTTTTCGTCTTCTTTTGATTACCTGTGACCACCGGTCTTGTCATTGTAGCATTGTTTACCATTCTTGCTGTTCTTTTTACGCTGGCCTTGTCTGTGACATTCTTTCTGTCTCTTACATATTTCCTTTCTTCTGCCAGCTGGTTAATGGGGGATTGTGCTCGCAAATTGCGATTTATCGCAAATTACTAATATCTCAGCGTGTGATACCCGCAATAAGCGGGTATACCTCTTCTTTGCACTGAAATCATGCGGTTATTGTATTTCTGGTTTTTGAATGAATCGCCGCCAGAGCTCAGCTTCATACAGCATGATTGATTACGTAACAGCCATAAGCACACGTTGTTCACTGGACTTTGGTTCTGCAATATTATCTGTCAATCTGCGTAATGTGGTGTTGACATTCATTGCTTTCTCTGCTGGCTTTTTTAATATGATCTTAGTACGTAAATTTCTTGGCAAACATCACTCCTAGTTATCTGACAGCACACTTTATCTAGATTTTATTAATATTTGCCATAGCTGTGTGTGCATTAACAGGGATTGGCTTTCTGGTGAAAATTTCAGTCTTCTCTACTGCCAAATATAGCCCGTGATCTTGCATCCATAGAGACACGGTTCTCATTACTCTGCTCAGCTAAATTTGGTCCATTTCGTGGTAAC
The DNA here is from genome assembly GCA_034769895.1 of Magicicada septendecula. Lineage (NCBI taxonomy): Eukaryota > Metazoa > Arthropoda > Insecta > Hemiptera > Cicadidae > Magicicada > Magicicada septendecula. Next base: position 1,166,122,009 of record CM068367.1, read on the forward strand.
GTGTAACGTGCCGCGACTTCATTTGCATATGCATCAAGATCCTCTGGCGAGTCCAGTTTTAGTATACAATCGTGTATCACATTCCATACATTCGGGGTCAACATGGAACCTTGTTATTCTCCAGCCGTGATCTTTATCTTTTTGGGTCCTTATGTAGTATTATACAACAATTCCAGGTCACCGAAGTAATCTCTTTGGGCAGGTTTGAGATATTCACGTAGGCCTATATTAAAGGTAGCTCCTAAAGCCTCTAGTATATCTCTCCACCTAACCGAGTTAAAATGCGACCTTTAAACAACTCTATCCAGTTTGGAAATCAAGAGAAATATCAACTGAAACAAAGCTAGGCATCTTTAAGACCAATGTCAAAGGTTTTTGTTGTATCGGAGCGAGACTTGGACAGTCACTACCAAGTGTCTGCAGGTCTTACATCAATAGGTGCCTGAGGAAAATACTTCAAATTTTCAAATACTTCATGTGGTAGTGACACTTTCAAATATTTTATGGCCAAACATTGTTTCAAATGAATATCTCTGGAGGAGGACGAACGAGGAACCCATTGCCACCCAGATCAAAAGGAGAAATTGGAAGTGGATTGGGAATACTTTGCGGAAGAACCAAAATGCAATTGAGCGACAAGCCCTCTTTTGGAACCCTCAGGGAAGAAGAAGACGAGGAAGACCAAGAATCTCGTGGAGAAGAAACAAGACACAGTCTCGACAGACTGTGTCGAGACACAGAGTCTCTGAGTCTCTGTCGAGACTGTGTCTTGACACAGTCTCGTGTGTCAAGATGGAAACAGAAAATGAGGAGAAGTCCTTTGGAAAGCCCAGAGTACTCGCCCAAGTAGAGGCCGTTGGCGTAGTTTCGTCGAGGCCTGCAGACAGTGACAGGAATTAGTAGTAGTAGTAGTAGTAGTAGTAGTAGTAGTAGTAGTAGTAGTAGTAGTAGTAGTAGTAGCAGTAGTAGTAGTAATAGTAGTAGTAGGCCGTGTTAAAAGTGTTTGTTACATTTAGAGTTGCCAGAAGACAAGTAGGACGTGAATTATGATTTGTCTGTTTCACCACATTTGCAGCTTCCATTCCGGTCTTTATAGAATATATAGTTGATCTTCCCTTCCGAAATCCATACTGTGTCTGAGACGTCACCTGCGTTACGTTATGGAGTAAGTAACAGCGGCTTCATGATATTTTCAAACAATTTCCCGGCCGTGTCAAGCGTACAAAGATGAAAGATGGCGATGTGACCCACGCCCCTCTATAAGGTATAGAGCACAACCAACCGTGACTTTCTGCAACAAACACAAAAGATACCAGCTCGAAAACACATGTTATACGTATTAAGCAGTATGTGTAAGCGCGTTCCTGCAATGGCCTACAATACTTCTGTTTGCAGTCCATGCGGGCCAGGAACTTTTCTGTTTTTAAGCGTGTTCATAGCCTCACAAAGTTCTTCTGGTGAACTGAGGAATCTCAGCGTTTAACATTTAGTTTCTTCTTTCTCTTCTGATCGGATGATCCGGGAACAAATGAACACTATGATCAATGTGATCATTTTAATTGGTCGCTGGGCTGAGTACACCCCTTGAAGACAGTCCTCCAATTTTCTTCATGACTATGTTGTACCCTAGACCCCAAACGTACCTGTTCAGTTTATTTCGCAAATTTTCTCAGCCTTCCAGTCTACTGCTTCTATTGGCTTTCCTAAACTCTTTTGTCGGTGTTTTTCGTGCCGCGATAGAAAAAATAGTCCTTTTTGCCCGTTGTGCCAATCGTCTGGTACTTAAACAGTTCTTCCTAAATTCAGCAATTTCCGAAATTAGGCTGGTTTCCTGTTTTCTCTATGTTTTCTTGAGCGAGGGATAGCTTCTTTGCGTGCCCGTTGTATTATAAGGTTCATTACTCTACCGACTTCCATTTCCGCTGTATCTCGACATAGTGTGGAAGTGGTAGTGATATTGATATTATAATTGAGCAAATTGAAAAGTAGTAGTGGAACTGAAAATCTACATACGAATTTTAGTACATTGGGTATTGGCCGGGTAGTGTAGACTGTCCGATTGGAGGCGAGTGCGCGCAAAGCATTTATAATAAATTAACGATTGGTTCGTTAATGATCGGCGTGCCAACTGGCTGCATGCGACACCTTTCTCTCACGTTACCGACGCAAATGACTTTCTATTCAGTTTTTTTATCACTTTTACTGCACAAAATCACGACTTTAGAATGGACTAAGTAGTTACTGACCTCGGCCATGTTCACGACAAACAGATTGTTTGTTTCTGTGTTACATAATACTCTAGTAATATACTTTCATTTGAATTGTATATAAGTCTGCCCTTAGTAGATAAGATAAAAATGCGAACTAAGGAGATTATTTCAAATATTAAAATAGTAAGAATGTAACATTTCGCCAAAAGCGATCGTGTTCTCCTAAACTACGAGTTTTTGTTCTCTCAAAATCGTTTTCACTTTTTCTTTTGAACAAGAAATATTTCCAATAAATCGGAATTCCTGAACAAGTCGTGCTACAAATGTATAGATCTCAATTATTACGATAAATCAACAAGCATATTTACCTGATTATAAACAGTTTGGGGCTAAAAGGTGTTAATTTAATATTGTAATGTAGGAAAAGTAGTTTTAGTACTGGAGAAAATCATATTTCATTCTTGGTTTGCTTGCTCTTAGAAACACTATGTATAATTAAAGTTGTTTTAAAAATAACTCGGAATATTTTAATACCGTTATAAGTGAAGGTATTCTACAAATGAAGCCATAAAGGCACGCTTTAGACCCGTTGATATAAAATCTAGAGTGTGTAATGTATACATAATTCGCACAATAGACACTTGCTACACATCATCTAGCACTCGAAAAGTGTCAGAGCAAAGTCAGTATACGTATAGCACCAATTTTAATACCAAACTATAATGCAACTGAAGACTTAGACATTTAATAAAAATATACATTTATGGAAAACAAAGAAAAGCGTACACATTGCAGTTACAAAGTACGAATGTAGTGTCAAATACTGTTACAAATGTAAGTAATTTGGTGTCAGCAAGACAATTTGTTTTATTGCGGAGTTGTCACTAATATAGCGTACTGTAGGTATCGAAGTTAAAGTACCCTACAAAAAGTAGCCCAACTATACGAAAAATAATGTGGTAGCGATTAAGTAATAATAAACACCGTTAAAGGGATAATTTAAAAGGAATTTATGATAAACGATAAAAACCAAAATAGCCCAGTTAATGAAGAAACTGACAACCACAACACAAGCATGAACACTGTACTAATAAGCACATGCCACTGCGTGATAGAATACACTGACACAAGTATGATACAAACCGAATGGCCAAGTCTGTAGCGAAATTTTCTGGTTTTTAGTCGTTTACTGTAGCCTAACGTTATTTCCATACTTTGGCTATTACAGATTTAACAGTTTTCATCATTCATTCTTAATAAACGTAACCTTTCAGTTGAGGTTATAGAAAGAAAAAAGCGGTATTCACATATTATGGAATACGACTATGAAATAACTTCCTCCAGTATTTAATGTTCACTGGGATAATTTGGTTTGTATCGAATCACGATACACATCGTTGCGTATAATCCGAATATCAAGTTTAGCACCACCAGGGGAGACAACCTGTAGTTAGATTCGCCGTATCTCATAACATTACGTGTAGGAACTTGCAAAACTTTCTGTGTGAATTTACAAGTGCATTAGGTTTCCACGAATACCTTTGTTGTGTCACTTATATTAATGTACTCATGTAAGTCAAGTATGAGTTAAATTTCCTATTTTTACCTAAAACGTCTCTGTTTTAATCTTTGCTCGACAAACTATGTGCATTATGTCAGTTTTGTTAACTCCATGACATGAGTATTATTATCCCAATGTTAGATATCGAATAAATGGGTATTATAAATTTTGTTTGCTTTATCTATTGTAAAGTAAATCACGCATTTTGGTTCACCGTGGGGATTTTGTCATTTCATTACGCTTCAAACATCAATGTAGGGTTTTATCTACTGAAGAAGAAGGAGTTGCGCTAAATATACAGAAGGTAGTAACGACAGCTAATTACTGAATTTTCAATAAGCAAGATTTTGTGTCGTACTACTGTATGCTACCAGGTAAAGTTAGTTTTCCTGTTTATTTGTTATAACTGTTTTAAATATCGATTTGGTTTGAGTTTTATGTACAACAGGCATCACTATGTTAGCCCTACAACACACAAAATAATTATACATTTGAATTAACATTATTTACTATTGCTTCATGTAGAAATTCGAATTAGTTCAAAAAGTTTAAAAGCAAAAACATGACAATTATTAACGAAACAGAAAATATTAACAATGTCCAGATTGTTAAACACCGGTCGAAATGGAAACAAGGTAAATAAATTGTATAAATGGTTAAATAAATGAAACTGGTAGTTTGGTCTTTCGGCTGTTTCGTTTATTAGTTTAAATGAATGTAGTAAAGAACAGCCACTTACAGTGACACAAGTATGATACAGATGGAATGACTAAGTATGTCATTTGAGTAATATTATGTTTTATAGTCGTTTACTGTAATGTTATTTCCGTACTTTTAGATATTACAGACTTACCAATTTTCGTCAGTCAATCTTTATAAGAGTAACCTTTCAGTCGAGGTTACAGAAAGATAAAAACGGTATTCACATATTATACGACACTACTGTGAAATAACTGTCTCCAGTACTTGAGGTTCAATGGGATAATTTGGTGTGTATCGATTACCAAAAATACCTTACTCCAATAATGGTATGTTGTTTATCCAACTTCTCCCTATACGGTATGTTACCGCATGATACCGTCATACAGTCATTGTTAATACTTTTTTTTGATCGAACAAAATTGTACGTTGAACACCGGCTCTTAACTTTGTAAGGAATGGACTGCCTTAGTTAAAGATCTCTAAATGAACCAATTAAAATTTTAAATTTACCCGCTAAGGTGTTACCCACGTCAAAAATGTATGACAACGTTTCACTCATATTACGATGAGTGTCCTCAGGTGTATGTAATATGAAATTCTGAGGATACTCATTGTAATATTAGTCGAACGTTGTGATACAAGAAATTTTGAACGCGGTCTAAACTGGAAGAAGACTTCAAAAAACATAATTTGCTCTTTTATGTTCTGACCTGACTTATGTAAAACGTTACATTTTATTACTACAACAGAAATACAGGAACACAAGTGGAAATTCAATTTTTAGTACACCATTCTACCAAACAGTGTCGTATGAGCGTAATTATATAATTTAATTGACTGATACGTGTCTCAGTTTTAACTCGACCGTTTGGCATTGTCTGTCTGTCTGTGTATTTGGGGTATGTAGGCCTATTACGATAACTTTTGAATGCATTAATCGATATTCTTAAAACTTGGCATGCGTGTCAATATTCTTACCTCACAGATTGCTTTACAAGTTGATTTTCTCAAAAATAGGACCGGGAGTTAAAACGTGAGATGTAAAATTTTGAAAATCATACAAACCATGTAGACTGGCAATTAAAGAGAATTTTAACTAAAATTTGAATAGTGTTCAGATCTGGAAATTTAAAAATTTTAGGACAACATGGCCTGGAAAAGAGGTCAGAAATTTAAAAATTTTTTAATTTAACCTGGTATCAGACTAGGGAGAATTTCAACCCACATCCGAATGTAGCTTTGCTATAAAAAATGTTTATTTTTGGGTGGATACGGGCTAAAAATGGAAGTCAACATTTTCGGAAAGCTGTAAAAGTCTATGTGGGGGTTCAAGTTATGAGGAATGTTATTCAAAATACAAAGTCGGTTTATTTAATAATTTGATAAAATTAATGTCTCTTAACATTCCTTGCAAACTTTGGACGCCTTCCAAACGTTTATAGGCTATAAAATTTATATATTATTATCAGTTATGTATGTTTCAGAAAAGTGTTGGATATAGGCCCGTAGATATCTATGGAAACATACACAAACTTAAAAGATAGGATTAAATCAGTTTTATTTAGGTGTAAAAACTACAGAACCAATACAATAATTATGAATCTTTGGTGTTTATTGTATGATTGTTTGCTTTACAGTTTTGTTGTTACACTAAAAATATAGTAGTGTTATAGGGTAGTTAATTTTTTTGATAATTGTACATATTGAAATTTACCTAATAATAAATAATATAATTTGTTCAAAATAGTGGCCGAAGGCAGAAAAAAAGTTAAATTAGTTTTCAGCTTCTAGGTTTTAGACGTATACACTCGAACTTGAAAGCTTGTCTGGAGCAATTTTAAGATGGCACCAATAATTTATCCCCGGACTACATCCTTATTTTAAATAATAATTTTAAAGTTTTATAGGCGTATTCACACGCGCCAGAAGACGAAAAACACTTGAACTACGAAGAGATGTAACACACACACACACACACACACACACACACACACACACACACACACATTGTAGTGTTAATGGGGAAGAACGATAGTAGAAGTGTAGACAGTAATTGTTCAGTAATATTTAACGTGAACATGAGTTATATGATAGAGTTTTCAAATCTATGTAATTAATTAGTGATAAGCTAGTTGGTTAGATCACTGTCACCTTCTTGTACTTATTTTACCGTAGGCTATTGTTAATAGAACAATTACGCAGGAGTCAGATAATCAGGAACTCGTTGCACCCAGAACACTTCACTACCACGAGTTTCACTATCCCGTCAAGCCCGAGGTCGCAGGTCACCTTCTCACTGTACAATCTCAATTATGCACCTCACTGTATACTGTTCTCATGAACTATATTCTGTATTTGAAGCAAACTATACGAATTCCTGCTGCCCCAGAAGTTTCAGTGTAAGTTAGTAGCATGGATCTGAGCTTACATGGCAAACAAAACGATGCTAATATTTAATTTTTTCAAGTGCTTCGTAATCTTGCCAATCCGAATAATTTAGTCTGCCCACGTCTTCGTAAACCGTTATAACAACGTATGTTTCTAGTTCAGTAAGTTTATTTCATTTACTGAAATTAATTTCTTTACGAGTTAATAATTCGGTTAATTAAAAACACGGTTAATGAAGAAGTAACTGCAAGTATGAAACAGGCCTAATTACTCGGTAGGAACAATTTGGCCGTTACACATTGTATGCAGTGCGCGCAGGTAAACATGCACAGCACGCACCTGCGCATTCCCCTGCAAGGACTTCTCATTAGTTTTTGTGCTACATTTGCGTTGCGGTCAATTAATATTTTTTCCTTTCTCTCGAATACTTTATAATGCAGCTATTAAGCATATTTAAATACTTTAGACTAACTTTAACTACGTATGTATCAGTCAAATTAATTAAACAAAAAGGCTATTATTTTCATAGGAAAATAAATTAACACGTTCACACACATTTCTTCTTTCACATCCATTGCACCGCTGTTCGTGAATTAAATCGTGCAACGGATTTTATTGTTGCGTTGAATCGGGTACTTTCGTGGGGGGCTGTCTGTTCTCATAAGGTGAAGGTCCTGTGAAAATATAAACCAGGTTAAGAAACGGAATGCCAAGTGTTGTTTCTATAATGTGTAATGACAATGGGCTGACCTAGAGAAGGACAATTACTTACTTTTTGAATTCCCTATTTTATATTTCAATTAGTTCCATGAGGAAATACAAGTCATACACGTGTATGTGTCGTTTTGTGTTGTTAAACCAGTTTATATTAATATTCTTTCCTCTTTTGAATACAAGTATTTGGTTGGTTAATTTATTATTAAAGTATATGTAACAAATTTTTAAGTAAACAAAAAATAAATAAATATATCGGTTATATCTAATTGTATCAAGTTATAGAATTTGATATATAGATCCATATCATTCTTTTAAGTTCGAATTTAAAAGTAAGTAACTGTTAAGGTAGTGACGTCCTAAAAACAAGACCGATAAACGAGGTTTAGCAACATAATGTGCTAATGTGTGAAATAACAATTCGCACGTCATTGTTTATACAGACATACACATGCGTTCATATCGTCACCAGCACTAATGGTGATAAGTCTTCCCTGTCATTCTTCAACTCTTAACTGGCCGCCCTCATGGTTTATAGCCTAGCCAAATGGTTTATAGCCAAACGTCATTTTATTGCGTTTATTCGTCACAAGATATTACATATTCTGTTATGGTTGTGAGCCTATATAACTGTTTCCCTGTCTCCCTTTGTTAATCTTAGCACAGATCTCTTCACGTTCACAGTTTGCATTACTCACACATTTGTAACACGTAAGTCATTGGCGGAAGCACGCGCTAAATTAAAACTTTCCTTTTTAAGCACCAGTTTCGTACATTTTTTTCCTTAATATTACACGTATTTCCAAGGTAAACACATCAGAATTTTAAAATTTAACAGTTTATGTCGTTTCATTCCCTCACAATCAATTTTCACCTCATTGTCTAATGTAGCCTTATCAAATTCGCTTATATTTCCCAAGCTTATTTTCATATTATTTTTTACACTATCTTGATTGGGTTCATTATTCGTCTTTTCCAGCCTGATTTTTATTGTGGTATTTTCTTTTATGTTGTTCTGATGGTGATTATAATAATATTAAACACTGAATTTACAAGAAATTAAATACTACTATATGGTGAGTGTCGTCCTGGTTGTTTTGTTTTTCAATGTTTTGGTATGGACTACTACTACTGCTACTATTACTACTACTACTACTACTACTACTACTACTACTACTACTACTACTACTACTACTACTACTACTACTACTACTACTACTACTGCTACTACTACTAAGTTACTACGAGCTACGACAAACATCGACTTACCATAGAAGTATGTCTTGACTCGGCCACATCTGGACGCCGTGTGCCCAAACCCAAAATCCAAACAAGAAAACAATCGACAAGTATGTGATCCGATTGAAAAAAACCGCAACCCACGGTGGAACTGATAGTGCCCATGGGTGGATGGCTCTAGGTAAGTGAGTCGCAAATGACAGCCTCAGTGCGTCAGGAGCACCGTCTCATATTTTGCACTAGTTTCAGTATTCGAGGGCTCTGTTATTTCCCCGGGACTCATGGAACTTCTATGCTTGAGTCACATCCGAATTCAGGAATTGAGGGCTCGCTTAAAAACGCTTGTCTTAAAAAGAGCCCTACTCGAAGGTTGAAGAGACTGGGGCACTTCACAACAATAGATACAGAACAGTAAATGTATCGACATCGTTAGTCAGCGCGACTGTGGTACCGAAATATTAGGATGTGAAGAGGAAAGAAGATAAGTTCACGAAAGAGAGTCCATTTTTAATCAAGAAGGCTGTAACAATATTTTAAAATTGAAAAGGAGAACAAGAAATGTCCCGACAATTAGGACGTAAGTTCTTGATCCAAGTTCAGCTCCATTGCCGGCGCCAATGATCTCAGGTGTATAATATTTCTTAGGAACACATTCCAGGAAAGCATCCAAACCGATGTCAACCATAAGCGGTGTTCGGGTGTAGTATAAAACCGAACCTACATTTTTAAAACTCAAATTCGATAGACACGTAACACGGAGGTCGCATGTCGCTGATCAGGCTGCTAGGTGCAAATCATCGTTAAATGCAATTAGATGCAGCTCCCATATGAACTGGAGAGCCAATAGAGCAGTTTTACTACTGTTTGTCTTGCTATCCAAAATAAATTATAGGTGTGCGGTGTACTATTCAGCCAGGAAGTCATGCTTAAAGAAGTTGGATTCTGTGCACAATGCTAAACTACATTGTGTCACAGGGGCATTTCGTACTAGCTCAGAACAAAGCGTATGCTTTGAAGCAGGAATGACCCCATTACATCTACTGACAAGCTGCTTTATGTGCTTTGCCAGGCCACTTACAACACAGGTGGATTGCGAGATACACATTCGCTGGAACTGCCGTTCTACGTTTATGCTTTTAAGCAGGAATGACCCCATTACATCTACTGACAAGCTGCTTTATGTGCTTTGCCAGGCCACTTACAACACAGGTGGATTGCGAGATACACATTCGTTGGAACTGCCGTTCTACGTTTATGCTTTGAAGCAGGAATGACCCCATTACATCTACTGACAAGCTGCTTTATGTACTTTGCCAGGCCACTTACAATATAGGTGGATTGCGAGATACACATTCGCTAGAACTGCCGTTCTACGTTTATGCTTTGAAGCAGGAATGACCCCATTACATCTACTGACAAGCTGCTTTATGTGCTTTGCCAGGCCACTTACAACACAGGTGGATTGCGAGATACACATTCGCTAGAACTGCCGTTGTACGTTTATGCTTTGAAGCAGGAATGACCCCATTACATCTACTGACAAGCTGCTTTATGTGCTTTGCCAGGCCACTTACAATATAGGTGGATTGCGAGATACACATTCGCTAGAACTGCCGTTCTACGTTTATGCTTTGAAGCAGGAATGACCCCATTACATCTACTGACAAGCTGCTTTATGTGCTTTGCCAGGCCACTTACAACACAGGTGGATTGCGAGATACACATTCGCTAGAACTGCCATTCTACGTTTATGCTTTTAAGCAGGAATGACCCCATTACATCTACTGACAAGCTGCTTTATGTGCTTTGCCAGGCCACTTACAACACAGGTGGATTGCGAGATACACATTCGCTGGAACTGTCGTTCTACGTTTAGTCATCAGGCTAGCATCCGTGTGCTCGAAATAGTCCAGCGTTGCAATGTCCAGACGCCGATGATCCAAACGTACGTTCCATGCGAAGTACAATCGTGGCTGCTTAGTGTCTGCTAGATATAGTTAGTAGAAGCAAGCGATTATGCATCAGTCCCTGTCCAAGGCAGCGAGTGTATATAGCCTTTCTTTGTGCCAAGTTCTTCGATACTGAGAACACCGAGGCAAGAGAAAAATTTGTTATCTGCACGGATTCACTGAACTTTCTAACTGCCTTTGACCAATCGGGCACAGTGGACCTGTTACTGTAACAGATAATGGCATTGTGCCATAAACTAGAACATGTAGTTTATCGTTTACTTTTGTCTGATGTCCATGTTAAGCAGGTATCGGTTATGAAGAAACTGACGCTGCAGCAAGAAACGCTCGCAGGTAGGCCAGACGTAGGTGCAGTTGTCATAAGAGTGAGGACGCAAGGTAGCTGCTACAATCGTCATTATTAATGTGTGTCAGAAGACAGGGAATTCCTTGCATAACAAGTTGTATGCAGTGAAACAGAGTGTCCGTAAATGAGAAATGGCAGGTGATCACAGTGGTCATAAACAAGTTTTCATCACCAGACTGAGAATTGGGCACACGATTCTGACACCTCGCATGTAGATGAGAAACGACAACGATTCAGGAGAATTACTCCTTATCGTCGTCGGTGGGCCAAAGGCCTCAGATGTAATAATAATAATAATAATAATAATAATAATAACAAACCGTTGTATAGTTTTAATTCTATCGTAACTGGAATATATTTTTCAGTTGCTATTCGTTTCTGACCGATGTAGACAGACCGTATCTTAATTAACGTTGTTATTATAATTAGCGTAATTCGATGTTTTGAAGCTATGAATAATTTTATAGCTTGAGCTTTTTTCGTTGTTTGCTAGGTTTTAGGTAAATTGAAGATTTATGTACACCTTTGCTGTAATAATTTAATTTATGATACCCAATTAAATTTTATTCATTGATAATTTCTTAAGGATTATTGAACGTATTTTGTTCTTTGTAGGCATTAACGGTATTCTTATAAAATGACTGAAGAAAATGAGACGGGAAGAATATAAACTTATATTTTTGTATATCGAGAGTAAGAAATATTGCTTATTTAGGGAAGTATGATTGAGAAAAAATGTCTTCAGAAAAACTAGCGGTACCCAAAGGTGCACAATTACTGTACACAGTCGCAAATTAATTATATAACATTACAGGAAAACTAAATACATATTGGCTAATGTGCCATAAATTTGGTGATAAAGCCAAAAAGCAAGAATGAGTTATGACTTACACATCATTCCTATATAAAATATATATTTCCTTAAATAACTGGGGAAACAAGCAAAATCCCAGTTTTAACTCAACCGTTTTGGATTTGTCTACCCATCTACTTACCTATATCTTTAAGGGGGCATGTTTCATGATACTTTTGAATGCATCAACCGATTTTTGTAAACCTCTGCGTGAATGCTTGTACTATTATTACAAACCCCTATTGTTTTTGAGATTGAGCCCTCCAGAAAATGAGGACGCGAGGTAACAATATGAGCGGTAAAGTTTTTTTTTAAATCGCAGAATTTATGTGGAGTTCAAACTAAAGACAATTTTAACCAGAAGTCTGATATAGTGTTCGGTTTTGGAAAGTTCAAGACTTTTGGACTCTAGGGCCCAAAGAGTGAATAAAACGTTCGTAAAAAATGACAAATCCATACTGGATATCAAATTAAAGACAATTTTAACCAAACTCTCAATATAGAACGTAATCAATTTTAGAATTCCCTAAAAGTTTAAAACGCCACGGCCCAAAATGGGATGATAATTATGTCCGGTACCAGACAAAAAGGCAATTTTTTACCCAAATCCTAAAGTAGGGTTTACATTGAACATTTTTTTTATTTTTAGAGCCAAGAACCGAAGACAAAAGTTTAAAAAATGTGGAAGTCTAAGAGAGGCAAATTGCGAGGAATTTTATTTAAAAAATTATAAAGTAAAAAACCTGGAATATAATAAATGACATATCGTCACTTCCTCCTGTTAGGCATACACGTTTGTTATATTTGTGAAGTGTATGTTGCTTTTAGCTTTTTACATATAAATTTTAATTTGAAATTAAAATTCATTTTAAAAATTTATAAATTGTGAATGGTAGATATTTTTAAACCTACGAAACTTGATTTTGGTCGTTTAGTTTATTATATTAGGATTTCAAAAGAAGTTTATTTTATATAAATAGTAGACTACTGAGTAAAACATGTGTAGGTATGCGCGCTCACACACACACACACACACTATAACAGTTATAAACTAGAGTACAAACACAAATTAGCTTGCATGACCATTAATGACAGCCATGATTAGCACCAGTAATATTAGTATCGTTGAACATCAGTAATTTAATAATAAGCTAGTTACTGGAAATTATTAAGAACACTGATAGACTGATTTAAATTTTAGGTCATCATATTTACTTATTGAGTATTATTCAATTAACAAAGGAAAATTTTATAAACAAAAAAGTAACGCAATTTTAAAGCGTGGAGATGCAAGGCGAAACGATGAAATTAGTCCGTTAATGTATTAAATATATTTCAATCAGTGTTGGAAGGATGCCTAAACATTTCTATTATTTATTGTTCAGTATAGTTATTAAAACTATATTAAACTATATATTTTATATATTTTATTAAAACTATATTTAACTATATAAGTTTAGTTATTAAACTAACGTATTGTTTAATACGTTATTGTATAATTGTTTAAAAAACTAACCTCATTCAATTAAGTTTTTATTTTCTACGCGAAAACCCCATCGAAACATTTTATTACGTATCCAGGTGTTAGTGTTAGTGTGAAAGTGTTATACTTTTCCGGAAAATATCTGTTTACAAGCTTTACTTTAATGTAGTATAACTTTTGATACATACGTGTAGAATACTCAAAATTACAGACACAATATTATTAGTATTTACAAATATTTTACTGTTACAAACTTACATCATTACTCATGTGAACAACGATTATGTACGTATTTACTTGTTCTCTAGATACTAATATACAAGTATCTAGGTGTTACTTCAGTGTCAGTGTACAAGAGTATACACAGTAGTTTGACGTTGTCCCGGATGTAGGATATTTAGGTATTTAGGATAAGACCTAAACCACGACCTTGAAAATGGTGGAAACACTGAAAGGTCTCGTCCGGAACGTGGCAAGTAGCAGTTCAGCAAGTAAACACGACACTATTGGAATTACAGAGACTGCTAATTCAAATAACGAGATTAAGTTTAACAGAGGCCTACATAAGAGTATTCTTATAAACTACAGATATAATAGGTAAACTTATTATGTCTGAAATATCTGAAATAAAACATTGTCAAAACGTATGAACAAAATATTTAATTTATACGTAAATTGATTTTTAAGCATAATATATTCGTCTGTATGTGTTTTAAAATATGATTAACAGTGTGATAATGATTACCAATTATGTTATCATAGTGTACGTAATATTAAGTATTCAAGGCGGATTAGTGAAGTAGCTCTCCGATCAAATGTGCAACCTTGACCTCAGCAAAACGACCTAGGGAAACTGTTATATAATAACCGCTACTAGTGGACCTTGGTGAGGGTTAAGCCGGTAATTGTTTACGGTGGCAGTGTTATAGTTTCATTTGTGGTAGTATTTGTGTGGTAGTATTTCTGTTCGTCGCTTCACGATGTGTGGCAATGATGTTGCGGCAAACGCGTATGGTCATCCCGCTATTATGCAATAGGCGATAGCGTCTTACAGTCCATATACGATTGGTAGGTACGCTCCGAGAGTCCGACACGTATTGCCCATACTCGCGAACAAATATGCCGCATTTCCAAATACAGCACTCGCAGCGTACTGAAGAGGCTACAAGCCCTGTAAAGATTAATCTTCCACCACAATTTAATTATATCACGTAAGTTACGTTTTCCAATACGGTTACTCCGCAGTGTCGTCACTGTGTCTTGGCGGTATGTGACTAAGCGGGTCGCGGCTCCAAGCCGGTCACTTGATATTTTGCTGTTTGCAATTCCGTTCACACATTCAGGAACGTTTTGTAACAAAAGTAAGTTAAAAGCTGGCAGTGGATTTCATTCTACGTCATTAATTTTAACACTTCAGATACCCACGGGCAAAAAGCATCAGAAAAAGAATTTTGAAATAACTTAAATGCAAAAGAAAAACGTATTAGGTTTTAAAAGTGTACATTAAAGAAAAAAAGCGTATTAGATTTTTTGAAAAAGCAGAAATAATTTGATGACCCGGTCACTTGTTTCTGTAAGATTTACTTTACTTTCGCATGTAGTAATCAAAACTATACGAGAACGTGATGCAAGAGTTAATTTCGGTTATGTACGAGCTGCAGTAATTGTAGGTTTTCGGTGACGTAGTGTTACGTGTTCAGCATTACAGTTGGGACACGACACATCCCCTCTCCTTTTAAAGCGGTTTGGACACGCAGTTTGTATATAAGTCCTATCCGCCTTTTGAGTTTTCGCATGCAAAAAACGTTAAAGTGTAATACATCACACTGCCTCTTAAATCTGTTTCGACATTTTTTCGACTTGATAGCAATTTGCTTTTTCTACTTATCGGTAGCCTAAGTTTCGCTTCCTGGGCAGAGGGAATTATGGGGGGGGGGGTTTCAAACCCCCCAAAATCTCCCAACCACTTTAAAACTCGTATTACTGACTCATTTTATTGCACCATTAAGGTAAGCCTAAATAATATTTCTTCTTCTTCTTCTTCTTCTTCTTCTTCCGGAGTACTACAGGCCGGGAAGACTCTTGGCTTAATAATATTTATAATAAGCAATAATAATTAACTTTCAGTACAACAGAATTATTGTTACCAGATGAGTGACCATAATATTATCCCTCCACTTTTTGTTTCCCCCTCCCGAAATTAAATTCTTCATGAACCCATGTATCGAAGCCACATTGTTTCCTATTACCAATATGTTATATACCGATATGCTGGACTCAGACATGTTTCGTAGTAACGTCACCGTAGTGTACCAATCTTGACACTTGTATAGCGACAAGGCAGAAAGTTGATGCGAAAAGTTCAGTGCAGTACAAAATAACTCTGTTGCTAAAATGCTGGACCATAAGCATTAGTCGCAATGGTTGGTGCTTTTGTGAAACTCAGATGTATAGTTAGTCGTCTTAAAGAATGTTACCTTTAATTGCATCTATTCGGAAACACTATAGGCAAATTTGCCATCGTTGAAAGGATAGATCTCCAAAATTGGAATGGTCTAAGGAAGACTGACAATGAACTTTTTGCGAGACAATAATATAATTGTACAACAAAGTTAAGGAGACTTCCGTCTTGTATATTGTAGTTATTACTAAAAGGCAAAAAGGCTTTTAACAGTCAACATTAAGGCAATGATTTAAAAAGCCAATAATTACAGTCGTCAGAAAGAACGACTTTTCGAAGTTCTGGACGATTGGGCAATATAATAGGGAATGGGAGTTTAGCACATGGTAGATATATGACATGTGCCAATTACAAACATGAACTATAGGCCTGCTAAAAACAGCATACGCATCTCCTTTCAAAAGCGGAGTTCCTAATTTTTTGCACCAGGCCAAATGCAAAATTCTCTATAAGTCTCTGAAATTTGCGTGCAAAATGTCGTATGCCTAAAACGAACATTTCGTACAATTCATTCCTGTTTCTTTACGGTTTAGTTGACAGAGTTGACAACTGCTGGGTAATGGCAAAGTAACGAAATTAAATTTTTTGCACTGTTTTCGTCCAGTGTTTGGTTTGAATTAGTAGTATAAAATAAAAAAAAAACTCCTGTAAAATTTACGGTGAATAGAGTGCAATTTTTTCGACGACATCATGTTTTCCTATTTTGTTAACTTTGGACAGAAACGCTATTATCGGTAGTAGGAAGTAACACCTTTCACCTACATTCTTGTCAGTGAACAAATAGTTCTTTGAGTAACGTAAAATACACTACAGTAACTCAGGAGAGTTACAGTAAATTTAGTAACGATAACTTGCTGACGTACACTATTTTATAAAGCCGTGTACATCTTTAATGTTAAATGGTAAGTCTGAAGCTACGAAATATATTAAATAATTTACGTTAATTGAAACCGTCCAGTGACTACGAAATATGTTTTATCAATGAAAATTTTTAAAGAAAATAGATTTAAAATTTCTTGTGATGGCTTCTAGCTTACGTTGTATTGCTTTCTATGTAATCCTGTTGCGTGTTTCTGTATCATTTACAGTGTTAATATTTATGCCTCTTTAATTAATTGCATAAATTAACATAATTTTATAATTATAGAAAATTTTCTCGTGATTATAATTGTCTAGTAAAACGTGTTTTCTTGTGCCACGTGTTGGGCAGCCACATACGATGTTACTAACTTATGTCACACGTTGGTAGCGTGATATACAATGTTATGATTGTGTTGTCTGTGTGAACTTTATCGTATCTCTCCGGGTTTAACTAGCCCCGCAGTTGGATGCAATATACATATATTAATGTTGGCGTATATTTAGTTAACTGCATAAATTAATTGTTGTTTAATTTATGAATCACAATCAAATTTATTAAATATGTAATTGGTAATGTTATCACCCAAAAGTAATTAATTTTGGCTTTTACTACCAAATAAAACTTCAAGACTTAGAATATTTATGAACATGGTACTTGTTAAATCATATTAAATCGAATAATTAATTGTGGATCCTATCATTTAAGAAGTTATCTTGTGAGTCAGGTCTTAAATAAATCAATCCAGCACTATCGAATCCATTCTAAAGTACATTTATTATAGTATAGCATTTTATATGTATTCATATCATAAAACAAAATCATATAATAAGAGTATCTACAATTATTTCCAAAGGACAATTAAATTCTATGACACATTTCTAGTAATTGAAAGAAACAATCAAATGTATGCACTTATTCGTGCGTAGTGACGTTAATAACTACCAATGTAGCGTGCTCGTGATTTGCACTAAGTGATTTTACTTCAAAACACATTTAAACATTTATACACATGAAATACTCATATACTTGCAATAAACATATTAGACATATACATATTTGAATAATCATATATACCTGCAATACATAGAATACATAGACCTGCAATACATAGACATATTAAAACACATACATAATTGAAATAATCATATACTTACACTAATAAAATAATACATGTGTAATATTCTATGACATTATTTATTCCTAACTATGGATTCGTATTTTATTGACTCTTTATAGAATATCTCAGGCAGTTGGTTCTAAGTGACAGGTCAGCGGTATTACGATAAACTAGGAATTATAATAAGTGATTAATTTTGTACGTTACTCATGTCGTCGTAGTGTCTCGCTCCCGTTGCATGTCCACCTGGGTCCATTTGCTGACGGTTGATGTTAATCCAGGAAACACTCGTAATTCGCACTTTCAATTGTTATACGTACATCGTTCCGGAACACTAGTCCGCACTTCGCGACATCCGTTATGAGTTTTATGAAATCGTCACAGTTTAAGTCGCGGTACTTGCACTAAGGATTCATCGACTATTCGTATCGCGTCAGTCTATTTATGCGATTGTTAGTTCGATACAGTCACGCACTTAGTTGTCTTTCAACTTACGTGTTCGACTCTTCCGCAACGCCTAGATTGCCTTTCAAGTTCATTAGACGCATATAAACGTTATCAGCACTTGACTTTGTTTTACGAAATAATGTAGTCTCACTAATTTAGTATGTGATAAACCGATTCATTTCGTTGATGGAAAAGTTCAAGTATGTTACTACTGTATATTATCATTTCTTACAGCATTAATTGTATGAGCGTAATGCTTAGAGTTTTATAAAGTTCGTTATTCGCGCATCGTCGCGAACACTACCGTTTCGGCTTGACGGTTTAAGTCTAATACCCGAACTTCCATTTATTCCGAACACCACTTCTAATATTTCTCCGAACAAAGTCTTTATAATACTGAGATAGAAAATTAAATGTTACTCAGATAGTAATACTGAGAGAATGAGAATGAGACAAAATTGAATAATACTGAGAGCTCGTCTCCTCGTGCATACAGTTTTTATTTCCTTCGTCTTTCCCACTCTTGTTACTCCCACGATCGCTTCATTTTCCCACCAAAATAGCTCTGATAGGACAGTTATTCGGACCTCCCTATGTCCTCTTGTCTCAAGTCAGTGATTCTGGTGAATTCTCCACCCAGCGCCGTTTGGAGAGGGATGTTCTTCCTCGGGATTTGTTCTCTGGTCGTCGGCTTCTGTCAACACCATCCCTTTCAATTACTCCCTTCTGAATTCTCGTTTCTAATTGGCTGGTTGGCTTCTCTACTTGAATCTTACGTAGTCCCGTGGACACGACGAGTTGCTGTCATCAGATGTTGCCACTTTCTTGGAATCTGCACCAAGGCCTAGCTTCTGAAGTCACATCTGCCCCTTTTGGTGTAGCGTGTCGAATCATTGTATTGTTCAGACACTATCGACTTCCTCTAACGAACTTACGGATGGCAAACATCTGTGTTCATCGCAGGCGCCTCTTCGTCCCATGCTGCATTGTCTGAGCTCCAGCTATTGTTTTTCTGTAAGTCGCACACATGCTTGGAACAATGCTCTTAGTGATGGCTATCTATTCTTCTCGCTACTGGACGGATGCAAGGGTAACGTTCCTTTGTTATATTTGTAGAGTCAAGCGTTCCCACGCATGGTCCAGTTCGTTGCAACATGTGTTGTAGCGCGTATTGTCCCTTAACGGCTTTCATGTCGTTTAAGTGGAAAGGAAAGGTTTGTTCCTTTCGTCGCTCACCCTTGAACAAAGCTAACACGTGTCACTCTTGACGGGCTCTAATTGCTGGTGTAACTCCCTCGGAATACGCAAAATTCAAAAAAAAATCTCGAAGTAATAAGTACGTTATACATTGTATTATGTATTACTATTCCTCCTCTCATGTCTTCTAGCTTAAAAGTTCTCTTCATTACTGATTCAATATTACTTTTCGAGATACATTTTCTGTTTTCTTTCAAATCGCCTTAAATTTGTAGTCATGTTGTTTTGCCGTAGACATTATTTATCTGTTACTTGACGTAAAAACTAAACATAGATTCACTAACATAACACACCACATTCAGTCGGACAACCGTGCATGTTATCGTCCACTGACTATAGGCCTACTGATGCGCGAAAATAACTCACCATAACTTAGCCGTAGCTAATTTCTCCACTTGATTATCTATGTTTGTTTAATTCATTTTTTAAACTGACTGGCTGATTTGTGTAACGTTACGCGAATTTCACTGTCTTTTACATAAACACACACACACACACACACACACACACACACACACAAATTGATTTACGTTTGTCAATATGAAAGAATTTATCGTCGTAATTCAGTATACCTATTCTTATTCTTCTTCTGAAGGTAAATGAAAATGCAAAGCGTGAGAGAATCGTGTACGAAAACACACTAGGTTTCTTATTTATTATTACCACGCTTTCAATACTGAGTCTGGTCTATCCTTTGTCCGTGAGAACGCCTATCTTCCAGTTCTTTTAACTTAAATTGACCAAGAAGGTGAAATTCTAAGAAGGCTACTTACATGGATATTTTACGTAGCATACGTAAAATCGTGCATAAATCGTGTTGTGAAACATGTCTGTACAATTATTGATATATATTGTAAATTATTTTGTAACGAACTATATTATATTATGTTACTTATAGTAGTTGCTAGTATTCAGGAAAAAGCTGTGAAAAAGTTGAAATTTAATTAAATATATTGAAATACGGTACATGAATATTCTAAAATTAATTCAATATCTATCAGGTAAATTAAGGCTATTTAAAGACTTTCGATAATCCATTCATATTTTCTGTTCCGTTCGGTTTCATTTAGGCTGCGGCAAGGAGTCGTATAGAGAATGAGGTTACCAGTGTAATTACAAGCTATTACTAGTGATGCAAGAGAAGCATCAGGTAAACCTGTTTAGAGAACTCTGTTCTGCTCTCCTGAGAATGTGTAAAATAAACACTCTGATCGTGCGTGTGTGTGGTGGTCAAACCAACATGAAGACGGACAAAATCTTTCTATTACATTCGTTCACGTCTTCAGTTTTGTTATTTCCGTCTTCCTAGGCATACCTTTTTAAACTACAAGTAAGGTCTGATGAAAATTGCATTAAAACATCTCAAAACGCCCGAAAAATTTATTTTTAGAGAACGAGAGAAGGAGAAAAACTCCATTAGGATATATACCTAATGTAAGTCCGGCTAGCGTAATGCTTGGCACTCAAGTACGCATTCGTCTTCTGGGACTTGAGAAACTATCATTTTGAAAACAAATTACACACGTGTTTCCAACAAAAGTACATTCTGACGATTAGAGAGGATCAGGTTTCGAATAATCAGTTCAAAGGAAAGTTGTTGCTGATGAAATCTTAGGGATTAGGCACAAATTAATTAAATTAATAAAGACTTTTGGTGCAGATGTTTAAAGCACATAATAAAACTAGTGATTGTTATATAATAGTTGGTGAATGGAGAAAAGTGAATGTAAAATAAAGAACATGCATAGCGAAGGCAATGTCGAACGGACAATAATAACGGACAAGACTTTATAAATCAGGTAATTTAAACTCGGTAAGGTCGTGCCTATCACAGTAAATTTAAATATACATTTTAAAAATGTGTAAATTTCCTTATAATCAGGGGCGGGTTCTCTTTATTCTATTCTCTTTATGTAATAAGTCTAGTCAATATTTTTAGAAGTTTCTTATCATACTGGGACGAAATGGGGCAGCATTTGAAACATCTCTTAGGTATAAAAACAACATAACGGGCGTCAAATTTTACCTTTTCAAAATTTGCCGCCCCTCAAATTTTGCCGCCCGTAGGCAGTTGCCTACTTTGCCTATGCATAAATCCGCCTCTGCTTACAATGCTTAAATGGTATATCGTATACAGTACTAATATCAGTAGCAACCTCGGACTCTAAAATATCTATAGAAAATATATAAGAAAAATTAAAGAAAATTTGTTAAAATAAGCAGTCACATGTACTCAAAACATCTCTTCTACTTCTTCTTTTACATTCTCTTCTGCTGTAAAACGTCAGGGTTCATCAGTCAGTTCCTAAACTGCTTTCTATCGGGGGGAGATGTTTAACTTCTAATACGAGCTTTCCCCCTAAAATTATACAAATTCTCCGTTGTTAATGCACCTTCTCGTTATAATCACTTCCATTTTGATTAGTTTTGGCTTCCTTTCGTCCATCCTTACTACAAAACTAAACCGTTTCAGTGCTCTTCTCTCTACAGTCTCCACTAGTGATTCCTGCTGAAACAGATTTCTGTTGGTCGTATTCCTAATTCACCCACTGGATATAATTATCACTATCATCATTATCACATGTTTCTCACATGTAGGCTCAGCTGTTCCCTACCTCCCGTCGTTCAATAGACATACTAGTCATCTTTCTCCTAGGGAAATGTTGTCTATTGTACTGGCGGACCACAGTAATTTAAAAGTGAATCACAGTAATCTCTCCATTCTACAAAAAGTCGTCACCATGGTTTCTTTACGTCTCTTGGCCTCCAATCTATCAGTTTTCATAACTATCTGCCACATTCCCGCCCAAATAAATGACCTACCCTTTTAATTTATTTCCTTAATTTTCTAAGTGATAGCCTCTAATCTACTATCGCTTTTCGACTTAATTGTTTTCCTACCTCACCTTGACATTCCTAGTACAGTCCTATCCATGCTACTCTCTGCAGTTCACATTATTTGTATCACCCATGTTCATTGACTACGTTTCTTAGCCGGAAGTTATTATCAGAAGTATTCACTGACAAAATACTTTCCTTTCTGAAGACAAGGCCGTTACCCTCCAATGAATTGCTCATCTTTTCGATTATTTAGTTTAACTCGATTTTATACTATTAATAATTTCTGGTATTTATGCCCATTATTTGTTATTATTCTATCAAAATATTTCAATTAATTGACAACTATCAGATTCTTACCACCAATTTTCACCTCCTCAATTAGTGTAGCTTTAGTAAAGATTACGTTTTCCTTTTTTTGTTTTATTTGCCCACTAATTCGCTAGCAACGTTTACACTTTCAATTTGAGCTAGTTAATCAATTAACATCTCTATATCTTGGTACCTCCAAAGGAGTTAATAAACTTGTTCCTTTAAAATGGACTAATTTCCTATATTGGCTTCTAAACCCTGCTTTACCTCATAACTTTCAAGTTCTCGATTAAGTCCATTAGTGGGAATCTTGCTGAAAATTCTGTATGTAGTTGAAGCAGTAAAACTACAAACAATACGTACCCTCTTTGTAGCCTATTAGGACTACTATATTGATTACATTATTAATATTGCATCAATATTATCTAGTTATTCAAATCTTTTTCAGTATTTGTGGATGTGTAATTCTTCTAAATAATTGTTTTAAAAGAGAATTCCTGAATGTTACTCTGTAATTAATAAGGGATTTCCTTATATCCAAGTTTCCCTTTTTACAAATACTGAGTGAACTTCTTTCTATAAAATGTTTTATATGACATAATGCTCTACTACTTAAATCAGAGAGTGAGTGTTTCATCTATTCCTTAAGATTATCTATTACTTCGTCCTCCATTTTATACAACATTTTATAGAAGTCGTTCACATAGTTATTTTGCTTTTTACAATTTTCCCAACTGTATATCTACCTCTCTTTTTGCATTTTTTATATGTTATCCTTTCTATAGAATATTATTGTAAAATAATGCTGTAATACTACAATAATAATAATAAATAGTATTGCACTATCCAGTATTATAGAATAATAATATTCCTTCAGATATTTTCTTATTTTTTGTAATGATCTTTGAATTAAGTATTATATCTTAATTTATATTTTTCGTTTATCATTTTATTTGTACCATAGTACAGTTTTTATCTCTGTGACGATTTTCTCGGTATTATTTGGTACTGGTAATTATTGACATCTTTTGGTTTGTGTTTACGTTCATTAACTGTCTTAAATTTATTAATTAGTGACACGTTTTTCTTGATTCCTTTCTATTTAACCACGATAAATTTGTCCATATCTATTTACTGTTTTTTTGTTGTTGAAAAATTTATTGGTGACACAAAAAATGTGTGTTTCAAAAGGTATCAGCTCTTCTTGCTTTTATTTTCTAAACCAACTTGCCCTACAGATTTTCTTGAACTTTGTTTAATTCCACTTTTGCATTTAAGTTTTCCAAATTATTTGTTCTCATCAACTTTATCAATATGCACAAATGACTCTATATTACTTATACTATCTGACTTTACTGACAGTAAAAATGTGTGACTCCATCTGTAAGCTTCTTTTCAAGTTTACAGGTATTTGTACTTTCTGTGCGTGTTCTGTTTTTGCAACGTTTCATTTTCATCCTTAATTGTAATAACTCGTACAGTGTTATTTTGTCACTTTCAATATTTTTTAGTATAATATGCTGCCATTTCTTATTTTCAGAACGCTTCTTTCTTGTCACGAAACTCCGATAACCTTAGCGCATACTACTTTATTTTCATTTTACTCCTGTGACCCGATCATGTAGCTAGTTGATAGTCTACCTTTAGTTAGCTAAAAATATAATATTTCGCAGCTTGTTTTCACGTATTCTCTGTTCCACAATATCACTTTTGTTGCTGTGGTAAAAAGAAGTAAATTCGTAGATAATTACGGCCAGTGTTTTGTACTGTATCAAAACTTGAGGTTTGTTGTCATACTCCCAGTTACCTTGGGGTTGGAATGGTCGACAGCAACCTAGAAGTCTAAGGCTAAGTATTAAGTATTCGATTATAAAAAATACCGAATAGTGACATAATAAATATACATAAAAAATATTCTAGTGACATATGAATAATACATACTCCGCTTCCCAGGAGACAACCCTGCCTAAACAGTCGCCAACTAAAGAGAACTTCTTCAGTCTCAGCAACTGATTGCTATTCTTTTCAGCTGCCAATCACGAATTTGTTTCTCACCTAGAGTACTACTACAAATTATACACCCTGTTCAGAGAGTCTGTCGTGTCACGAGGAAGTTGCTATTCTTTAAGGAAACATATATTGCTCATTTGCCAATATATATTAAATGTGTAATAACCAAGCAAACAGATATTGTTAACATTTATTAACTTATATAATTAATAATATAAATGTTATTAACTCTTTATTTATCTGGAATATTTGGATTGTTCACAGTGTTCAAGGAGCGTTGCAAGACTTCGTTGTGAGAGTTTCTTCAGTGTCATCTTCACTGTCACTGTTTTGACATTGACAGGTAGGTTACAATCGAGTAATTTCAAGAACATAGTATGATAATTTTTTTTAATAACGCCACAAGTTATGACATATCTCATAGTAGTATGCATTTTTATTTATAGTCACTTTAATGAAAGAAAAATATGTTCAACAAAGCAGTTTTGTTTGCTATATTCGTTTGTTAATATACTGGATTCTTGTGTTTAAATTAGGGTTCAGTGGAGATAATGCAAACTCATTTGTACGGTATCGTAGTTTTTATATTTGCAAAACTTGTGATAATGGCACTAAAACGTTTCGTCCATCATTGCGATGTGCTAGATTGAAACTCTCTGAGGAAACCGTCTGGCACTGTCAGTCAACGTAAACCTTGTTTCATAACAACAGCAATAATATAATAAGAAGTGGTTTTAACGGTTTTACAAATAAATGTATAAGACAAAATATAGCTTAGCTACTCAGTGAGTAGAACATAGTTTAAAACAAAAACAATATTAAAAAAAAAGATTTCAGTTTTTAAGAAAACACTGTAGGCGGTAGAGGAATTTCTACAGTTGCTGCAGAGAGGCGAAACGAGCTGCCAGAATGATTTTAGTTTTCAAAGCATTAAGACAATATGCTTTAAGTGGAACTATAACAAATAAACACTGTTAAAATCTTGGATAGACGGAACGGTAAATTTATTGTTAAGAATACTATGAGTGTTGTTGAATGTGTAGCGTGTTACGTATGAAGTTTCAATTTCCATGCGATGTAGCGTTCAGATTGTATTTTCAATGTTGTAGAAAACTACAACTCAACGTTATATAAGGTTATTCAATCGTTTATACTAACGTTTGGTTATTGATCCACAGTTACTGATAAGAATGTACAGGTCTTACGAATAATTCTGGATCAAGTAAGGATTTCTTAATTGTCAATTTGGCCACGTATTCAGTCCCACACAGTTAATGTAATTTTGTTGATCGTGAGCAATTATTAAATTAGCCACTCAGTGAATGAAACATAGTATAAAATAAAAAGTGTATTAGAAAATTGGTATCAGTTTTTAAGAAACACTGTAGGCGGTAAAGGAATTTCTACGTATGCTGCAGATATGTTTTAACTTTTAACTGAAGATTTAAAACTACTCAGTTTTAACTCTACCGTTTGTCTGTCTACCTGTCTGTGTATGCATCTATTTAGGGTTTGTTTGTCTGTCTACCTGTCTGTGTATGCATCTATTTAGGGTTTGTTTGTCTGTCTACCTGTCTGTGTATGCATCTATTTAGGGTATGTTTGTCTGTCTACCTGTCTGTGTATGCATCTATTTAGGGTATGCCTCACGCTAACGTTTAAACACATCAACCCATTTTCGTAAAAAACGTGGAATGCGTGTTCATACTTTTATCCAACACACACCTATTGGAGATTACAGACATCTGATTTTCAGATTGGTCAACTTTAGGGGAAAAAAGGACATTCCCACAAGTAAGGTACTTTCCTGTGGTCAGGAGGTGTAATCAACATTATTTACTACCACCGCGATGTCTAACTTCTTCTCAACAATTTAAAAAGCGGAATGACCATTTTGTATTTAGCTTAATATGCCATTTCCATTAATGGATTACGTTAAACATATCAGTTCAAACTGTTTACGCGACTTATTGTTTTGCATAAAAGTTTAAACAATGACAATATTATATACCAAGACTAACTTAGTTATGAATTCTTAAATGTTTATTTTAGTACGTTCATGAAGTTATAAAAATTCGAAAAACTCTATTGTGCTTTAACAATAAACATTATTATGTTGTGGTGAACTATGGAAAAAAATTGCTACGATGGGTATTCATGTGCTAGTCAAAAGCAAGTGAAGTGTAGACGTGCGTATATTAAGACCAAGATACACAACATACAGGGAATACACGACTCATCCTATATATTCAGGCCTACAGTATGGTGCGACTCATATATCTCGAACAACTACAGAAACGTATAATCACTATTATACGTATAATGTCTTGATACGTATATAGTCTTGGTAGTATAATGCTTGTGGGCGAGTTGGTGAGGTCTCTATAGAAAAAGTGTATGTTCCTATAGAGAATCTTACCTACCAATCTGAAGTTTCGTTAATTCTATATCTCCTGTTCTCCGACGGTACTAATCGATATCTCCAACAAATAAGGGTAGGTAACAGATATTCTGTCTAAGTGCTTTAGACTCGAGCCATTACAAACGTTTCTTAGCACAGGATGCCGATAATAATTGTCTGTATTATATATGTTTAGAGAGTATTTTGTTAATTAAGATTAATTTCTTTGCTTTAGATTCGAAATTCTTTGTTTACGTTTGTTCATCGTCTTAATGGTGCATTGACAACATGAGAATGTTTGGGTCTTTTCCCATTTCTTGAACTAGAATATAGCCTACTGCTAAACTGTGAACTAAGGACTAGACTTTTCATGACCGTTCTTTATTGCAAATCTGTGTATCATGAGGAAACTATATAATTTTATAGTTTTTTGAATTACAATGCGCTTGAAACATAAACAATTAGATGCGTAAAACAGTTTCCACTAACAGAATGCAGTATTAATAAAAACCACCATACATCGTTATAATTACAATGAATGACTTTCAAGCAAGATGAATATATACAAAAAAACAAAAAAAAACATCAACAATCACCAGTACTACAGAAATTAAGAGTTATTGTGAAAACAAATTGTTCTAATCAAACTACACGTGGTCGTGAGCACTAACAGCTGCTCTAGAACCGCTACTGAAACGGTCCACGTAATGAAATTCCGCTACCTTGTTCTTACGAGGCACGAGTTCCTGCAATCCTCTACCGAAAGAAAAACGATGGCATGTCACCGTTAGGCTTCAAGAAGAATTCGAACAAAAATTCTGCTGTTGTGTTGAAGTCAAGCGATATTGTTCTCCGACATCGATGGTTTTTTGTTAATTTGAAAACATGTAATAGAGTTTTATTAATCAAAAAGGAGTAAACAAAGTGTTGCTCAATTGTACGTCCGTCATCAGTGAACGGCAGAGTAAACATGGGAATATCTTAACAAGCGAAACCGCTTATGTAAGAACTGTTTATTGTGAACAGTTTCTTACATTTAGAAAACACAAGTTTCAGTACTCAACTCTGTAGTAAAAATATTTTAATGCGAGACGAATATCACATACATTATGTGCTTCCAAGAATTTTTAAAATTTATTACTTTATTTTCTTTATGTAGGCCTAGTACAGATAGCCTATACTCTGTTATTTTAGTCTCCTGCGTAGACGCATCCGAGCAAGCACAATCGTCTATAATACCATGAGAGTTATTGGTTATTGAAAACAACATATGGGACTACTAATGTGAAACAATGTGATCACGAAACAATACGTAAAGTAATTCGTTTTAAATGTGCAGGATACTTGTATTATATAATGAATTATTTAAATTAATCGATTTATTTTATGTATGCAAATTTTTATTATTGATACAGAGATAACTGATATGTGTGACACCGGAGAAGAGAGAATGGTGGTTTACGCCACAGAAACGTGCTAAATAACGAATTAAATAATAAAATACATTGTATAATTTTATATTATATAATATATGACTTCATCTATACAGTTGTTTTTAAAATTCCAAATTATTATTACAGTATCATAGCAGAAACCACCGATTTATGATACAACAATTTTTGCATCTAAAATGAGATGTGTGTGTTTTAAACCTAGAATCTTCTGATGATGAGGATAAAATTTATAACAGAGTTGTAGCGCTCGCTGACTACGTATAAGAAAAATCATCAAATAATAGTGTTGCTGCATGAAAGGAAAGTGTTTAATAAAAGCCATTAGTCCATAGAAAACGAAGGCTGCATTGGCGTTTCATTTCATTTAACATAGAACTGAGTAAAGAATTCAGTGTAGCGCGAAATTCTTAACAGTTTAAAAGCTTAAGCTGATTTCTTTTACGGTGTACAGTGTCGGGGAAACAGAGACGTTTTGCAGTACTCGATTACAGTACTGTTAGCTGGCCGGTGTGAGAGCGATGATCTTCAGCGGTGGGTACCAGAGCTAATTTCGAGGGTACATTGCCTCTTTTTCTCTTATAATTGCCAGTCGTGATGGTCAGTCTGGTAAAACCTTACCTTATATGGATAAAGATTTCTTAATTTTCATTTACTTCTTGAGTCATTTATTTCCCATTCTATGCAGCCATTTTTGAAATTGTTTCATTTAATCATGCCCCTTAGTACACAAAATATGCAATGTAAAACCTTACCTACCACTGATCATGGAAAGCGAGAAGTGATGGTCTACATGTCTTTCCTTTCTACCCTTTCCATTTTGCTTTTTGTCATGGCAACATCTGTGACCGTGCGAGGGTGCAGTGTGACACACCACCCCGTCATGAGGTATATGGTCAGCGACTGGCCGTGTTTAATTATGACAGGTACTCAGGATAAGAACTTCATTAATAGATAACTTTAATTTCATTTATTTCACACAATGAGAATTGAAGTATTTGTTACTTGAAATGAATAACTCACAGTTATATATTATAACAAGATGAACATTGTAGCTTACAATGTCAGGGTTCATGAAATGTCACATGGCATAATGGACAACACGTGCCTTTATTATTGGACATCGGTCAGTAAAATACCGACAAGGCACCCGTAGTTTCAATAATTGTGAACATTGTCAAACGCACTTCCTACATCCAGGTCTGAGTTCCGCCGACATCTGAATTATTGCGTCCTCGGTTTCATTTCCTATCCTGAAGGTGTCCTGCTGCTCACACAACTTACTTTGTCTTCAAACGTTTCCAGTATTCTCCCCTTCAAGATAAAAAAGAAAGCTGAATTGTTCCAGACACTGTCAATGAAGCTATTCTTGGAACACTACCTAATTACAGTGGCTTGTAAAGTTTGTGCTCTAAGATTTGGCCAAAAGAAGATATTTTATGCGTAGCTGGGTGAGAGAACGTTGATGTATTTACGTAAACAAATGTCGAAGTGCCGAGGAAGAAGCCATCAGACGTAGAGGAAAGGACCTTTGTATCAGGAGCGTATTTACGGTAGGGGGACGAACGGTTCCAACCTCCCCCCCCCCCAAAGGCTGAAAAAGTTAACGAATTTTGTTGACTCTTAATTTTTAGGCTGTTTTTATTTTTTTCAGCATTTTAGTGTAGTAACAGTTCTTTATTAAATATACAAACAGGTTTATTCACAATGTTACGTTTGAAATATGAAACATAGGAAACAAAATTTAAAACTTAGGTAGCAGAATTGGAAAACATTTCTAAAGAGGAACAACTGAATCAATAAGCCGTTTACATGTGGAAAGCATAGACAACCAGCCGTAAAGGAAGTAGACGGGCTTGTAGTTTTGGAGAAGATGGTTGTAGCAAACGAAGCACCGCACATTTTACACAATGCTGGAAATGAAATGGTAAGGCATACAATAACCGGTGAGGAGGCGGTTTCGAGTTGTGAAGAACTTTTCTCTCAGCGGAAAAAAGATATTTTTATAATTGAACAAAGGAAGGGAGTTCTCAGTTTAACTCGACCGTTTGGCATTTGTTGTCTATCTATCTATATATCTATCCGTCTTTCTGTTTGGCCACGATAACTTTTGAATGCATTAACCGTTTTGTAAAACTTGGCATGCCTATGGATACATGTAATATATGTATACGGAGCCTTACTGTTTTTGAGAGATTGATCCTCCAAAAATAGGATGGAAAGGGAAAAATGTAGGGAGTCAAAATTTTGAAAAAAAATGCAACATGCCTAAATGGGTATCAAATTAAACAGAAATTTAACCACAGTCTGAATATACTGTACAGTTTTTGAAATTGCAAAATTTTGGCGCACCAGGATCCAAAAGGTACCTGGTACCAAATTTTAAATAAAATCGCAAAAATCTCAAGTGGGATCAAATTAAAGATAATTTTAACAACAGTTTATATACAGTGTTTAGTTTAAAAAATTTAGGTCACAAAAATGTATTAAGATTTTCAAAAAATTGTAAAATTTCATGCTGAACATCAGAGTGAAGGAAACGACGTTAACCCAAAAGTTGAATGTAGTGTTTGCTTTAAAAATTTATATCTTCAAAGGCACGACGAACTCAAAATAGAAGTCCAAATTTTACAAAACTGTAAAAGTCTGAGCGAATTCTGCAGGTAGTATATTAGAATAAAGGTATACCTTTTGTGTTATTGAAAAGTAGTTGTCACTTGGGGGGGGGGGTAAGGAATAACGCTGAATGTTATGTTGACATTATGGAGTAACCACTAATTAGTTAGTTGATGACTCACCAAGTAATCATTTGCCATATAATTATAAATAGTGTAGCGTAATTTGGAACATTCTGCGTTTATTAAGAGAATTCCCAGGTATCATTTCAAGCGGCACTGGTGATCTTGACTGAGGCACATACGTATAATGGGAATAAGGCAGAGAATGGGAACACAAAGCGTCCCGAAACATTTTCCAAATAAGGAAAATACATCTTGAGGTAAAATCATAATAATATTAAATATAATATTTAAATATATATATTCCGGTCAGTTGATTACATTGTCACTGTGAATCTTGCGAAGTGATGGCACTGTTTACTACCTTTTATTGTGGTTTAGTGAACATAATAACTTTAGTGACTTTTTATTGTTTATTGTGAACAATGTGAGTAGAACTAACAAATTTAGGAAGGAGAATTTATGAATTAAGTATGGTTTGAATAAAAGTAAATTATATGAGAGATGACAATTCCTGTGTCTGGTGAAATTCATGCCAAATGAACCATTCGACCGATTCAGATGGTTACCAATCAGATACCTTTTGGGGATAATCGCTTGGTAGGAACTGATGACTTTGAGTATTGAATTCCTATCATACATTCCACATCGACGCAGTAATAAAAACGTTCGTTGTCGAGTGATTAAACGAGTGAAGCGAGTTCTCAGTTTTAACTCGACGGTTTGTCTGCCTTTCTATCTATCTGTGTATCTATGTGTATCTATTTGGGGCACGTTTTACGATGACGTCTAAACGCATCAACCCATTTTCGTAAAAGGTAGTATATGTGTTCATACATGAGGGTATGAGGGTGTCAAAATGTGAGGGTGTCAAAATTGTAAAAAAACCGCAAAAATTCATGAAATATTGCACAATTTAAGAAATTTCAAAATTTTAGGATACCAGGGCCAACAAAAGGATCAAACTTTGAAAAAATTGTAAGATTCAGCCGAGTGCAAGTCTAAAGGGGATTTAAACTCAGATCAGAATGTACCATGCTTTGTTTTAATTATAGGGCACCGCATGCCAAAATTAAGGTCGAAATATTAAGAAAATTGTAAAATTATTTGTGGTTGATCACGTAACGGAGTTTTTGTAGTTCTCTAATAATTTAAATATTATCTAATATTAAAATTTACCTGATAATAAAAGTATTTTGTTTAAAACAGTGAGCGAGTTCTGCATCTGAGAGAGCTTGCTAGTAATAATCACCATCAACTTTGTTAGGAGGAATGTCTACGAACTGCTTGACAAATGTAGCAGTTACCCGCGGCTTCGCACGCGAATAGTTGACTATTAATAAGTATTTTAATATAATTTTTATTGTCTATGTCTATATGGCGTTCTGTCAGCTTGTATAACAATTTTGTACTCATTAGTCAAATTCTCTTCAAAGCTGTTTACAACACTTGTATTCTTGTTACTTGTACTAAATTATTATGTTGGTGCAACAGCCTTTGGAGATTTCAAAGTACCCGTTTATAAAGCCTTTGGAGATATTTATAAAGTACCTGTTAAATCAAAACGCTAAGTTCTTTATTTTAAGTGATACTTTGTTAGTAGGATTGTATAACATATTAAACGTTATGTTTTCCTCAACCATGGCTTTTATTTATTTCAGCAGAAAACTAAAAACCAAAAACCGTTGTCACCTAAACTCGCAAATGAAAACAACACTTATTTTCGCTTTGCATTAAGTAATAGGACAATTTACAGTTAGTACACTTCTTATTTTCCACATCGTAATATATCGATACAATCGCATATTATATAAAACATCGAAAATGTACTGCAGGAATGGATAAATGTACAGCTCCGATGCCGCTAAATAGCTTTTGTTTATTTACTTGTTACTGTGGTAATTAATTCTGGTCTCCATGTTGTTGTTGACATCTTTAGTAGTAGTATTTAATATATTTCATTACTTATTCATTGCATCATCAAAAATACGTATAAACATAAATTTTATAATCGTTTAAGACAATTAAAAAATATATAGACGTATCTGTATACAAAATTACATATATCGATACAATCGCATAGAAAAATATATATAAATTGAGACACGGATTATGGTAAATGAAGTGTAAACACATGTACATTCGAATGTTACAGTGGTAAGATTAGTTGTACAAACTCTAGCCATAAATACTAAACATGAACCGACATTGTAGTGTAATGAATATTTATTTCAAAAGCTGCGTGACGTACAATTATTGTTAAAGCGTGATGCGATGCGATGTGAATGGCAATGACGACCTAGAGCTGTACAGTAACGAACTTGTTTGTATAAGAACAATCGAAAACGTTTAATTGCAAGTGTAAGCATTTGTAAAATTTCTACACAAATTATATAAGCTGTATAGATATTATCTAATTGGTACAATTCCTGTTACAGGCCGACACGTAAAGTCCGTTGAATACGTGATCAACGGCTTCAATTGGTATATAGCCTACATAGATTGTTGGAAATCGTGGTCTCTTGAAGGGATTAAGCTTTCCAGCAGAGCTACACAAATATAAGAGCGCTTTCAATAATGTTATAATTATTCCGTTTGGCGGATACTTTCTAAGTGACCAGCACACGATTGTTGTATAATAAGGCATCGGGTTACGTCATTGTCTTTGCGTGACATTCTGCAGCTGTGCTGCTTTCAGAAAGCAGTTGATCGAAACCGTTAAAATTAAATTAACACGACTGCACTGCATCAAATTCCACGCTACAAAGAGGATGAAAGTGGAAAGAGTAATTTGATCTGTCACACCACGTTGCGATGTGACACACGCTTACGTGTGACTTATCATATATCTGAACTGCAAACGATGATAAAACGGACACCTGAATTTATATAAAGCTTTAACTTTACTTGTGATGTATATAAGTCTCTAAAAGTGGTCGCAAATATTTATACACTAATAGTAGTAAACATGTTTGAAAAAATTGTATAAGCTGTAATTTTAATATTTAGTAAATAAATATGTATAAACAATATTGACGACAAGCACAATGCGATTCAGGTTATATAAAATACCATATCCAAGGCAACGTTTCAGATGATCTGCAAAGATTTCTTTGCAATGAGAAGGTTAGAAGATAATTTAGGACTGCATATTTCCGTCAAGAATTGCGGTAAATTAAAGTTTTTTTTTGTGGAAGCAATACAGCATGGGTCCCAAATTGTCAGTGCTTTACATGAGGAGTAAATGAATAGGTCTACAGATCCATACGCCGCGCACACAAAAAGCATACTATTTAAAAAACACATTTTTTACTAACTATATCATAGTTATATAATTGATGTGTGCATTCTAATGTGTCGTAGTAACACAGATTAACAAATATATTTTTTTTTAATTTATTGCAGATTTGTAATCTGTTCGACTAAGCGAACATTGAACAAATTGTCTGACAAAACATACATGATTATGAAGAGATTTACATTGACAGCTCTTTTTTTGTTAACAGATAAAAAGATACATCAATTACAAGACTAAATGGCAAAAACATGTAAACCAATTGACAAAAGTTACTTCCGCTTGCTGCTGGCATGATATAATAAACTCAAAATGTTAAACACTGGGCCTATAGAGCAGATATACTGGTTGACATTAACACTTAATGTTGACATGAACACTTAATGTTGACACGATTATAAAAGATACAGATATTTCAGAACAGATAACACAGACATTACAATACAGTTAATAGACAGTACACAGTGGCGTACGCAGGGGGGGCTCAGGGGGTTCAAGACCCCCCCAACCGCAAAAATGTAATACGCACTTCCTTAATTTACTTAGGTCTCGTTTAAAATTACAAATTTGCATATTTCGGTGGATTTGGACGGGGATATAAATACTAACAAAATAAGTAGTTTATAATAACAATTATTACTTCAGTTATAATTTATAGTTCATTGAGCGGCGTATTACGCTGAGTGTAACATTCAGTAAGCTACCTGTTTTCTCTCGCTCTCGCTCTCATTTGACGGCGCGGAGGCGCGACCACACGCTCGTCAACCAGTGACGTGCCACCGGCCACTACTACCAGTGAACCCTAAGAATTTTTACTTAAGTATTAAATAATGTTTTTATGAAACTTAAATAAGTATACAAACCTTTTTCATAAAAATATTATTTAGTACTTAAGTTAAATTCAGCACTTTTTTTATATCAGTCGAAAATAAAACGAAAATTTTAATAATGTTCCTAATTTCATATCTTGAATAATGCCGCTGTATAATGAAAAAAATTACTTTAAAAACACTTTTCATTTATACGAAATTTTTGGACAATTTTTTGACTTAAAAAAATAGATTCGTTATATATATTATTATAAAAAAATTAGTTTCTAGAAACAATAATATTTTATTTAAAATGTATTTTCCGAACGTATAAACATAACTAACTTACGATATTAATTGATGACTCGTTGGGCACTTGGTGAAACATATTAATACAAAGGTTTTGTAAAATATATAAAAACACTTGGTAAGTTTCACAAAATTTTTTAATTAACTCTTGACAGCTGTTTCGACTATCTAAGCCATTGTCAAAGAGGCGAGTGAATGAAATTACTGAACACAGGATGTTAGTGGAGTGTAGGTGGTGAACATCTGTTTAGGGCGTATCTGGAACATCTGTGTTGTGATGGCGAGAGGGGATGTGAGCAAGACAAATGGGAAGGTCAGGTGTTTTTAAAAACTAAATACAATCATGAATGCAAAATATAAAATTAACTGAACTAAATATAAAATGAATGCAAAATTTAAAATAATGATGAACAATCAAAATAATATAAAATAAACTAAACTAAATAACAGATTTTAAAAAAGGGGATACACAAAATTCAGTCTGTTCATTGGTTAAATTTTTGTTATTTTTTTATTGCTTTCATAATTTCTAAAATTTCTAACAAATCCAATTTTTTACCTTTTTGTATGTTGTGGAGTAGTGTTATGTTTTTTGTGTCTATGAAGTGATTGTGTTGTAATCAATGATCTGCAAAACCTGTATTAGATGTATTGGTTAAAATCGCCTTCTTATGTTCAGAAATGCGATTTTTCAGAGCACGACCACATTGTCCGATATAAATAGCATCGCATTCTGCACAGTGTATTTCATAAACTCTATTTTTCTCCAGTGTGTTAGATTTTTCTTTATTATTGACTAGTAGTGAAAAAAGATTACGTTTGTTTAATGATACCATGTTAAGACTATGGTTTTTTAACCTATTATTAATCTTATCTGTTATACACGGAATGTAATTTGTTAAGTGACATTTTTTGTTACCCTGATCTGGCTCTATGGAATAAAATTCTTTTAAAGTAATTTTCTTCTGTTTTTTTTTAAATTAAAGAGTCAATTATTCTTTCATCATACCGTTATTTTGTGCTATGGCTTTTATAATATCTAGCTCTTTATTGAAATTTTCTTTGGACAAAGGAACTATAAGGAGACGATTAACCATTGCATGAAAACTGCTTAATTTTATGTGCCATGATGTTAGTGATTGTTTATGTATAACGGTATTTGTAAAAGTAGGTTTTTGGTATATCTGAAAACTAAGATTATTTTGTGACCTAGTAATGGTAAGATCCAAAAATTTAAACTTTTCATATTTTCTGTTTCAAGTGTAAATTGCACGCTACTATAAAAGGAATTAATATAATCTAAGAACATATGGAGCTGTCTATCTGTTCCCGTCCAGATACAAAATATATCATCAACATACCTTGCCCAATGAAAAACATATTTTTATGTTGGGGTTATCGGATGTAAAAATGTTTTCGTCCAAAAATATCATAAAGATTTCACTTAATAAAGGTGATAAAGGAGAGCCCATAGGTAAGCCATTTAATTGTTTATAGATTTTATTATTAAACTGAAAATAATTTTGTCCTATGCAAATATATAAGGCCGAGAATAATTCTTTTTTCTGATCACTATTTAAGGTTAAAGTATTTTGTATATGTGAGGAACAGATAGACAACAGAACATCTACAGGTATAGACGGAAATAAATTCTTAACATCAAATGAAACTAATTTTGCATTCAGTGGTAAATGTACTTTTTTTATATTATTAACTAATTGTAAAGTGTTTTTAATAGAATACTTAGGGTTAAAGTTAATATATTTTGGCAATAATCCATTAAGTTTTTTACAGACTTTATATGCAGGTGCAGTTACATATGAAACAACTGGGCACATGGGACAATTAGGTTTATGTATTTTTGGTAAACTATACAAAACAGGAGCTTTTGGGTTCATCATAGTTAGCATGAAATATTTTGTGTCTGAAAATATATTAGGGCAATTTTTAATAAGTGATTTTATTTGTTTTTGAAACTTATTATTCAAAAACAAATAAAATCACTTAATAAAAATTGCCCTAATATATTTTCAGACACAAAAAGTTTCATGCTAACTATGATGAACCCAAAAGCTCCTGTTTTGTATAGTTTACCAAAAATACATAAACCTAATTGTCCCATGCTCCCAGTTAATTTCATGTGTAACTGCACCTGCATATAAAGTCTGTAAAAAACTTAATGAATTATTGCCAAAATATATTAACTTTAACCCTAAGTATTCTATTAAAAACACTTTACAATTAGTTAATAATATAAAAAATGTACATTTACCACTAAATGCAAAATTAGTTTCATTTGATGTTAAGAATTTATTTCCGTCTATACCTGTAGATGTTCTGTTGTCTATCTGTTCCTCACATATACAAAATACTTTAACCTTAAATAGTGATCAGAAAAAAGAATTATTCTCGGCCTTAGATATTTGCATAGGACAAAATTATTTTCAGTTTAATAATAAAATCTATAAACAATTAAATGGCTTACCTATGGGCTCTCCTTTATCACCTTTATTAAGTGAAATCTTTATGACATTTTTGGAAAAAAACATTTTTACATCCGATAACCCCAACATAAAAATATGTTTTTCATTGGGCAAGGTATGTTGATGATATATTTTGTATCTGGACGGGAACAGATAGACAGCTCCATATGTTCTTAGATTGTATTAATTCCTTTTATAGTAGCGTGAAATTTACACTTGAAACAGAAAATATGAAAAGTTTAAATTTTTTGGATCTTACCATTACTAGGTCACAAAATAATCTTAGTTTTCAGATATACCAAAAACCTACTTTTACAGATACCGTTATACATAAACAATCACTAACATCATGGCACATAAAATTAAACAGTTTTCATGCAATGGTTAAAATCGTCTCCTTATAGTTCTTTATCCAAAGAAAATTTCAATAAAGAGGTAGATATTATAAAAGCCATAGCACAAAATAACGGTTATGATGAAAGAATAATTGACTCTTTAATTTTAAAAAAACGGAAGAAAATTACTTTAAAAGAATTTTATTCCATAGAGCCAGATCAGGGTAACAAAAAATGTCACTTAACAAATTACATTCCGTGTATAACAGATAAGATTAATAATAGGTTAAAAAAACCATGGTCTTAACATGGTATCAGTAAACAAACGTAATTTTTTTTCACTACTAGTCAATAATAAAGAAAAATCTAACACACTGGAGAAAAACGGAGTTTATGAAATACACTGTGCAGAATGCGATGCTATTTATATCGGACAATGTGGCCGTGCTCTGAAACATCGGATTTCTGAACATAAGAAGGCGATTTTAACCAATACATCTAATACAGGTTTTGCAGATCATTGCTTACAACACAATCACTTCATAGACACAAAAAACATAACACTACTCCACAACATACAAAAAGGTAAAAAAATGGATTTGTTAGAAATTTTAGAAATTAAAAAAGCAATAAAAAATAACAAAATTTAACCAATGAACAGACTGAATTTTGTGTATCCCCTTTTTTAAAATCTGTTATTTAGTTTAGTTTATTTTATATTATTTTGATTGTTCATCATTATTTTAAATTTTACATTCATTTTATATTTAGTTCAGTTAATTTTATATTTTGCATTCATGATTGTATTTAGTTTTTAAAGACACCTGACCTTCCCTTGTCTCTTGCTCACACCCCCCCTCGCCATCACAACACAGATGTTCCAGATACGCCCTAAACAGATGTTCACCACCTACACTCCACTAACATCCTGTGTTCAGTAATTTCATTCACTCGCCTCTTTGACAATGGCTTAGATAGTCGAAACAGCTGTCAGAGTTAATTAAAAAAAATTTTCTGAAACTTACCAAGTGTTTTTATATATTTTACAAAACCTTTGTATAACTAACTTACCTACCAAATCCTGCACGCCTGCCTGTGGCGTGCAGCCCCTTCGAAGCATGCACGCACTCCACAGCGTGCGTGCAAAATTTCGAGTTTCACGCATGCTCGTGCGAAGAGAAATTCGCTGCACGAGCGCCACGGGTGAGAGGTAGCCTCTACAAGCTTCCATATATTCGTCTATTTTCTGCAGTGATCTGAGGTAGTCGTTCAGGAGATACACCACTCGTAGTGTTGCTGTCATCGTCCGCCATTGTTTGTTTGTTTGGCAGTACGATGTTTATTAAATCCGCCGTATTTGTAGTTTTATTAGTGATTATTTGATTGTTTGTTACGTCTAAGATGGAGACTAATAAGTCCAAACTTGATGACAAGACAAAAGTACCAAAAAGGAATGTCAGCATTTTGGGTTTCTTTGTAACAAAAACTAAATTAGCGAAGTGTGATAGTGTAGCAGAAAGGCCTACATGTTCTTTGTCAACTTTTACATCGTCTCAGGAAGATACTTGTGTTAGTGAGGCTTGTAGCAATAACAACAATGTTTCCGGGCTTGTTTCTGAATTCTCTGAAAATAGTGAAACTATAATTCCTGGTTGTTCTGATACAAATGTTCTTTCACAAAACGAGTCTTCATTATTACGTAAGATAACAGACATTAGCAATTTATTATTACAATATAAATCTCAAATTGATGGTAACCTGAAGTAGACCTATGCCGTTATTTGTAAAATTACACTGAAAGTATGGCTGACCAAAAATTTCCTATAAAAAAGAAGGTGCAATTATTCAATAATTCCAGTATTCTTGTTATCACATATCAATCACATAGAGCAAATGCTGGCCAGGAATTGCGGGTGAAACAACTCTACAAGCTAAATTTATATATTCCTTTTGTTGATCATTGCGTTGTGAATTAGAAACTCGTTTCGGACCTGAGTTTGATAAAATTTGTCATCTTCAAGTATGTATGCCTCATTTCATCATTAAGACTACTACTCAAGAAATCAACCAGTCTGTTGCCTCTATCATTTACCCTGCTATTTCTAAGATGGAACTTAAACTTGAGGGAGAAATATGGAAGCAAAAGTGGGTGGATGAAGCAGATATGAATGTTCCAGACACAGCTCCAGACTCCAAGCTTGCAATCCAGATATATTTCCCAATGTTCGAAAAATTTAAGAAGTATTGTGTGTACTCCCAGTGACGTCAGCTGAGCCAGAATGCTCCTTCTCTGAGGCGGTTGAAGACATGGGTGAGGTCTACAATATCGGAGACAGGGCTTAATGGGCTAGCTTCGCGCAATATTCACAGGGAAATCGACATCTCTCCTGAAGATATTGTTGTGCGATTTGGCAATCAAGGAAATAGGAGAATGGACTTGGCTTTTTAAATTACAAATTGCTTGGCTTGGCTTTACCTATTGTAGGCTAAATTAATAGTTAACTTGATTCTTATTTACTGTACATTGTTTCTTTTCATTTTTCAAATACTGCTGTTAATTTTGTAAGAATTCAGCTAATATGCACTTGTGTAATTTTTCATTAATAAAGTATTAGTAAAATAGTAGTATAACAGTAAGAAGTATAACAGTTTAAT
This sequence comes from Magicicada septendecula, assembly GCA_034769895.1. Lineage (NCBI taxonomy): Eukaryota > Metazoa > Arthropoda > Insecta > Hemiptera > Cicadidae > Magicicada > Magicicada septendecula. The sequence continues at coordinate 1,166,163,255 of CM068367.1, forward strand.
GAAAAACTATTTTTCATATTGGTACAATTAGTTCATTAGCAAGTCATTTGAAATATATAGTTGTTAAATACCAACGTTGCAAAACTTTATTCCCAGTGCTACTGATATTAATGTAGCCTATAATATTATAGTATAATTGAAGTAAAATGAATGTGTTGTTAAATATTACAATAAACATAAATAAAATATTAAAAATATTTAGTTTAGAAAGAAAAAATTATTGTTTTTAAAATTGCTGGTTAAAAAATAGAATGAGACATAGAATGAGACAATGAGTCCCCCATCACGAATAATAGATTTTTAATTTAGAAAATGTGAAACCTGCTAAAATAATATGCCTACTAATAAATTTTAACCATTAACTGGTATGTGTACTGTACCTTATACTATAAGTTGTAGAAGAGTAGGGTAATATATGGACTGCTAAGGTTCAAGCCCCTCCCAGACTGATTTCTGCGTACGCCACTGACAGTACACATTATACGTTAAATCTGAAAGGTAAGTCTAACAATCTGTGCCTTTTTAGTCTGTAAATGTCTTCACTGTTATCTAACAAATTAATTGGTAGGGGGTTTGGATGCTTATCTAATTTAGAGACGTGTTTCCTGCAGAGGCGCATGATTTCTTATCTCACAGTTGGAACTTCGAGGTCTAGGTGTATAGGATTGTTGGAGACGAACCATGGAGCGTCGACTATTGATCTTAAAGTTTTGTACTGAAAGCACTGTATGATCTCGATGTTACTCGCACTACCAGTACCCCAAAGTTTGTTGACGAGACTAAACCGTGATTTTCTGCCTATCAGCCAGTAGATATTTCTGACCTTGAGATTAAGTTCAATCTTGTTAGAGGTTATGTGTTTTTCCACGTTAGTCTCCTTTCCAGGTGCATCCCAAGGTACTTAGCACTTTCAGCTTGAGATATTCGTTTACCATTAATTGTTACTGGAGGGCAGTTAGCCTTAAGTGTGGTGAACGTAACGTGTACTGACTTGGACGAATTGATTTTTATGCGCCATTTATCAAGCCATAACTGAACGCTGTTTATTGATTTTTGTAGCATAAGAGATGCTATTGAGGGGTCGGAGTGTGTCGCTAGGATTGCTGTGTCATCGGTGTAGGTAGCAACAGTGGTTTCACTTGCTGACGGTAAGTCCGAGGTGAACACGAGGTACAGCAAAAATATAAATATGAGATTAATATTTACTGTTACCAATAGGTAGAAAATTTATTTAAAAACTTTCGAAGTATGTGAAACGTTTTACAGCGGTCGCAGTCACATCGGTTGTTCTGCCTGATGATTATGTTTTCTCTGAGTCTGTAATATAGGAATACCCTGTGGATAAGTAGTTTCATTCCCTGATGAAAGATGAGACCATATCCTCTACATCGGTAGGCACAAAAGTACATATCGCTGGATGTAGGGCCTACAACCAAAAATGAAAAGAAATAAACGAGATCAAAGAAGTAAATGGTTTCATATTTCAAACAGGACTAATCTTATCGTGTAGGTAACATATACGACGAAACATTTGTTGGAACGTTCACAATTTGTTTGATAAAAATTTGATAAAAATCAACATAAACTCTTGTTATATTCACTTTAAATCTACATGAATATTTTCGCAAGGACAGTGGTAAATATTTACAGTGACTTTAAAGTGGTCAAATAAAATCTCTTATTATAACCAGTCGTTTAGAGAAACCACCACCTAAATAAATTTTTAGTATTTCAAATCTATAAGTATTTTGATGAGTATATCAGTCATCAGTATATCACTGTATCAATATCTTTTGGTATTGTGAATGCGATACTATGTATTGTTTATTGTAGTGTTTAAATAACAAGCAAAGTTAATTGTTAGTAACATAATAATTATAATTATTATAATATTTTCTAATGTTTTATTAGTAGCGCTTGCATTTATGTGGCCTAAAATTTCTGGAAATAAAGAAATTTTATATAATAAATACAAAATATAGCCCTGTAGAAATAAAGAAATATAAGATAAAAACCGAACAGTCTACATTTTAATAATCTTTGGGTTTTTTTATAAACAAATGGTGTCTAATTTTCAAAAACACTTACAGATGAAAGTTTTTACTCTAAATCAGGTTCTGCTTTCGTTACAGTTACATAAAATAATTACATACATTATAAAATTCTAGAATTTTAAGGATCTCCGGTTCCTGCCATTAGATCTTTGTTGTGTTTACAGAAATTCCATTCTGCATGACATGACGTAACCGGAGTGAACTTTAAAAATGTTTTACATAATTGAGGGAAGTTCTGGATCATTTCATTTCAACACTAATGTTGTCAGCAATTTTACACATCATGGGCGTAGGCTGAGGGAGGCTAGTAGGTCCAACCTCACCCTCGCTCAGCTAAATAGGAATTACATCATTTTATTATCGTTTTAAAGTAGGTCTGAATATTATTTACAATAAGTAAATAACAATTAATTGTATTACCAATAAAAATGTTGTCAGGAGATCGGTGACCATAATATTTATTACCTCCAATTTTTATTGAACCCCTACGATAACTCACTTCCAGTATTTTTCAGTTGTCTATTAAATCAAACAGCAGTTATACGGTAGATGGAAAGTCACAATAAGTGCATTTTGTAGTTAATGGTTGATAATTCGGCTGTCTATTTCACTTTATTTGTAATATTTCGTAGTTACAATCACAATCGTTAAACCACAATCGTAATGGCTGAAAATAAAACACCACTGGCTGGAAATAAAATAATAAAATAAATAAAAGATTCATTTCTATTTGCCATTGGAGCAGATTCACCATCAGATTCACCATAATAACCGATATTGTTACAAACGGTTTCCATTGTACAATCAGTTTTACTGTTTTGAAAAAATAAAAAACTCCTTTACGCTATTTCTATCATAAATTAGCCATTATTAAAAAGTGTTTTTAGTTCCTTCTTTGCTTATGTGATCGCTAAAATTCAGTGTTGATACCCATATCAATAATTATTTACGCTTTTCTGACAAAACATGATTTTAAAAACTAGTAAATAAAACAGGATTGGGAAGGCAGTGTCCTTTGCGGTTACCATTCAATGATAAGAACGTTTAAATACCACATACATTTTTCATTAAAATTAATAACCAATAATACATGAATATGTGTAGTAATTAGAATGTGAAGTACGGTCGTGTTATGTTATAACTGAAGATATCTGTAAATTTTGCTCTATATTATGTTAGTTTATACCACTACACGGATTTATATAAAGAAAAGTCTCGAATCGAATCTTCTCAAAGGTGAATAGAAGTGCTATTGCAGTGTATAATGATAAGACATCATTATAGATGATGTTTTTTTGGAGAAAACCAAAAGTGAGGATCAAATTCCCTCTTGTTTGTAAATTTCCCTGAACCGTGTACAGTCCCTATTGTCATATTGTCAGAAAAGCGTCACATGGCTATTGGTATTAAAAAACTCTCACAGTTGTGTGACACTGTAATTAGATATGACATGAGAATGGCATATGTTGTTTCTCTCCGTCCACGTGTAACGTAGGCCTAAATGTAATTAAGCGAAAGTGCAATCATATCTGTACCAGGATTAAAGTAAAAGGAGGCTAATTCCAACTTTCATATCTTTTTGATGAAAGCGAACAGTCAGATATTAGGAGGCTGGCCTTTACTTGAGTGACTATACTGCTAAACTGTCAAACAAAAATTTAGAGAACACAATTTTCAAAAAAAAAAAAATATTAAACGACCTAGGAATTCACCTGGGATGCAATATCTAATGATTCACCTTGGTATAGTTATAAAATAAAAATAAAAATATACATTTAGTTGCTTCTTAGTTGAGGTTAGTGAAACCGATTCCGTAAAATATTTTCACTAATTTTCATTATGTGGTTTTTCTTTCTAGGTTGGTACTTACAACTGGTCAGCAGGCGAACTTAAGTAGGGAATTAAGGTTTCGTCAAACGTTGTAGCGTTTGCGACACTGTACAAATAATGTGTGCACGTAATTGCATGTAGCTCTACAGTTCCTGACTAACACAAAGGTTGCATAACTTGGACACATGATGAAATGTGTGAGAGGTATAGTAAGAAGCATGAGGCCTTCGAGTTTTTCAACGAAAATCAGCCTTCGTCAAGTTCGTCAGTTCTTGTCAAGTTTGTCATTCGGGAAGTCAATATTTCTGATTTGTGACATCCAGAGGTAGAACTAACTTTGTCCTACATTCGTTTCTGCACAGGTTAAGCTAGAATTGGTTTAGAGTTAAAACGATATAACTGCTTAGAAATGAATAACTTTTGTTTAAAAGGTTTTTCGAATTTCTGTCTCAAAAAATAAGTTATGACAGAAATAGTTTTAAAATTTTGAATACAACTGACATCGTAAAATGTATAACAGACTCAAATGAGAGTGGAGATTTGAGCAGGAAGGAATATATATATATATATATATATATATGTTATTTATCAATCAAATAGTTTTGTAAAATTTTACTTCGCCTTCAGGTTCATTGGATCCGGAGGAATGCAGATAAACTGTTCTCATAAATTGACTGTGCATGTCATGGTACGGAATCATTTTGTCACGATCTAACAACATTAGCATTTTGAAATATCTAACTACACAACATAATAATTATTTCAAATACACCCAGTGTTACACAATTTCCTATTAAATTTAGTTATTAAGAATATCCTTTGCGTATGTGTGAATTGCAAAACATAGACTGACAAGAACTTGGCGTGATGAGAGCCTTAATAAAGCAACCAGCGTTGCATGTATGAATTCTGAATGCCAATTAGCACGTGAAATGTGAATACGTTACACGGCTCTAAACTCTAAACGTGTTATTTGATACAGTAATTATTTTCGTTTCCGCGTGGACAGATTACTATAATGTTAGTGTATAGAGAACTCAACTTACCATAAATCTTTTCGTTATAATTCGCCCTGATGTCGTCTCTGGGATATGCCTTGGGCTGCACATAGTTGGCCTGGGTATGTGTATACATAGGCCTATATATATATATTTTTTTTTTCGATTGTTATTAATTTACTTACACACCTCTGATGATACTGATATTTTTCAGTGAAACGTGCGTCAGGTGTTAAGAAGAAAATACGAAATTACACTACTTGGAAAAGAAACAAATTTAATAACATCTCAAATTATATAATTGCTGCAAGAAACTTGAGTTATCAATATAGAAAATAATATATATATATATAAAATATTTAAAATTTATATTTATTTTACCTCAAGATGTTATTTTTCCCTTAAAACTAAAAAAAAATAAGAACAAAAAATCTTGAGGTAAAATAAATATAAATTTTAAATATTTTATATATATCAAGAAACGAACTGTAGCAGAAAGTCATTGAATATATATATATATATATATATATATATATATATATATATATAATTACTTTACCTCAAGATGTGTTTCCATTATTTGGGACATGTTTCGAGAATCCTATTGTCCCCATCCTCAGCTTCTTAATTTTGAATTTTGTGGAGTACTTGTGTTTTGGTTGGTTGTTGTTATGGTTTTCTGTTGGTTTTTGGTATTTTAAACTGGTATTATTTTGTGTGATTGTGGTGTATATGTTAGCTTTTTGTGTATTTTCGATGTTGAGAGCTTTGAAAAAAATTACAAAAAACAAATACAAACTAATACATTAACAAATAAAAATCAATACAAAACATGACAAAATATTCAAACCATTCAACATCGAAAATACAGAAAGAATATATATATATATATATTTATATTATAACGATTCATAATAGCGTCCTATCTGAGCGTTATATGAAAGCTATAGACGGTACGAATGTAACGCCGTAAGTAAGAAAGAGAGCGTATAATCGCAGCCATCTCACTCTAACCACGTCACCGCTACATCAGAATCCAGTTCAAACATGTTATTTTACTCAAAGCAAATTATCAGTTCAACCTGCGATAACTTCAAAAGTTATAAATATACGGCAATTCTGAAAACAGCATTGTATTCAGCAAGAAAAGCTTTATAAGTAGCCGCAAGCTCAGTTAATATAATTAACAAATAAAGAAGTTATACGGATAACGCACGCCAACAGGAATAACGAGAGAATTATGCTACGTAGGAATAAGGTGTTTTCACACACACACAGATAAAGACCTAAGCAACAATATTCTGTGGTCAGATCTTTGGAAACACATTTGCAAATACCTGTAATCAATCGATTTGCAAATACAGGAAGTACAATTTGAACAAGAATTTCTCTACCGTTTGGAACCTGTCACGGAGTGTTTGACCGACCTGTTCGAGATTGTCACAACTGGAAAAACGCATGATTTATTTGTACAACCAATCAGCAGCCCGTATTTAAAACTGACGCCAGCTCAAAGCGAGGGGTAGCATCACTCTTCGTTCGGTACTTAAACACACTAGACGTGTATAATTCACTTACAGAAATTTTTAAATTACACAACAGTGCAAATTTAAGTTCTAAATCGAGAAGTAGTCCGCAGTGTAGATGAATTAACAACATTCAATAACACTAGCTGCGTAAAACAACCGTTAATTAATTAATTAATTAATCAATCAGCCGTGAAGGACCTGTGCTACAGAAGGCTACAGCATCTGTAATTGCCAGGGCATCTTCCACATCATTGATCAATCCATTCTTCTGTGCAACACCATTGAAAGGAGGACCTCTACGGATTCCTATCTTCGGTCAACGCATCAAACAGTAAGAAATAGATTCATTGATCAATGATATAAGCGCTAAACAAATAATAAAACAATAGGCCCTAAACAATTTTAAAAGGACACTAAGAAAAGCACACTTTGTATTTTAACTATAAGATTAGCTTTAATATAGTATAAGAGTGTTGAATGGAAAGTGGTGTGTAGTATTGGACGTGCAAATTATTGCAGACCTGTTCTTTAGCACTGGTTTGGGAGATAGAAATCTCTTAATCAAATCAGATAAGAGCCAACTCACCCCCCCCCGCCCCCCCCGACCGACTTGTGGTGGTCGTTTGAGCGTCTTAATCATTACTTTCCACACTCACTCAATAATTATAAGGTTAGGGTATAATTAAGTCCTGCCATTAACAATTTAAAGTTTAAAAATCATTGATTAAAACATTAAATATAATAATCAAGCAAATCATCTTAAAGTGTTATTTGTAACGATTCCCCTTGAAAACCACAATCACTGAACGAATCCTGAGAAAGAGTGTCTCCATGCGCTGAGCTAAGCTGAAACCGTGTCAGTTGTATCTGGGATTTGTTCTGGCGCCCAGGTAAAGTAATATCACGGGTAAGTAACTTTTTATCTAACATCACAAATATTAGATAATTGTGTTAGACAAAAGGGAGCGTTGTAATATATATATATATATATATATATATACACACCACAATCACACACAATAATACCAGTTTAAAGTACAAAAAACCAACAGGAAACCATAAAACAACCAATTAAAACTCAACTACTCCACAAGATTCAAAATTAAGAAGGCTGAGGATGGCAACAATAGGGTTCCCGAAACATGTCCCAAATAAGGGAAAAACATCTTGAGGTAAAGTAATTATAAATATTAAGTATATTATATATGCATAAAGAAATAACTGTAGCAAAAAGTGTTTGAATACACACACTCACATCTATGAAGTCTGTTAAGTATTACAAAACAATAGTCACAATTGTTAACAGAATACGGAACCCATGGTGTGGAGTGAACTAGTCCATAGTTCCCGTAGAGTATTTTAAAGTGACATATTACAAACAACGTATTTAAAGTCTTAAAGACCAAATAGGTCCATCGAAATGTTAATTTTAATCTTCTTGGCTGAATGCTGTTATCTAATAGCTTTATCGCTACAGGATTTGTTTGCGCTACAAGCCGTCTCACATATCATTCACTGAACCACGCGTTGGTTCCACTGACTGTCGGTAGGTCTGGGTGGTTATAGATATCTTTATTGTTGACGAACACGGTGTATCTATTACGGCACGCAGCACTTTGGTTTGAAACCTTTCGATAATAGCGATGTTGGATTTGGAAGCAGTTCCCCAAAGCTGTAAGCTGTGTCCACACAGGCTTTAAGCAGTGCTATAAACCAGCAGCTTATTTCTCATTAACAGTAGTGAGTTTCCGCCCAGGAGCCAGAATCTTGGTGTCCAGTTGTATCCTCTTTGTCCAGGGTGTTTATCTAAGAGGACGCCTAAGAATTTTACAGACTCACAGCCGGTATTGTACCGTGCCATTGTATGAATGTGGTATGTGCTGATTTAGTTTCATTTAATGCGATTTTCCGTTTTTTATTTTTTAATCCATTTTTCAATTTTTTCTAGAAAGCCTATAACGAAATCTATTCCACTGCGCCTTTATTTATAGCAAGAATCGCAGCGCTGTGAACGTATTACACGTAGTTCTAAGCAGTGATCGTTGCCACATTATTATTAGTTGGTGGACATACTCTATAAAGAAGATACAAATTTGAACCTAGAACGCTTCCTTGGGAGACTTCTGATCTTATTGGGAACAATCTTGTAGTTATGTTTTCATGGCGTATAGTAAAGTACTTTGTTCGTGTTTATACATACTTTGAATGGCGTAAATATGACTTTAAGTTAGTGGGCATGGATTCAGGAAAATTCTTTTTGAGCTTATGGAGTAATCCTTGGTGTCAGACTTCTTTATCGAACGCTTGGCTAACATCAAGGAACAATAGATTTTCAAAGGTATCATTATTGAATCCACTACTCGGCGTACTTATTCAGTCGTGGGATGCTGTCTTCTGAACCCAAACTGATAATCAGGTATAAGCCTATGACGGTATTTGTCAATCTCTTTGCTAACAATATTTCCATGATTTTAGACATTAATGGTAAGGAACTTATAGGTCGATACCCCGTCACCTTATTGGGAAGCTTCCCGGGTTTGTGTACGAGTATGACTTCAGCCACCGGAGGTTTCCCGGGTTTGTGTATGAGTATAACTTCAGCCACCTTCCACTGTGCAGAAAAGTATTTCAGTCCCAATACAGCGTTGAAAAGTTGTGTAGCCATGATTATTCCTTCCCAAGGAAGTTCTTTCATGATTTGACCTGTGAGGACGTCGTAACCCGGTGACTTTTTATGACTGAGCTCTTTTTGACATGTATCTGATGTTACTGATAGTAAATTGTAATAATTATATATCGTATTCGAATTTAATTCAATTTGGATATTTATCATATTACTAGAAGCCTTCGTCTAGCTCTTATTGTCTACTTACTTCTGGTTTCTGAACACCAGTCATTTTTAGCTTCCCGTTGAATTATCCTATACACCGCTCTGTCATCTTCCGTTGGCACCCATTCCCCTCCCTAGAAATCAATTTGTCTTTTGTACACGGCTATCGGCTGTACGTATTATAAAAACTTTCAAGTACCCTTCTAGGTTCATTTAGTCTAACTAAATTTTACAATTTAAGAAAAACATAGTTGCCTTTCAAACCAAAATGCAAATAAGTTTTTGCACGTAAATGCATTTAACATTTTATTGTTTTGAAATTGACGCGTTTTTTTATAATATTGGTAACTTTTGTGGAGAGCTATAACGTAATTGCAAATTCGTCCTTACAATCGTTTAGTAAAATTTAGCACCCACTGTGTGAAATAAGTCACTTTTTTAAAGTTTCCAATTGAATGAATTTTTTACTACTTTTTAGATCATTTTCTCTTACATTAAAGATTTGTTTAGAACGATTTCTTGTCAAGGGATGGATTTGAAATGCTCACGTGTTATGGGTTGAAATAGTAAAAAATTTCAACGTATAGTGTCACATTCATCATTAATGTCATAGACCATTCTGGTGTACCTAAACTCATCACAGTCTCTCGTACGTATTCTTCATCTCTATATATTTCATCTCTTGATGTATGTCGTTCAAGGGCTTCATTTTCTGCTCCGCCTTTTTTCTATTCGTCCGTTGTTTTATGCTATGCCCGTCTGGCCTCAGGTTATGTCAAATCTATTTTCCTTTTCTATCTCTGTCCTCTTCACAGTCTCTCTTTATTCTTTATTTTTCCATCCGGTTTATTCCTTCCATCCACCTTCAAATTTGCATTTCAGACAGATGTCTATCCCTTTTGTCATTCTCATTGTCATTGTTTATAAACTATAACAGTATATATTCTCTAGCCTCTTTCTCGGGAGAAAATTCATTCCGCCATTCTAAATTGAACGCTTTCTTTTGGTCAGGCTATCCTAATCATAACCTCTTATACACTGATCTACTGCTCAATAGCTGCACTATCTGCCCGTTCCATTATCCCCTTTGATTTAAAGCAGTATATATCATTTCTTTTTTAGCATAGTTAGTGGAACTTGTCAGGTATCAAATTTCTGGAATAGGAAACTTTGGTGATTGCCAAACATGGTACAGTAAAAACATTATGTGAAGTTTTGTTTTTATACAGTAAGTAAATAGTGTTTTTTCGTATGACTAACTACATACTAGGTAACAAAAATTATATTTTGGGCACACTAGAGATGTTAGCTGTAATTCCCACTCGTTGTGGAAAGTGAAATGAAGAGAAACAGACATCGATAATCAGAAGGGCGAAAGGTCTTATCAATAAATGAAAAGAGTGGACGGATAAAAGTGGAGGCACGTATACAAATCCTAAAGACAGAAGAAGTAAATATTATTCGTATAGAAACAAGGAGGTCATTTATCATACTTTTCATATATATCACCACTGGCACTCGTCTACCATTATTGTTGACCGAGTGTCTCCTCAGCAATGGGCTTCTCAGGAACAGATTTCTCGTTCTTCAGTGGGCATTTGACCCCTAAACGAGTTCATCTTATTACCATATAATTTTCAAAATTAAATAATTCATCATCGGCTTCCGAGGAGACAAAAATTTTGGATATGCTTCTGTGATGACAGACAACGATAAACGTAGAAATAAATTACAATTATAAACTTTATATGTACGGTTTATTCGCTATTACAAAAATCATTAATCCGATAGACAAGTAAACTATAATAGAAGTTGTAATCTACGGAGTTGACTCCTGAGGGTATCGCAACATTTTAAACTATTAAAATTGAAATATTTCAGATTGTTTCCAGAAAGACACGTTTTTTGCTAAACGCAAAGTGCAGCTTGCGAGTACATCGATTAAACATTTAACCACTGTTGAATTTAATTTTAAAATTTTAATTTGACACTAACAGTGTTCACGGATACCGTGAAGCCAACACCGTTTTTGAAATGACTCGTGTGCAGCATTAAGAAAATAAAATGGAGGCGGGCAGGAAACTTGGCTGGCCTAGAAGATGCTCATGAAGCTTCGTAGACTCAAAGAGGGGTCAAGTAAGTAGGCCTACTTTTGATACAGTTGGCTGGACTAGTTTTGCTCTGCAGAGAAATCGCTTGTGGGAAGATGAGTGTGTGTTAATGTGAGTGTTTCAGATTAACCGCGGATAAAGTACGTATAGTCTACTACAAATAAGATTATTAGTCATATTATTACCACATAATTACATATGTTACCAAGGAAGTATACAAAATATTTGGCTCCCAGGAATTCACGATTTATTCTATGAACGTGTAAATTATAAGGTCTTCCTGTTTTCACATCAAATACGTTATTAAAGCACTGTTTATTTCGAGTACTTAAGAAACGATGATATGAACCGTTAAGATTTTTTAAGCTAAGATTTTCTAAGCCTTAATCTGGTCATCATTACTGTACCAAGTATGTTTGTTTCATTAAGAGACCGTCAATAGAGATGATGATGATAATAATAATATTTATTTTTTACGAGGGAGACTGTGGAAAACTAATGTTCACCGCAGGAGGGTCCGCACTCCTACGGTGTGTGGGACTCGCACCCACCAAAACCACAGACCCTGTTGTCCACGGCATGGATCCACCTTGGGACTCAGCTTTCGCAATAATTTAAGGTGGTGCCATTTGTAATTCGTCCTGTGGACTTCCATCTGTTTTAAACCTTCAGCGGGTCCACGTTACCTGTTTTCTGCTATTCTGTCAGCGGCCTTTGCAAGATCATCTTCGGCTTCCTTCTTTTGCCTTAGTACCTTCTCTATGTAGGCTGCTACCTGCTCTCAATGGTGTTCGCTCTCCAGCATTATTCCGATGATATTTCCGGGCGAGATCTCTCCCACTACATTTTCCAGTGTTTGCCTCTGCTCTTTCCATCTATCACAGGTAAAAAACGTGTGATTCACATCGCCTAATTCCTGTTAACAGAAAATGCAGTCTGGTCTGTCTACTTTCTCCATCCTATTTAGGTAATCCCAATAATAATAATAATAACAATTGTGGTGTTGATAATTTTCTCACTAGATTCAGGTGTATAGATGACACGAATGTTTTGCTGAAAGTGAGAATAGTCTACCGACCCTCACACGTTATGGAAGGGGGTTTCCTGAGTTTAACGAGACACAGAATAAAAAGGAACATGAACATAGTAAAGATACGCATAGGTCTACTGTTTGGGGTGAAGTCTCAGGAAATGTTTTATCGAACAGTTTTAATTCTCGAGGTGAATATAATTAAAGCCAAGTGAAATATTTGAAGCCTTTTCAATGGAATATGATTGTGTGTGTGTGTGTGTGTGTGCGCGCGCGCGCGCGCGTGTGAGATAGTTGTGGTCTCAATTCTCCTCCTTTAACTGCTTTAGATGATTATTACTGTCGGTAATTTTCCCTCATCACGGGTTTACACAGAATATTTGCTAAGTGGCAAGTAATACTGACAATGTTTACATTTTGAAATATTATTTGATACGCAGTAAGAATAGAAAATTCTTATGAGAGCTGATAATTCGTCATAACGCTTTATTTTGAAAACTTTACCGTACGCCGATAATCACTTGGTCATCCAAACATCAGCGGATGAGATGTAGGCCTATCTATCGAATTCTTTGATAAAGTTGTAAATAGTTCGATCTTAAAATTTCAGTAAATAAGGATAACGTAATAGTCTTTTAAGGACAGGCTCATAAAGGTCGAATACTGATGCACAAGCGCATTGAGATGACATTTTTACTGCTTACGATGAATTGAAACGTGATTTTTAATGAAATACAAAAGATTTGAAACATTTCTTGTCATATACATGATACCTACTTTGGAAGCCCATAATGGGTATGGCAAGAGGCAAAATGAAAATAAATTTAAAAATATCGGTATGGAGAACCATACATGACTTCCGTGTTCTAAGATTTATATTTAAAATCATTTTCGAAATGAAATATTTCCATAGAAACTACTTCTTTCTTCAGCCTTAACCACAGTACTGTGGTCACTAACGTATACCACCTCACGTTAGCGCACTCGATTTTCACTGATGATGGCAGGCGATAGCACTGCCGAAACGTCTGGTTTTGTAGAAAACATGTGACCACGACAAACAGCCCGGGAAGGAATTTTAACAACAAACTACTTCTTTGTTGCCGATATCGTAGTACACATATAAATAAAAATTATCCCCTCCCCCTTCAACAATTATTTTCATTTATAGAAAATTACCCCTACCCCTTCAACTAGCCTCTTAATTTATAGATATTTCATCTACGTTTCTACAGTGGATTATTATGATCTTCTTTTCAGGATTCTTTATTTATCAAAATTAAGTAGTTACTCTTGTTAAAACAGAACGTTGCAGGTAAACTACCCCTTTCCGTTAACCAATCTTCACCTAAATCAATAGGCCTTGTGTCCTCTACAATTCAGGGATGTATGCAAAATATTATTTGGTTCTGTTTGAATTTACGGCTGTTATCGTTTGCCATAGAAAAAATTCTACACACACACACACACACACACACACACACACACACACACACACACACACACACAGAAACGTTTCGTAAAATGACTTTTCTTTATGTTTTGAGGGTAGAACAATCAGACTCAGCCCTTATCTCGAACACGATTTTTTCGTCATCACCATGCTTCCAATTCCTTTTGGAACATGGAAGTAAAAATTAAAATTAAAACTGTTAGCAATAAAAATGCTATTACTAAAGGCAATTAATCGATCTTTAGTAGAATTATCACTTAGAATGCAAGAGTCAAGTCGCTTGGATTCCAGCAATCGACACCGCAGACATACAAGATTTACTATTGAGTAATTAATAAGTAAACAGAAAAAAAGAAGAAAGCTACAATTAGATGTAGGTGTAATATTTGCAGATCTAGTAAAAGTGAGTTGTAAATAGGAAATGTGTGACTTCTTCAAAACGTTTCTGTAATGACTTAGAAAGCAAATCTGAGAACTGTGTTAGAAACCTATACACGCTACCTGTTCCTTCTGTTAGTCACGACCGCCAAGTTTATGTGCATGTGCACGTCTGATGGTGAAGATTACTTTTATTGTAATTTTATGATTAACTTTTAACAAAACTCGTTGTATACTGTTCTTGTAAAAGATAAAAAGGAGTTCTTTCGATCACTTGTGTCTTTACTGAAATAGTTTTTCCCAAATATTGTATATAGAACTTATGACGTGATAAAATCGTTGGTACCTTGAAGCAAAATCTTGAGTATTTGTGCTGTAAATATCTTTAGATGTTACTTTAATTGTAAAATATGAAAAATTGAGGACAACGTACACACACACACACACACACACACACACACACACACACACACAACACACACACACATGGCTTGTTACCGTAAATGTAGAGTAAATAATAAGCATACGTGGAAAAGTTACCGATGCATAGGAAATTAGTAATTATGGGTACTTAAAACTAAATCTTGAGGGATAGACATTTCAGGAATTACGTAACAATCTCAAGCAATTTAACTGTATTTCTACTTTGAACAAAATTACAGGTTATTATAAATTGATTAAACGATCAGTCCAGATAAAGCACACATTATGAAAGTGACATTGTTGAAATGGATATTTTGTTAGTTATTAATTTTAATAAAAGCTAAAAGTGTTCTGTACAATTTAAAGTCTTAAATTTAACCCTTTAGGCGACATTCATTGTCAGTCACAAAAATGAAATGTGTCTTACGTTCAAACAATCTGAGGCATAATTTCATTACCCTGTGACGTATTTCTTATTCAATAACCTACAATCAGGGTTTGTATCTTGTTAACCGTGAATTGCGAAAGCTACCCTTTTCATAACCACATAGTCAGATAGGGTCATTGTAGGTCAGGCTAATTAAAATGGTTTGCAAAATATGGGCGAGAGTAAAGCTACCACCTCAGTGTGTACATGTCAGGTACTGATGCGGGTTGCGCGACTGTCGCTGTTTTGTGTTTTGACAAAATAACCGTTACGAATGTTAATGTTTGGCTCATTATTTTCATCATTATTGTCTCACTCTTTATGGATATAAACGTGAATAGAGTAATTATATTGAACAAAAGAATTATGTAGTTCGACATAAGAGAAAATTTACTATTAGTTATAACAGTAATATCAATAATAATGTTAATACCTCAAACGTTAATAAGTAATTTATTTGATAGCATTAATAATATGCTATAGTGTCGAGTATGTTGATATTATATCTAACATAGCACCAAGATAAAGTGGGTATAAATATTGTATGTTATCGTTACACATACTGGGAATATTAACACCAACGTAAAATTGGAAGATGTAGAAGGTTATTTTTAAACTTTTGAAATTGCTTTAACGAAATATTCATGTGAATGCATTGCTTTATTCAGATGACAAGGTAATGATACAGAAAACAGAAGACCCGTTTCAACGGGCGATATTTACGTTCAATAGCATCATACAAGACTATGGGCTACTGTGACGATTTAAAGCCAATTTAAATAGCACAAAAAAATAATATTTTTGTTTGAAATAACAAGTGAGAAAATAATCCACCCTCCCCTTTGTACAAAATACCTGTACCTTCTTGTCAACCGCGAGTACGGACATGCAAATCATAATGTTGTTGAGCTAATTAAAATAACCACCCTAATTATATAAAAAAGGACGTGATAATAATAAATAAAATATTGACTAAATAAAGAAGCTATAGTAGGATTAATAGTAGCTAAGTAGAGGTAAATAATAATAATAAAAGTACGAACTATTTCTTCTCGTATCGGCGTCTATCTCCCTACTCGGCCACAAAACCTTACAGACAGTCTCCTCTGAATCACGGCCAAGCCAACAGCCTTGTCATGTGTTGTGAAGACGAATACTTCTATATTGCAAAACTAGGTATCCGTGAATAAGTGTTTCGTGGTTACACAAGCTCCACATGTAGTTAAACGAATTGAAATGTAAAAACAAAAGTTACGTAGTTTAAATGTAAATAAAATAAAATAAAAAAAAGGCATAGCTGACACATCTCTTTATGAAATGGTTTAATCGTTAAGGTATGTTCCATACCATATCATAAGGTAGCATCAGTGCAGTTTAAACCAAAATGTAAAAGTGAACACGACCGACCGGAGTGAATCAACAACAACAACACTATGAGCTCCAGGTAGCCAGAATCCGAGCCTCATGACTGCGCTAACTACTTAGAGTCCACCACTGAAATGGAGGAACACAAACTACAACTAAGATCATCCAGGAAAACCTACGGAAGAGGACCATGAAGAGGACCAGCTGTGGACCAACATCATACCCAGGTGACATGGAAGCATAACTTCCGTGGTTATATTGTTTTCTAAGAACCCAGAATAAAAAACAGTTTATTTTGTAAAGACTCATACAAATCATGTAAATCATAACTTAATAATATGTATACTTTCTGTAACGAGATAAGAGTAATCTGAAGATGGATACAGATATAATTAATTCAAAATTGAATCAAACTATTCTTCAAATAGTTTGCATAATGTCAAAGTACTTTTAAAATATAAAAAGAATTAGAACCCGGATCCGTGGTATTCTATGTAATATACAGTTGTATTGTTTTGAGTTCATCATAGTAACAGTTTAAAGAGAATAAGAGCATAAAATGCAGAATCTATCAGAATCTTTCATTTAATAACAATAAGAATCATTAAAGGTATTATTTTGGAATCTTTATTTTGGAAGCTGTAATAAAGAGATGTTTTTGCTAAACAGAAGTGAGTGAGTAAATTTACGTAACCTTAGTCAAACTCTTGATCTTTACAGGTTCCCAACTTGTTGGTAAGTAATTAGTACTAACAATGGCAGCCGGTTTAATTGACAAAGGCCAATTAAACTGGTTCCCTGTGTTATAATGTCTTAACAGGAGGAGACGTTATAAAATGCGGCACTCTGCTTATAAGAAATTCATTATAAGAAATTCTGCTGTAATATAAAAATTTGTGTACGTCGTAGCATATGTAAAATGCACCATTGCTGCTTAATAATAAACATTTATTTAACAAAAGGTGTAAATTTATTCACTCTGAATTTGTGAACTAGAACAAGATAAAAACAAAATAAATAAATCTTTATTAATAGAATAATAATAGTAGTATAAGCGAAGCAACGTAATAAGCAAGTCCCCGCTTGTAAAAATATTCCATTTTCAACCTGTCTGTATACTGACAGGCTGTTTCATGTTGGAGTCGTGTTGTGGAATGTACGTTCTGACCCGTGCGTTCTATTTACGATAGTATATTCAATAAACTAAAGTGTAATAAAAGTGTAGTAGTACTTCAAGTAAACAAAATCTAAACCTATCGGAATTATAGTTTATTACCGTGAGAGTAGTAAAATTTAATAGAAGATTAGTAAAACGCAAAATAATAATAAGCGCATATTTAAAGATTGCAAGCCCAGGTTCTCGCCTGTTTGATAAGTCATTCCCAAGCCTGTCACTAAAGGACAAGCTCGTGCAGGAAATAATCGTGTTTCAGATTGTAGGAAGTCACCCTCCCTTTGTTGAGAACACCTGCCTATGTAAACAATAAGCCACCCTAACGCATTGAATTAACCTCCCCAACAGCTGGTAAAAGCGTAGAAGAGCTCTCCTATTGTTTACGCTAGCACAATGAACTCTCTGGGTGAAATTTCTTTAAACTGTTAAAAAAAATGATATTACCTTATTATCTCCACAGATAATTATTAGATTTACATATATTTAAATTTATTTGAGATAATTTAAATTTGATTTATTAGTATAAGATTGTTCTCGTGTATGTGTGTGTGTGTGTGTGTGTGTGTGTGTGTGTGTGTGTTTAAATGAATTCAAATTTCATAAGAGTGTTTAAAATAGATAACATATTTTAACGTACGTAGTACATAAGATTTAAAAATCATTCTTACGACTACAATGGCTCAATTTAACCCCGACTTGTTGTTGAAGGACGAACTGAGCTATGAAGCTTTGTTACGCGGTCTCCCATACACAAACGTAACTGTCGCGGAGCTGCGCAAAACATTACGCGAGAATAGACCAGACAAACCCTCACTGTTGAATCGTTTAAGCGTAGTAGATTTTGAGAGTGAGAGGGAAACATGTTATCATAAATATACGGAGCTTACCTCCATCGCACAAACCCTGCGAGATGAGAAATCCCCCGCGGTAATTATAAGAACCACTCAAAGAATAGAACATCTGACCCGCCGCATCAGCAATTTGTTGAATTGGCCCGGTGACAAAGTTACTCCACCTGACGTGCAAAAATTCGCGGAAGAAGCTTTACAACAATTACCTGATATAATGCGCGAATTGCGTAGAAGGTCCGAATCGTTTAGAATAGAAGAGATCGAAGAAGCAATGACGAAACTAAATATTTCCCCCACCCAATCTCCTACTCAGGAACAGCAACCCAGTGCTGTAAAATTTCAATTTCTCCAGGAATCTACTATAGAACCCAGTAAGGATTGGTTAACGGTAAGACAAGCAAATACCCTCCCCGTAACCGCCTCGCCATTTCCAAATGAACTAGGGAATATTACCCGTAATTATGATTTACCTCCTCTCTTACAGACAAATCCATCAGCGGAAAAACCTGTAACAACACCTCAATTAAATTTCAGCACTGAGATCTATGGAAAAATAACTCACCCCGTAGAACGGATTTTATCTGAAATACCAACCACTGATGGGCTGAATATTACGAAACTCCTAGGCTTTATCAAGCACCTGTTACAAATAAAGGATCTGCGACAACTAAAAGATGACCAAATTTTACAAGTACTTCTACCCAAATGTAGATCTCCTTTAAAAGATCGTGTGTTAGAGTCACTAAGGTATAATCACCCTGTATAAGAACTACATACCTCCCTGATAAGACACTTCATCCCCACCGGTATCTACTAAGAATTAAAGCGGAATTCCGTACTTCGTGTACAAGGAGCGTACGAGAGACTAGCTCATTATATATCTGAAATAAGGGAATCGGCCTTATTACTACAAGTTAACTGGAGTGAACAACAGCTAGTAGACACTATCTTAGTAGGACTATCTCCCGAGGAGCGATCTCGCTTAGCACTTATGAAGAGACCAACCACATTCACAGAACTGGAACTGTGTTGTATACATTCATCCAACGTCTGGTATTCAGATCAGAACAGACGCGTGTTAATGTCCCAGACTCAACGCAGGGATTCATTCCTACCTCTACCCCTTGGGCCCGATACTCGAACCTACCGCGATAAGCGATTCGTAAGACTTCTAACACCCAGAGCTACCCCAATACATCAAACAACCTACCAAAACCCCAACAACATGCGAGCGATGCCAATAACGAAAGAAGATGTTATAACTGTGGAAAGTCCGGACACATTAGCAAACATTGTAAACAAAAGCGGTACCAACAAAAAACCTATCAGTCAAAAAACATGTGAAGCAGGAAGAACCAAATTCCTACTCTTCCGCAGGATCAAAAAGAAATGTATAAACACTAATCACCCTAAAGTAAAAATAAAAATAAACAAACGTATAGACCCTTACGTAACAAGATTTATTGACAAGTGCAACTCTATTGGTACATGCAAAACAAGTATATGCCAATTACCCTACATACAGATAGACCTTGGAGCAACGAATATCCTCGGTTTAATCGATTCGGGATCTACACGTAGACTTATCAGTCAACAGCTAGCCACCGTATTAGCTAATCATAATCTTATTAGACGTAGCCAAAACGTGAACATAAAGTGTGCTACCGCGAATAAGCAAAACCTAAATATATCACGCAGTATTACTGTCAAATTAAAAATAAAGAATTTTACTTGGTATGTTCCACTACTAGTAGCTGAAGTATTAGGACAAAACTTAATACTAGGCGCCGATTTTATAAGCAAAACTGGCTTAATTCTCGACATATACGCTAAACAATATTGCTTTAGATTTGATCGCACTCGAAAATATCAGTTCGCCTCCGAACTAAATAACAGCGAGAATTGCGAAACATCAACTATTCATCTGGAGCATCATGAATCTGGTTTGAGTCATTTAAAAGGGAATGAGCGACAAAGAATTCAAAAGCTAATAAGGGAATTTTCTACTGTACTCACACCCAAGTTAGGATTGACCAATCTAATTAAATACAAAATAAATCTCAGCGACAACAAAGTAATACGTCTGCATCCATACAAATTATCGCCGCCCAAGATGGAAATAATGAGAAACCAAATCAACAAACTCCTAGAACAACACGTCGTCGAACCGTCAACTTCTCCATACTCGTCGCCTGCATTCCTAGTACCGAAAGGAACTGACAAACATAGACTAGTCGTGGATTATAGACAGCTGAATAAGAAGATAGAATTTGAATCTATTCCCCTGCCCGACATTCACAGCGCATTCCATTATTTTACAAAAGCAAAAATTTTCACCATAATGGATCTCAACCAGGCTTTTCACCAAATCCCACTAGCTGAGGAATCAAAACACCTAACTGCATTTGCTGTCCCATTTAATCTATATCAATTTGCTAGGGTACCCTTCGGAATATCACAAGGAAGTTCAGTATGTAGCAGATTGTTAGAAAAAATATTCCATGACGTTAAATTTAAATTCGTATATCACTATCTTGACGACATAGTAGTATATAGTGAATCGATGGATCAGCACATTCATCACTTGCGTGAGGTATTATCGAGGTTAAAGAATGCTGGACTAACGGTAAACCCCAGTAAAGTTAATTTCGCAGTAAAACAATTCTCCTTCTTAGGTCATATAGTATCGGCCGAAGGTAAGGTTAGCATTGACCCCGAACGCACTCGTGCAATCCGAGAATTTTTACCACCTAGAGACACCAAAGGTATAGCTCGATTTTTAGGTATGATCAATTATTTTCACAAGTACATACCCCACCTAGCGGATATAGCAGCCCCATTAAATGCATTAAGGAAGAAAGGAACGGAATTCGAGTGGACTACTCGACACCAAGCCGCTTTCGAAACACTCAAAGAAAGCATAATATCACCCCCGGTATTGCAATTAGCAGATTTCAATAAACCATTTGTCGTACAGACCGACAGATCTAGTGTAGCATTAGGAGCAGTAATATACCAAGAAATAGATAATACAAGACTACCGATCAGCTATGCATCACGTACTTTGACGGAGCAAGAAAAGAAGTTCTCAGCCTATGAACTTGAATGTTTAGCTGTAGTGTTCGCCTTCGAAAAATTCAAACCATTTATGGAACACAAGGAATTTCTACTAGAGACCGACAACCAAGCTTTGTCGTGGTTGTTGAACCATCCAAAACAGTTAGGTCGTATCGGAAGATGGGTGTTAAGATTAAATTGCTACAAGTTTAAAGTACAACATATTCGTGGTACCCAAAATGTAGTCGCCGATACACTAGCCCGCATGTTCCAACTACCCAATACCAGACCTGGCGAAAATAAGGTTGAAACCACTACTGTCAATACGCTAATAACAGAATTCCCCCTTGCATTTAAGGATATAGCGCACCACCAACAACAAGATCCTAATTTGAGTAAGATAATAGAACAAATAGATGAAGGAAATTATTCTGACAAGTATACCTTGAGTAAACGAGTACTTTGTTATAAAAAGGCTAACGAAAAGTCGTTGAGAATAATCGCCCCGGAAATTATTAAACCCATGCTCATGGAATACTACCACTCATCAACCATTGGAGCTCATATGGGAATAAGGAAAACGATACATCGTATTCGCAAGGACTATCATTGGGAAAACATGAACAGTCAAATAACTAGGTTCGTGAAACAATGCGAAATCTGTGCCCTGAGCAAGCCAGCAAGAAACAGTCAAATCGGGAAATTAATCTCAGAAATCCCCACAACACCTTTTTCAAAGATATACATAGATTTTTCTGGACCATATCCCCGTTCTAAATCAGGAAATACTATGCTATTAATTTGCGTGGACTCTTTCACTAAATTCGTATGGATGTACCCTATGAGACGTGCTTTAGCATCTGCAACAATAAAAATTCTGCAAGAGAGACTATTTAAAGATTACAGTACACCAGTACATCTAGTATCTGACAACAGACCTCAGTTTAAATCCAAGGAATTCAATGACATGTGTTTCAAATTAGGAATAAATCACATTACAGTCACAGAGTACCGACCGCAAGGAAACCTAGCTGACAGATACTTACAAAACCTAAAATCAGCCTTAATATCTTACCACGCTAAAGATCAAACGGCGTGGGATCAAAATCTATCATGGATACAATTTGCCTTCAACTCGGCGTATCATGAAGGACATAAATCAACACGATTTGACTTACTGTACAAGTATAAACCGAACCCCCCGTTAACCACCAAGTGGAAAATTCATGAATTAGTGCCCCGCGAAATAAATGGGAGTAATATAAGGAAAATATGGAACGAAGCTCGCGCAAATTTGAGAGCGAATCTACAAAAATCGCGGAAATATCACGAGCAGAATAATAGGAAAATAAAGTACAAAGTAGGTGATTTAGTCATGTATAAAACTCAACCTACGAGTAGAGCCGTTGATAGGACCACTTCCAAACTATCTTACCGATGGTGTGGCCCCTACACGATTCACAAGTTCATCACCCCCGTGACAGTAGCGCTGTACGAACCCAATACGGATAATTACGTTCGCAGAAGTCATGTGCCTCAGATAAAAAAAATTTTTCTCTTTGTGAAAATAAAGAAACACGACTGCGAGAAAGTAGGTTAACCAAGAATACTACCTGAGCATTATGAAATAAATATAGGCAACATCCTATATTGTAATTGAGTCTAAACTCAAACACCTCGTACGAATAATAGCGAGGCCTGATCAACCTTAGCTCAAGTTCTACGAAAATAAAATAAATAATGAGAAGTCAGCTGACGAACAACTAACCCCTACCTAAGTAAACTAAAGGTAACACTATTGTTATTACGACATATTGTAGGTTACTGCTTGCGATGAACATGATAGTAGTAATACACTAAATTGTAGTTCACGTTTGCGACTAAGAGAAAGACGAAACTAGGAAATAAAAGGAAACGTCGACCACTAAGAAGTCAAAATAATCAGCGAATCGACGCGTTAAGAATTATAAAGGTGCGAATACTCTTTTGTAAGAACACTAGAGAAACGTTAACCTTACAGCTATACTGTATATCTGTATAAACGTAAACAGATACACACTTGTATACCTGAAATATGCTGAAACATACCCTTGAGTGTAACTCCGTAAAACGAGTGAAGAAGCAAAAAAAAAAAAACGGTAGTAGCATTAAGAAATAGAAATAAGGTAGATTTATGTATTTGTGTGTTTTAAGTGTTTTATGAGTGTTGAATTTTAAGTGATTTAAATAGTATGTAAGATAACCTATTAGTGAATCACAATAACCTTGTAAAAAGAAATTTCATCACGAGGTTCTGTGCCAAATACAATTATATTTTTAGATATCCCTTTGGAATCCACAAATGTCGTCCCATGTGTCTTCTTTAAGTAGAGGAGGATGTGACGATTTAAAGCCAATTTAAATAGCACGAAACAAAAAAAATATTTTTGTTTGAAATTACAAGTGAGAAAATAATCCACTCACCCCTTTGTACAAAATACCTGTACCTTCTTGTCAACCGCGAGTACGGACATGCAAATCATAATGTTGTTGAGCTAATTAAAATAACCACCCTAATTATATAAAAAAGGACGTGATAATAATAAATAAAATATTGACTAAATAAAGAAGCTATAGTAGGATTAATAGTAGCTAAGTAGAGGTAAATAATAATAATAATAAAAGTACGAACTATTTCTTCTCGTATCGGCGTCTATCTCCCTACTCGGCCACAAAACCTTACAGACAGTCTCCTCTGAATCACGGCCAAGCCAACAGCCTTGTCATGTGTTGTGAAGACGAATACTTCTATATTGCAAAACTAGGTATCCGTGAATAAGTGTTTCGTGGTTACACAAGCCCCACATGTAGTTAAACGAAGTGAAATGTAAAAACAAAAGTTACGTAGTTTAAATGTAAATAAAATAAAATTAAAAAAAAGGCATAGCTGACACATCTCTTTATGAAATGGTCTAATCTTTAAGGTATGTTCCATACCATATCATAAGGTAACATCAGTGCAATTTAAACCAAAATGTAAAAGTGAACACGACCGACCGGAGTGAATCAACAACAACAACAACACTATGAGCTCCAGGTAGCCAGAATCCGAGCCTCATGACTGCGCTAACTACTTAGAGTCCACCACTGAAATGGAGGAACACAAACTACAACTAAGATCATCCAGGAAAACCTACGGAAGAGGACCATGAAGAGTACCAGCTGTGGACCAACATCATACCCAGGTGACATGGAAGCATAACTTCTGTGGTTATATTGTTTTCTAAGAACCCAGAGTAAAAAACAGTTTATTTTGTAAAGACTCATACAAATCATGTAAATCATAAATTAATAATATGTATACTTTCTGTAACGAGATAAGAGTAATCTGAAGATGGATACAAATATAATTAATTCAAAATTGAATCAAACTATTCTTCAAATAGTTTGCATAATGTCAAAGTACTTTTAAAATATAAAAAGAATTAGAACCCGGATCCGTGGTATTCTATGTAATATACAGTTGTATTGTTTTGAGCTCATCATAGTAACAGTTTAAAGAGAATAAGAGCATAAAATGCAGACTCTATCAGACTCTTTCATTTAATAACAATAAGAATCATTAAAGGTATTATTTTGGAATCTTTATTTTGGAAGCTGTAATAAAGAGATGTTTTTGCTAAACAGAAGTGAGTGAGTAAATTTACGTAACCTTAGTCAAACTCCTGATCTTTACAGGTTCCCAATTTGTTGGTAAGTAATTAGTACTAACAATGGCAGCCGGTTTAATTGACAGAGGCCAATTAAACTGGTTCCCTGTGTTATAATGTCTTAACAGGAGGAGACGTTATACTACAGATCTCTGCTACAAAACCTAAAACTATGGCATTTCAGGGCAGGTATCCTAGAAAAACTAAGATAGTTGTGAATAATCAGATTTTGGATCAGGTTAGTCATTTTAATTACCCGGGTTATAATATCTCATGTGGAACTGATATTGATTGGCATAGTAAGCTAACAAAATTTAAACGCATCTGTGGAATGATTCATAGGTACCTCAAAAATAAAGCACGGAAGAATACCCGAATTAAATTTTACAAAACTGTTGCTGTCCCCACATTCCTGTTTGGTAGTGAGACATGGACTCTTGGTAAAAGGGACGTACAGAGGATTCAGGTAGCTGAAATGAAATTTCTAAGAAGGACGCAATATTGTTCTCTCTTGGATCGGAAAAGAAACGGGGATATTAGACACGAAATAAACATTGTATCGTCGCACCAGACTATTGAAGACCACAGGAGATGGTGTGAGCATTGAACCGCATGCTTGATATCCGTCTATCTGTGGCTGCTTTGGGTTATCATCCTACTGGGAAGACAGATGTCGGTAGATCGAAGAGGAGATGGGTTTCGGAACAGGGCCTAATTCGCGGAGTGGTGATGATGAAATTGGTTGTGTTTGTGATTGGTGATTGCTTGTGTATGCGTTACAGATACATCTGAAGTAACTCTGAAGGAATGGATAAGTGAATTTAATAAACAATAAACATTGATTAAGAATAAACGTTATACAACATACGTTAAAAAGTGTCTTCAAACAAACAGTATTAGTGTCTATTCAGCAAATGGTGTTACGATGAAAACCAAGGTATATTTTGGTGCTCCGACAAATCCTTGATAAAATTATTAGTGTTAACAGTTTTTTTTACTATAGACGATAGTGGACGTATATAGATGTGTAACATAATTTAGCTATGTACTTCAACTGGGAAGCAAATCACACACATTTGAACAGTAAAAATATCGGTATGGAGAACCATACATGACTTCCATGTTCTAAGATTTATATTTAAAATCATTTTCGAAATAAAATATTTCCATAGAAACTACTTCTTTCTACTTCTTGCTTCAGCCTTAACCACAGTACTGTGGTCACTAACGTATATCACCTCACGTCAGCGCACTCGATTTTCACTTATGGCAGTCGATAGCACTGCCGAAACGTCTGATTTTGTAGAAAATCAAGGCCAAACAGCCTGGGAAGGAATTTTAACAACAAACTACTTCTTTGTTGCCGATAACGTAGTATACATATAAAAAACTATCCCCTTCCCTTCAACTATCATTTTATTTATAAAGAATTACCCCCACCCACTTCAACTAGCCTTTTCATTTATAGATATTTCATCTACCATTCTTTACTGGATTATTATGACCTTCTTTTAAGGATACTTTATTTATCAAAATCAAGTACTTTACTCTTGGTAAAACATAAAACGTTATATATATACACAACTTTCACTAGTGAACAAACTTACTTTTGGTTTTTTGTCCCAAACGTTTCGACGTGGTGTCCGTCTTCCTCAGTGGGGTATTTCAAATCCCACTGAGGACGACGGACACCACGTCGAAACGTTTGGGACAAAAAACCCAAAGTAAGTTTGTTCACTAGCGAAAGTTGTGTATATATATAATATTTACAAAAATGAATGAAGAGGATTATCTACAAACCAATCATAAAACGTTGCAGGTAAACCACCCCTTTCCTTCAACCGATCTTCACCAAAATCAATAGACCTTGAGTCCTCTACAACTCAGGCATATATACAAAACATTATTTGATTCTGTTTAAATTTACGGCAGTTATCGTTCGTCATAGAAAAAATTACTCTTGTTCAAACATAAAATGTTGCAGGTAAACTGCCCCTTTCCCTTAACCGATCTTCACCAAAATCAATAGGCCTTAGTCCTCTACAATTCAGGGATGTATACAAACAATTATTTGATTCTGTTTTAATTTTCGGTAGTTATCGTTTGCCATAGAAAAAAATTCTACACACATACACACACACACTTTTCGAAAAATGACTTTTCTTCATGTTTTGAGGGTAGCACAATCAGAATCAACCCTTATCTCGAACACGATTTTTTTTTGCCATCACCATACTTCCATTTCCTTATGGAACATGGAAGTAAAAACGTTAATTGTGTATGGGTTTTAAAGTTCTTGTGGAAACAGCAACCCATTTTAAAACAAAACAATTGTTCTAAATTAAGGTTTCTTGTGTAATATTATTCTCCAAATTCCTTCTTCAGTATGGTGTAATTACTTTTTCTCCTATCCTAATTGTAAGTCAAACAAATTATTTTATGAACACCTGACCTAGTACTTCTGAGTCGAAACTGAATGAGCCTGTTCATTTTACCGAAATGCATTATTCTACACAAATGTTTCTAATGAACATTAAAGCATAAAGTATTTCTTTTATTTTGTACAAAATACTGACGAAAAAACTGAAATATTTTATGATTTGAACTTACGCTTGTAAACGGCTTACTGTCAGTAGAAAAAGGGCATAATGCAGGAATTTTATGTGGAGCAATGAATCTTTCTCGTCCACCCACCAAATACTCCAAGCATAAGACAGTACTTGGCTATGCTACTAAACATATGTGCAGAGATAGTATGAAAAAAGCTACGGAAGAAGCTGTGTTCCAGGCTGATGGAAATACGGATGTGTTCATTGACGGGTCCTGGCAAAAACATCACTGGGTGGTGTTGGTCTTTAACTTCCATAGACAATGAAAAGGTACCGGACATTTCAGTTATGTCAGAATACTGTCATTGTCTGCTGAGAAAAGAAATAAGCATGTATTCTTCTGGGGACAATTATGTATGAAGCAGCTTAGGTTAGGTATGAAGTATAGAGGTTAAGTTAGGTTAGGTTAGGTTATAACATTAGCATATACAACGATATGGTATTTTTGCTGCAGTTTGTGTTTTTAGTGATGGCTTCGCAGTAAAATCGAAATTATGGAACATTTAGGACTAAATTCAGGGAAACCCTAGTCAAACCTATTCATCGATTGAAGACAATTAAACTTTGCAAAACCGAAAAAACAGTCACTGATGTGGAAATAAAACTCAGGAAGACAATAGGACTAAATAAATGGAAGTTAAAGGAGAAGAAGGGCCCAGACAACCCATCCTACAGTGTAAACGCTTTGTTTTCCTACGATTACCGAAAGTCTCGTTTTTAAAAATTTGATGTAAGTTATCATAGCTACTATCAGGTCTGTCTTCATTAAATTTTTATAGTGTTTCAAACAGAAGATTTACTAATTTCGCACACAGGGATTAAAAAAAATTATTATTACTGACTGAGAAATACATTTAAATATGTTGGTTAGAAACCAATAAATATTGCCTGGAAAATAAGTTCTCAATTCAAAATCCTTAGACAAATAAAAAAAATCACTTTGTGCGGAACTAGAAAAGCCTACCCTTTAAGCTAAAACAAAATTTTAGCTCTATCTTATATGTGTTCTGATAAAAATTGCGGAATGTAATTATTGTCAGAACACAACGCAATTCTGACAAAAATTGCAAAACGTAACATTGAGTAAAATAGGGAGTCCGACTCTACTTAAGACAAAAATAAAATCAATACGGCATTGAAATCCTAGTTTTTTCTCAATTTTACCGTGTAATTTCAAATTTTTTGCAGTTTTCGTTGACTTACAGTTGAACTTAATGTGTCAGAAGTCACTTGTTTTTCGCTCTTCAACCACAAATATGTACTTTCCCTAACTGTTACGAAAAAAATAAACGCCGAAAATTGTTTCTGTCAAAAAGCTGTTTATAATTGTGTACTGCGCATTAAGTTTTTACTTTTCTATATTTAATCTGTTAGAAATTAATTTTGTTGTTGTAAATGTCTCTTAGTTCCGAAACGGCTACACTTTAAGCAGTATTTTTTGCACTGTAATTGACAAAAAATTATATTAAGGTTTATTAGCACGCTAAAAATATAGTGAGCATATCCTAACTTATAACATGAAGATTAAAACTGATTTGGCAGTTGGGGAGTAACATACTCGCCATATTTACTTTAGTATTGTGTAACAAATTAATTACATCCCATACGCATCGGGCACGGCAGTGTACACACGCGCACGCGCACACACGCGCGCAAATATTTGTCTTTACAGGTTGTTTCAAACATGTCGTCTTTTTTACACTCAGCTATCGGAAAATTTACAAAACTTTTTCTAATCACTAAATGAAAAAAATATTTTCTAGACAAAAATTAATTCATTTTAGCACGGAAGAGATGCTGACTGCAATTATGTTTTACTTTTGTTTGATATTTCTACTGGTAAGTATATAAGATATTACACAAACCATCGTTAAGGCCAATAGTAACATACGTTTATGTCCTTTAGAAACGTATCTTTAACGAACTGTTATTTTGTTTACATGGTTCATTATTTTTAATAAAAGAGGTGCTTATTGGAAATGTTTATACCACTCTTACTCTCAAATTCTTAATTAAATCGTACCTTTAATTACTACTATAACTGTAAAGAAAGGAATACTATATTCTTTAGCAATAATGAAACAATTACTACTGCATTATTTTCTATCAAACGTTGTCAAATTTCTTTTACTAATATAATATTCTCAAAATTAAAGTTGCATTTAATAACATATTTTAATAACACCACTTCACTTATGAGCTGCAACTCTGAGAATTTTATTGATTATGTTAATACTCATTAATGATGTTTTATTGTTATTGGTTTTTTCGTTTTCTTCCGGTTATTTATTATATAATAAAAATTAATAAAATTTACTATTCGATTATTTGTTAATTTTTATATTAACAGAATTATTTCGATTATTATTAATATACTTACAAACCTCTGATGATACTGATATTTTTCAGTGAAACGGCGTCAGGTGTTAAAAGAAAATACGAAAAATTTTACTACTTGCAGAAGAAACAAATTGAATAACATCACAACATTATATAATTACTGCAAGCAACTTCGAGTTACGTATCTAGAAAATGATGGATGAAATCACCATATAAGGTGATGTAACTCATTTCTATAACCAATTTATTAAACGTAAAAACAATTAATTAATTGTTTTGGAAAATGCCTACAGCTTAATATTTTTCCAAAATACACAAAAATAATAGTAAAAAAAACAATAACAATAAATTAAACAAATATCTTACTCAATACATGGATTAAAGACGAAATATCAAATAATTTCAGAAAAATCGATTACATAAATAAATAATTAATTAATTTACATCTTCTTTTAGTCAACACACTAGATTATCATACATGGAATAATAAATATATTAATATGCTTAAAATACTAAATAAATACAAAACAAATAAATTTAACACAATCAATAAAAAACTTAAAAATCTACTAATAAATCGTAAACCTAAAGAAAATAACCAACATTTACACACATTAAATAATAACCACACTTTTTACCCTAAATTCGTAAATTTATCTAATATTAAATTCACTGAAAACGAAATAGCTATCCTAGAAACATCAAACAAAACAAATCTTAAAAATGTAAACAAACATGTAATAGAAAATATCATAGTCGAAACTTAAAACGCAATTAATAATATTGAACAAGAAAACAAGATAAAATAAGAACAGAACCCTCAATGGAAATAATGAAATTTATCAAAAAAAAATAATAACCAAAATCATCATACTAAAAATAAAAATAAACAAAATAACACCATTAATAACATAAAACACAAACTAACGACTAATAACCTCACTTTAACCAAATCTGATAAAAGTATTAGTACAATAATAATTTCTCAAAAAGATTTAGACGATAAAACAGAAGAATTTATAGTTAATAATAATTGCATAACATTAAACAAAGATCACACAAATAAATATCAAACACAAATAACAAATATACTAAAAAATAGTACCAAAATCCTAAATCCTAAAGACTCCTTTAAATATAAAATGGATAATCCTTGTGCACCAAAATTAAAGTCTTTAATAAAAATTACACAAAACCAATAAACCTTTCAGACCTATAATAAACGCTAGACCCGCACAAAATTATAAAATATCAAAATTACTAACACAAATCTTAAAACATAAAATTGAACTTCCAGCAAAATACAATATAAAAAATAGTATCGAACTCACGGAACAACTAAAAACGTAAAAGTAAACGGAAATACAAAATTATATTCATTCGACATATCAAACATGTATACAAACATTCCCATTGAAGAAACTATAAATATTATAATTAATAAACTGAAAACAAATAACGAAAGTGACACATACATTAAACAGTTAACTAATACTTTAAAAATAATTTTAAATCAAAATTATTTTCAATGCAACAACAAACTGTACTATCAAACAGATGGCCTTGCTATGGGAGCACCAACCTCCGCTATCATATCATAAATCTTCCTACAAAAACTCGATGAACAAATAATAAATATAATAAAATTAAACGACCCATTAGGATACGCTGATTACTTTAGATACGTTGATGATTGATACTCTGTAAATATCCCAAAACTATGGTATAAACATAAATAAAATATTCAACTCAATAAATAATTTACATTCCAAAATAAAATTCACATTAGAAGAAGAATCTAATAATAAATTCAATTATTTAAACATAACAATAAAGAAAAATGAAACAAATTTTGAATACTCAATATACAGGAAACCTTCTCAAACTGATTTAGTAATGCCAAATAATTCTAACCATCCTCCGCAACATAAAATGGCATTATTTAATTCCATGATATACCGAATGCTTAGGATCCCATTAAATAACAAAGAAAGAAATATTATCCAACAAATAGCAGTTAAAAATGGATACTAAATAAAAACTATTAATAAATTATAAAATAAAATAAAACATAAAAGCACTAATTAAATTCCCAAGAACACTACATTTAAAAATTCACCTATTAATAATAATATAATATATACAACCTTCACTTATTACGGAAATATAACTCAAAAACTAAATAAAATATTTAAAGATACTAATTTAAAAATTTCATATAGGCCTAATACAGATAATATAATTTTTAATATAATAAAACCAATATTAATAAACCAATACTATTAAACCAAGGTTAATAAAAGCTAAATCCAATATTCACAATAAAAATGGAATATATAAAATAGAATGTCCAGATTGCAATAAATTTTACGTGGGCCAGACAAAGAAAAGACTACTAGATAGATTCCTTCAACACCGCAATGCATATTATTAAACCAAATATTTATAAATCTAATTTAGCCACACATTGTCTAAATAATAACCACCAATTTTCAAACATTGAAAATATAAAATTAATTAAAAACATACAAAAAGGTCAAAAAATGAATATTTGGGAAAATCTTAATATTTACAAACACAATAACAATAATTTATTAATTAAAGAACAAACCCAAATAAAAACAAAACAAGACGATCTATTTAAAATTATAAATTTACTAAAAACCAAAAATGAATAAAATATAAACAACAAAATTTCAAAATATAACCGAGAAAACAGCTGCTGAAGAAAATAAACATTAAAACAATCGTTAACTAATCGACCTAAATCGATTATCAGTTATTTTATTTTACATTAAAATCGATACAAATTCGATTATTCGTTAATTTTATATTAATAGAATTATTTCGATTGTTATTAATTTACTTACAAACCTCTGATGATACTGATATTTTTCAGTGAAACGTGCGTCAGGTGTTAAAATAAAATACGAAAAATGTTACTACTTGCAGAAGAAACAAATTGAATAACATCACAACATTATATAATTACTGCAAGAAACTTCGAGTGACGTATATAGAAAATGATAATAAAAATTGTAAGATATTAACAATATTACCGTATAATTTTTTAAATATAACAATGTTATATTTGCAACATATCAACAACATTAGCAGTAGTGTTGCTATCCTTGTGATATATTTTATTGAATTGCACGATCATTGATGTAATATTAGTTGCGCCTACGTATGTTCTGTTTCGTTTCCTTCTCTGAAGAACCGTTATACGTTTGAATGTAACCCTGCGTTTTTCCTCATGCATAACGCACGTAGCTGTTTTTTACACAAATTGATACACAATATTAATTGTCATTAACCAGATCATTTACATACTTATGAAGCGATTAAGTACGTTTGGTAGACACTATTCACCAACTGTTTACAGCGAAACCGTTCAGTTCGAACAGGCGTCACTCTAGGCGTCGAATTACGAAATAATGGCATTTTTGAAATTTAAGGCATCTTTTTTTTCATTTTAGGCAATTTTTCATCATTTTGTCATTATTTTGTCGTTTTCGTGCGTTTATGTTTATGTTTGTAGGTCAAATTTCACAGCAATGCATCATTATTTAGTCATTTCAACGTATTAATTATATTAACTTATTTCGATTCAATCAGAGCTTCGAATAAGTATGACTGCTAAAGAATTTTTCACAATCGCCATTCCCATTCGTTACGCGTTCGACCCCCAAAACAGTATACTTTTTTTTCTTTCAATATTTTCACCTTGGCATATATAAATTTGTTCTAATAATCAGGACGCACAGGTGTTTAATTACTTTACTTGTATGAAAAATTAATACAAAAATATTAAAATTTTATTGTCTCAAAAGTTTTTGTATCATCTTTGCTTTTTTTAATCTTTACCATCGTCGTGGTCGTGGTCGTGGTCGTCGTGGTCGTGGTCGTGGTCGTCTTGGTCGTGGTCGTGGTCGTCGTGGTCGTGGTCGTCGTCGTCGTCGTCATCATCATCATCATCATCATCATCATCATCATCATCATCATCGTCGTCGTCGTCGTCGTCGTCTTCGTCGTCGTCATCATCATCGTAGTCGTCGTCATCGTCATCATCAAGTATAATATTTCGTATGCGCGCGCCCACAAGTGTGTGTGTGTGTGTGTGTGTGTGTGTGTGTGTGTGTGTGTGTGTGTGTGTGTGTGTGTGTGTGTGTGTGTGTGTGTGTGTGTGTGTGTGTGTGTGTGTGTGTGTGTGTGTGTGTTTTTGGACTTACTTGACTTCATGTTAGAAAATATTGTACAGTTAACGGTAACTTTTATTATTTCAAAAAGTAACTAGACCTTTTCATTCGGATTTTTGTAGTCATGTTGTTTTTAGTTTACAGATCATTTTACTGAGATTATACTGTCATTTTATGGGTTCATATCATACACAAACATGGGTTCATACATATTTAAGTAATAAACTGGTTATTACTT
Source organism: Magicicada septendecula (assembly GCA_034769895.1). NCBI lineage: Eukaryota > Metazoa > Arthropoda > Insecta > Hemiptera > Cicadidae > Magicicada > Magicicada septendecula. Next base: position 1,166,197,840 of record CM068367.1, read on the forward strand.
CTCTCACTCTGTACACGTACCCAGGGTTATTACGTTTCTTGGCCAGTACATATATTTCTATTAAAACATTTTAAATCCATCATATGAAAGTAACATATAGTGTTAATCAAACCTTTAAATACTATGTCAGTCATCTCTATTTATTGTATTTTAATTTTATTTTACTAATGTATTTATCATCATCATCATCATCATCATCATCATCTTCAAGGATTAAACCAAGGATGGTTTATTCCGGTCTCAAACAGGCAGAGATTAGAAATGGTCACTCCAGCGCTTCCTCGGACGTCCCACACCTCTCCGTCACCTCGGCTTATAGTTCCATGGTTGTTTCGGGATGCAGCAGTCATCCATTCGGCAAAGATGTTCCCACCAATTCAGCCGACTGGCCTGGCCTTTCGTTAAAGTCCAATTCTCAGACCCATAAAGAAGTGTGGGAAGGGCCATCACCTTGTAGAATTTTACGCGTGTTCCTTTACTTGGTGACTAAAGGGTTCGCCTAATGGTCCCAAACATAATGTTGAACTTATGCAACTTATTCACAACGTCGCTGCTTGCATTATAAGACACACTGTAGCCCAGGTATTCAGAATTGCTAAATTGTTCCAGGACAGTACCTTCTATAACAATTTTTGCCCGTACGGGATCAGTTTCACGAAAAGTCATCACCTTGGTCTTAAGTGTGGATATTTGCAATCCAGAGTCTTTGCAGATTCGATTCAACAAATGTATACCCATCTGCAATCTGTTTTCCAAGTCCGACAGAGTAGCCTGATCGTCCGCAAACAACAAAGTGTCAATTGTGGAGTGACCAATCATAAAATACTCTGGAAGACACATCTTCCAGTTTTGTGTGGCATCGTCGATATAGTAAATTAAAAAGAGAAGGTGATAATGGACACCCTTGTCGTACTCCACACTTGATCAGGAGTAACTACTGCTAACGTATTTATATTATGTTACTTTATTGTTTCAGAGAATTGTAACAGTTATGAGATTGGACACAACTATTGTCGCTTCTGTGAGTCAGCACGCCGACGCCGACGGCAACCGCACTGCTAAGAGTTGAGAATCGGCAGCGTGCACTAAATAATTAAATAGTTATTTTATACGACAAATTTTGTGTTTAATATAACTATGTTTGTATTTCTATTTCTTTTATTTTTCTGTATAATCTATTTACAATCTACTTTATTAATTAATCAGTGTTTAAAGCGTTTCATTAAACACAATTTAGATTAAGTATATTTACCTCAGGTGATTTATACTAGTTGTACTAGTTTTAGCCAAAATATTGTTTCAACACACACACGCGCGCGGGCTCTTAAACATGCATATACATATTTCCTAAAACATATTTGTGTACACGGTGAGTGTTCCTATTTTCTCTCCATCAGTGAGTCTGTGATTAAATTATTTATTTTTAAAGTAATGTATTAATTAACATCAAGAAGCGTAGTGATTACGTGTGAAACAATAGGCCTGTATAGGTTTGTATGTTTGTGTGTGTATGGTTACTGTTATTGTATAAATATGTATCTGTACTTAAATCAAATAAATATTTTTAGAAATTAAATGTAATTTTAAACGTAATTTTCTATTAAAATTCAAAGTGTTTAAATACAGACAGTACTTAAAATAATTTAAAATTTAAAATTTATTTATTTATTAACCAAACCCCAAGGATTGAAGAGTATTGGCTTATTATTAAGTACAACTTGTTTTCATATTTTTGCGTTAGCTTAATATAAAGTTTCTCGTTCAAAAGTTGTTAAAAAATTTTTTGTGAAACTAAGTAAATACTCTACTGCAAATAAAGTACAGTTTAAGTGAATCCTAATTTTCAACTAAATTTGGCTCAAAACTGACGTTCGACTGTAGTGATAAAAAACATACAAATTCAAAACTTTCTGTGTAGTAGTAAATTTAAAATAGTATGATGATCTTCAAATTGATGTTTTCATATTTTGTGACAAAATAGATATGACTTAATATTTTTCACGAAAACAAGAAAGCTTTACACGCTTCCTGTCAAATTAGGTACGCCAAATTCCTGCCAAATTTTGTTGAGCAATTTTTCCTGTATTCCAGGACTAAAAAGATGTCAATCACGTTTCTTTATGATCCTAGAGCATACAGGCATTATGTGAATTGCTGTAATCTGAAACAAAATCCATTGCTAACGACACGACAAGCGTGCCGTGGTACCACGTCTTACAAGGCTTTTAATAAATAGATGTTAACAATATTTAAGTCCGCTACACTGTATGTTGCTACTTCTGTGAAATTGCTTCAACGACTGTGAGGCATTATATAGGTTTCATGAAATTAGAAATAACACCACTTTGTATTAAGTGTTACCAGTTTTATTGACTAACTGTTCACATTGATAAGTAAACTCAATGCATTTGTTTTTGTGTCTTCTTCAAACAAAAAGAGAAGTAAAACCATTATGTTATTGTTACAAAGATACTGTTATACCGTTCGGTACGACACGATGGTACTGAAGTATTGTCAATGTCACCTTACTATCCCTAGAAAGGATACTTTCAAGACGCCAGGCACGTGTCCTCAATCTCTTGCGCCTACTTTACTCAGGGTCAGTCGTCCGTAGCCTTGAAGAACGCAACCGTGCTGTTACAAGCTTGGATATAATCAGTACATACGTCTACGTTCTTATTGCTCCGAGAATGTAACACAAGTAATACCCCCAGATCTCAAACACGGTACCAAAAATCAAAACTGAAATGATAATAATTTAAGAATAAAGAACATTTGCTTACAAAATGTCATTTCCTACTCAGACCAGATATATTGGGTAGGATCCATTTTATTTTCCCTCAATAGGGGGATAGAAGGATAAAAAATAACTCAACATTGCTTGCACAAAAGTAACCTTATGTAAAGCAACGTAGATACGGTAAGTCGACTACAATAATTATTTACTTAAGGAGGGAAATTTGTAAATAAATGGGAATACTGTGAAGCATCCAGTAGAGAGATACAGGTATTATTAAAGAACATTAATTTTACAAGCCGCTATTGGGAAAATCAGTTCACTAAACTGAACTTAATTGGTTCATTCAATTATATAATTCCTCAATTCAGTTGACTTATTTTCTTATCTTTAACTATTATTTTGATATTTTGAAAGGATTTACTTTGTTCGTCTCTCCTGCCACCCACGAATTTACCCAGGCTAGCTAGTGGAGAAGTGGGTGGGGTTCCTTGATAGATATTAACACCACCTATGTCAGTATCAAGAAGTGTGAGGGGTAACCAGAAATCAAATTCACTTATATATAGTTTTTTTCTTCTTTTTTTGTTTTTAAAGGGCGCCACTCCGTGCAGGGAAAACCAACGGGCGATCACGGAGATTCAATCCCGTCCCAATAAGGTTGACCACTAAACCACTTGATAAGGCAGTTTGCTCAAATTTACTATAACAATCATGTAAGGTATACAAAATATACAAAATAAGAAATCATATTCTATTTTATTAAGTTTTGCTTGTATCTCCAAATAACAATGAGAGTAAATGACTGTATATCATTAGCTGATGCCGCAATAATAATAAATGTTTTTAGCTGACAACAACTTAAATCTAAATAACTTATGTAATACGCTATACTAATATATACAGTATTTATGTGGCGCAGAAGTGATAATCCCTCGAAGAGTAACCCTCCGCAAGTCCGTGTCGAAACACCAGTCGTGGCACAGTTTAGGAAATTAATCAAGGAAAAGATACACTCACCACAAGTTCTCTGCGTAATGCACGCACAATCGAACAGTAAGCGTATCGGAAGTGCAGGTCGGTCGCGGAATGCGGAAATCCGCGGCGGCGGAAAGAAGTCTCCAGATGACAGCACCAAGCCCCAGGTGTGAAAATGCTCCAAAGTAACAGCAATCAGGGTCCCAGACAGTTCAGGAATCAAAATTAAAACCCTTTTCGCACTTGGCTAAGTGCATAGATCCTCACGTCGAGAAAAGGGTTGTACTGCAGCGCTCGAAACGTTGACTCTCAGTAGTAGGCGAACCTGACCAGCAATGACTCATTTCAAGACTGCCACAATCTTGGGTTCCTACATAGTTAGGCTTCTTACCGAGTTGGGGTCTTATCAGTTGCTGATAAGAACGGACCATCTGGGTAGATCGTAACAGCTTTGCTCGAGATATCGACATTGTTTGCATGCACAACAATGATAACAATACTCAGGTTGATCAGGCCTGATTTCGACAAAGTATTGAGCTATTTTACTGTCACACTCCTTTGGGCCAGTGTAACATAACTACATTTAAAAAAAAAGAAAAAGAATTTTACGAGTTTATCCACAAAGTATCCAGCCATGTAATATTTTAAGACAAATAGCTTACCACAGTAGGACCTTAGTCCCTTTCAAAGTATTCCCCTTGGGATTTTACACACTTAGCCCAGTTTCTCTTCCACTGCACGAAGCAGTATGCAATTTTTTCTTTCGAAATCACCAACAGCTGTTTTGTCATGTTAATGGTGTCTCGTGCTGTTAATCACTTGAATGGGTCCTGTGGATGGATGTCCGAACTGATGTGATGATGCAAAACTTAATGTAGATTCACATGTCTACTCACTCAATTATTGTGAATGAGACGGTCACATTGAACACAATTAAATGCTTACTTACTTAATGCCGTCTCACTGCCGATTGAGGGGTGTGACGGAAGACTGACTATTTATACGTGGGTAGTAAGGTCTGCTACAATTGGCTATGCAGTTTTTCAAAAGTAGATTTAAAGTATTGTTCGCATTCACAAATAAATGAATGCGATATTATTGAAATATTCAACAAATTTATTAATAATATTGTTATTAACAATATTAATTAATAATATTGTGTCACAAAGACCGTCGTGGGTACAGTGGAAACAGAATAACTGACACTAATGAAGTCACGTATTATACACTTTGATTAGACACCACCACCAGTTATAAATCAACAAAGCACTCTTAATAAAATAATTCAAGTTAAATTTGTCCGACACACTATAATAGATGGTCACCTTATTACAGTTCCGCACTAATTAACACAATGATCACTTGGCCACAGTACTTCGTTCCGAACTTGAATAAATCGACAGCTGTAACTGTACTGAGCCGCTTCGAAATCCAGTATTTAATATGGTCAGATAGCCCGCCTGGATGCTGGTAGAGTAGTCGAATAAACGTCCGATAAGGGCATCGGCATCTCGCGTGGCCTACAGCAGTTCAGAGCTTTACGTAATTCGGCCGCGTAGAATGATCTGTAAATATCGGGAACAGTCTCGCGTCGAGGCGGCATCACGTAGCCACTCACCGCTGCAATACTACATATTTGTTGCAGTTGTATTCCAAAAGCAATATTGTGCTCAATAAACATACAATATTTCTTGGTGAACAATTTGAAAATTACAATAGTAAAAATAAAGTAATGATAACAATAAAACATATAGACCTATTTTTGTAAAATTGAGTGCTAAAATTGCATAATTTCTTTTAAAGTATATGATAATTATATTACTACGAAATAGACGTATTTGTTTTCAACGGCAGGACTTTCTAAATGTCAACATTACTTTGAAAAAGGATTAAGTAGGTACTTTTCTATAGTTGCTCATTTCTGAATCTTTGTAGAAAATTTATCAGTTGATGCAGTCAATCAATTCCTACAACTAGATAATTGCAACATATTTTGTCAAATTCCACCCTTTGGATATATGTGATTTGTAACAAATTTAGTGAAACAAATTTTGTGGTTCTGAGAAACCTCTTTCCATGACGCTTGGGGAGGGAGACCAAAATTGATCGTTTCAGTTTTGACCCTTTCCAATTTTTAATTTAATTTTGAAAGACTTTAGATTGCCCTCCAATTTTAAACCGGAAACCAAAGGTAAAGATTGTTTTCAGCACTTAAATGTTTTTGTGTGGTCCTTCCGTAGATAATGATATAAATTAGTCAAACAAACCAAAGAATCATGGAATATGGGAATGTACTACTTAGACAAATTTTACACGTTGACAATTTATTCTAACGTTTTAAGAATGTATGTTTTCCTGACGTGTAATTATATGTTGCCACATATTTCAATATCAGTACAATACTTGCAGGTACTGTACTACGCTTAGGGTGTAATTCCCATTCTTTTAGGCCAATTCTATTGTCGTTACCACGATTTAGAACTGTTCCGTAGATATTAATTTAAAATTATTTAGATATCACAGAATACATACAGGCTGTAAGGTTAGTCCCTTCTGGCACTTTGTTATAGTAGTGAAAATATTGTGACTGTTTTCATATTCCCAAAAATGTATGTTATAAAGTATAGAAATTATAATATCATAAACCGGGGAAAGTGGTTCTGAAAAGGGCTATATCTTTTAACAAGGTTTTGCCATTTTATAGATTTTTACTACTTAATGGTAGGAGGGGGTCTTTACTTTCTTTTCGTTCTTTTGATTTCATAAATTGGCCTTAAATAGGAAGATCGCACTGAAGATCGATTAGTAGGCTATGGCGTGAATTGTGTAATTCATAATCAAATGAATGAAACGAATAAAAAAATGGATTGATTTGTCGTAACAAACGAGCACGTATCGTCGGCGCATACGTTACACTCACATGTTAAACTGATGTGCAGGAGGGAGAAAATAAATTGTTTGTTAACCTGTCCCTCAAATGGTACAATTGATGTAATCGCCTGATATTATCTGATGCTTATTCGATTGTGTTAACTTTTAAAATTAATACTATTCAAAGATAGCGAAGCATCCTATGGTAGTCTTTTAACGGGAAATATTAAGAAGTTTTAACAATATTTACTTTTGAATAATTCTCTGAAAGTAAGAATTAAATGTCCAATAAAAGAAGGTCAGTGTATAGATTCCTTAAAAACATTCCCATTCCCAGCTTGATATGCACGTTTCGAAGTTTATAAAGCGAGTTTGAGAATAATGGATGTGTATTTCATGTATAGCAAAAAATGCAAAACGTTGTTAGTGATGGACATTTTTAAACAGTATAAGAATCATACATACAACAGTAAAGTTATAACTTGGCGCTGTACAATGAAGAACTGAGGCCTGAAACTGTACACCTAAGGGGAAACACTGAATGTCTGTGACATAAACAAAACATGTTTAAATCATAACCATGATGAAGAGGTCAACCTATGCGTGCAAGAGGAAAGCGACCGAACATCTACAAGAAAAGCCTACGAAGATTATTCGTAAGGAATCGACGAACTTCAGTGAAGAAAATGGACTTACCACAGCTAACATCTCTCATATTAGTCGAAACCTAAACTACGAGAAGTTTAGCATCTACCATAAACACATATTTCTCGCGAAGAAGTTCATTATGCAGTGTAACGTTTGAATATAACGACTAGACGAACGAACTTTCGTGTATGAATGACGTCTATAACAATATAAACATCTTCACTTGTGATACCAACATTCGGTGCATAAAACTACAGCTTGTGTTTAGATGAACGGAATTTTTCAATACTGTGCGAAGTATTTCAATCAACTGTACACCATTCGTGGTTTAGTGAACGGTATTTATATACCTTTAGTTTATGCAACCCCCCTCCCCCCCCACCGAAGAAAACGCGTAAAACACAGAGAGCATATTTCTGGAGAAATTTAAAGTCAAATTGGACCACGTTTGCTGCCGTTTGCATAGTTCTTATGACGTCAAATTTTGTAAAGTTGTGGTTTCCATTTGGAACAACTTGGTTTCGTAAAATACAACAATTGAGACTTTCTGTTCTTCATAAAATAGCTGGGGACGAAGTTGAATAGTGGCTGGGATAAATGTTCGTTTTGTGTTGTTAAACCCTTGTGAGGTTAGTGATTATTGTATTGAAGATTTAATGACAATTAAACCAAATAACGCTAACCTTGATCAATTTTGTAATTATTTAGTTGAAACAGTTGTAAGCAAAGGTAGTCTGTTTTCATCAATCATGTGGTTAACTGTATTAAATGTATCTTAAAATTTGTATAAACCACTAATGCTTGTCAATCTTTCCACGCCGAATTAAGTGTAACTTTTTATCATAATCATCCAAATATTTTTCAGTTTCTTGGAGCTTTAAATCTGGCTTAAACCAATTCATGTGTAAAAATTAGAACGTCAGATTTGAACATTATTTGTGAAAAAAGTATGAAGTCATCTGCTAAACAGCGATAAGATTGAGAAGAAGATTAGATTTTGTAATATCTGTATCATATATTAATAAGTATGTGGTCTGGATGCAAGTGTTTTTCGTAGCTTTTTACTTATTTTCATATGTGTGTGTTATGTAACGAATGTTAAAAACAATGTTTTTAGTATCTGGTACGTAGGTATATATTTTAACATATTAGTGCCCAGAATATTTATTTAAGAAGTTTCAATAACGGTGTGAATGAAACACATCTATATAGAAATGAACACAGGAAACCCCTATAGGATAGCAAACACTTTTGGTTTAACAAAAGAATGATACTCTTTAATTGCAAAAGAAGTAGTGAATGGTAGTCAAATTATGTAGATGTCTAGCAACTCGCCCATGTTCGTCTAGCAATTCGACCATCTACGTCTAGCAACTTGGAGATGTCTTTTACAAAATTTGTATAACGGCTGTGCCTCGTATAGACTCATCTACTCCGAAAAGTATTATAGTTCAAGATCTTGTTCGAAAATGAGGAGTAGGCCTAGTTGTTAATACTACGAATACTATATCGGCGCCAAGCGAAATGCCGTGTGTGCCGAGTGCTATACGATAAATCAAAGGTGAACAGCACTACTGGGTGTTTCGCTAAAAACCAATTGGAATTATTTAAATAAAGTTTACAATCAGATTATAATTTAGTTTTACAAAGTATATTGTTGTTACTTTAGAAAATACATTATTTATCTGCTACTTTTGAAATTTGTCTACTACTTTAAACATCAGCTTAGAAGTTACTAGTTGTCTTATGAGGCCTAAGCAGAGAAGACTTGAAATTCAGTCAAGCACAACAAGAACTCTCATCGTTTCCGCACAATTAACATGGTGTATTTTTAAATTACTTTAATAAAAATTTTGAAAGTTGTTATAAATTTGTAAAAGTTATGTATGTTGATAAGAGCGTACATAAGAGCGTAAAGTATATATATATATATATATATATATATATATAGAGAGAGAGAGAGAGAGAGAGAGAGAGTTATAAAAAAATTATAAATTTCTTTGGTGAAAATAACTGTAATTAAAACTTTGAAAGTGTAAAACCTCAAAGTTCGTTTTTTTTATCTCTCATCCTTTCCCCTCTGACCTTTCATGTACGAAATAAATAAAAATTTGGACGATGATTTGATTGTAAATTAACAAAATATTATATTCGTATTCACAACAAAACACAACATTTACTTATCGCTAACATCCCGCCCTCAAAAGAAATTAAACAGTTCAGAAAGATATACTTAAAAATTAATTTTAACGCAGGTAACATAGCTTTTTATAAGTAAAACGTATAACTAAATAAGAAAATTATTTACGAAAAATTGACAAAATCATTACTCAATAAATAAATGTTTACTTGAAGTTACGTATTTAAATATAATTTAGCCATACACTCACTAAAAACGAACATCAATTTACAGAGATTCGAAACGTTCAATTAATTTAAAATACACCTACAAACATAAACAAAATGTTTATCTGGTTAAAACTTTATAGGTCGTATATGTGTGTATGTACAACAACGCGCCCGGTATGTTATTACACTAACTCGCAATTAATAAACAGATCCAAATAAACACAAAACAACACAATTTATTTAAAATTTAAATATTATTCTAGGATGTACAAACAGAAACAACAAAATTTTCACTACAACTATCGAAACAGTAGATTATATAAACAACTGTTATAACAATAAGAAATACAAGCTGTTGATTCTTTGAGTCTCTCATGATGCTGACATTTCTGAAACGTACGTTAGGTAGGTTACATTTTTTATACTTATAGAAACTTTTTTATACGTATAGAATAAATTAATTATTATTGTAGTAAGTGTGATGCGTATAATGGTATAGTTAAAAGAACCACTCACCCACCCATACACACACACACACACACACACACACACACACACACACAGAGAACTGTACAAAATATTGTCTCTACAGTACATTATATTGTAAAATTATAATATAAACAAATGAGAATTCCTAGTTAAGGTATTTGTAAAATGTTAAAATACAAATATCATTCAATGAATACTTCCTATTACACTGGACAACAATGATTTTGTTACATGGTTAATATTTGCTGAATCTTATGTATTGTTGAGCGCTGATTCCGAATATGAAGTCAGAAATTCCCTATCGGCCTTAGTTTTTTTGCAATTGCCCTTCTTACTTCTCTAGAAAGTACATGGGCACGAACTATGCAAGTGCAATATATATGACATTATTAATTTACTTTTTGCAATTATGTTGCTATTTAAACTGTATATTAATTTATTTCAGTTCATTAATATCCATGACAGATAAGTTTATTATGTCAACACAATAATGAAAGCGATTACAAATGACACACATATGATTCATGTAAATTACGGCACCTATTAGTCACACTGTATTACTCGTACGCTGTGAAGAACATTGGACTTCGATGACTCATCGATGACTCAGTATTGAATACAGTAAACAAACACTATCATGCTGGCTAAGAAATATCACCTCTACTTCAGTCAAGTGTGAGCTCTCGTGTGTCTAAGTTCGTAGTACTCGTGGCGTAGTTCGTGGTACTTTTCCTACCAGTTTGTAATTTAATTTTTCCCTGTACAGTCAGTGCATGTACATACTAAATTAATCTGTGTTGTAAAGTGTTTAAACATTTTGTATTAAGTGTTTGTGAGTGTATAACAGTGAAATGTTTCATAAAAATGCCACGTAGTTGCATTAACCAGCCAGACAGTTTCTGCTATATTTGTGGTGAGGTAACACTAAAGTCTCAGAGGAGAAATATAACTCCTGTTAAGTATGAAGTGTTCGTGAATTGTCGATTTACTGTTGTAATTAATTCGCCAGGATGCAGAAATGATGAGGAGAGAGTGGACTGTAGTTAATACATTTATTGAAAATTATTCAGATTATTACAGCATTGAAATGGTTAGGTGTCAATTTTGAATATAAGATTGGCTAATGAGCGCATCGTAAATACAAGTCGTAAAATGTTACATTGAAGAATTAATTTAGTGAGAAGGCCTAGAAGGCCATATATAAAGTCTTGGGCCTAAGGCCTACATTAATTGTCGCGACAAAGAAGAAATGAATGTGACAGGATAGCAGCGAGCGCAAGGGCGACCGCCGCTAGCGAACGTATGTAACGCACTGTCCAGATGTACAGACTTGAATTGAGCAAATTAAAAGCGCAGATTAGCCAACCTATGAATGCAAAAATTACCGCGCTACTGTACATAACTGCCCGCAAAAAATCAATAGATTTTTTAATACATTTTAGTAACTTATTATATAAAATACAGAGTTCTTAATAATGAAAGTTAATCTCAATAGGCTGCATTGAACCTTGAGTTGTAATCTTAGATAACAGTTGTGCATTAATTGTTTAGCGATAAGCTTGAATAAAGATAAGCGTTTAGTAGGCAAAGGTTGGCGTGCAAAGTGATTTTATGCATGATTGAAAATGTAAGCGCTGGCAATGTATTGCCCAAATATATTGTATGTATACAATATTGAACGATATAAAACATGAAAGTACATAATTTGACAATGTTTAATAATGAATGATCGGAAACTCATCCCAAGGTGGCCCGATAAATTGTAACCCTATGCAAGTCATAGATGGTTACCGTGAAATAGTTGAGGCCAGTAGACCTGTACAGAGTATTGCATACAATGAACAAATAAATTGTCACAAATTATACATGTTTATACGTAAATCTAGCATGGCGTCATAAAGTTGAACGAGTCATGCTATACCTGAAGTTTCAGGAATTTACAATATATTGCTGTGTGAAAACAAGCTATAGATAGCTGACAGATTGCGAGCACATATGTAATGACATGTATGTCATAGTTAAGCAGGAATAATAATTGTGCAATGCATAATCACAAAATACAAAATACCATATAAAAATGCAATATAAAAATAAAATATAGGCGTGGCGTGGTTACAGACAGTAGACGCAAAAAGCAATATGTTTTACATAAATGCAAGTTATATAATAAATACAATAAACACCAATTTAGTTAATTACAAATATGAATAAGCGCAATAGCATAAGTAACAAATAAGACACTGTGGTTACAAATGTAATACATGAGTTGAACAATTGAGAAATACATTCATAGAACAATAAATCACACATATTAACAACTGTGCAAGAAATGCATACATGGTTGTATAACTGCAGACCATGCGAATATTATGTAACAAATTTTTATAAAACAATACCACCGATAACATGACACATACCCAATACCAATCAAAATGTAAGTGTGTAGGACATAGTATGCCACACAAAATATTAACATATAAATACAAAATAGCAAATATACCACCATGAAACTATGATGAGTATAGAGATGATAGCACAGTGCATGGTTGTGAACTTATAAGTCACTGCAAATTTAGTATAGAAACACGCAATGGTGTAAATTGTCATGAAAATGTTGTGATGATACATATCACAATTAAGTTGACCAAATGGTCATATAATAAAGTAATAAAGCCAATGGCCGAGTAAAATGGCATTGTGCTAAATGATCATAATAACCTTGTGTCTAAGTCTCATCCCGCGCTGGCAACAGACATAGCTTATGTACTGGTCTCCGCAAAACACCAGTAGGCGTGCGAATGTCTACGACTCTAATTAAGTTGTCGGGGCCTGGAAATGTGGCGGTAATTACACCAAATTTCCAGGCTAATGGAGGTAGGTTATCCTCAATAAGTAAAACTAGGTCCCCAATGGAAACATTATCCTTTGCGAATTTCCATTTGTGACGTTGTTGTAACTGGTGTAAATAGTCGCGAGACCAAGCCTTCCAAATGACTTGGACAAACTTCTGGAGAAGTTGCCAACGTCCAAGACGAGAGATAGGAACATGAGATAAGTCTGGGCCCGGTATCGCCATTAATAGTGCGCAAATCAAAAAATGGCCAGGTGTAAGTGGCACCGGATCATTTACATCCGATGAGATGGCAAATAAAGGGCGAGAGTTTAGACATGCCTCTATCTGAGACAAAACTGTCGTAAACTCCTCGAAGGTGATTATAGACTTGCCTACCACGCGGCGCAAATGAAACTTTAAACTCTTTATGCCGCTCTCCCAAAGACCACCAAAATGAGGTGACGAGGGCGGAATAAATGACCATGAAATACCCTGAGAGGCCGTGAATGATTTGATTGATGAGGTGGCATCCTTATTATGCCAAAGATTGTAGAGGTCATGTAAAACATTGCGGGCCTTCCTAAAGTTTGTGCTATTGTCAGAATATAACTGACTGGGTATGCCCCTGCGGGACATAAAACGACGTAAGGTAGCTATAAACGCATTGGCTGTAAGGTCGGAAACCAATTCCAAATGAATGGCCCTGGTTACTAAGCAAATGAACAAAGACACGTATGCCTTAGAGAGAGTTCTGGATTTCTGCCCGCCATGACGAATCATGAAGGGACCACCATAATCAACCGCGCAGAATAGAAACGGCCGCGATGGAGTGACTCTAGGAGATGGTAAAATACCAAGCCTCTGAACCTGTTGTTTGGCACTAAACCTGAGACACTTGACACATTTACGAATGATGGAGCGAATGACTAACCTGGCATTAATAATCCACTAACGTTGACGAAGTGAGTGATGCACGAGTTGAGCACCAGCGTGAAGTAGACGAATGTGTTCGCGTTCAATAATAAGGCGAGTAATATGAGCCGATGGATGCAAGACAATAGGATGCTTAGTGTCGTAAGGAAGTTGCGACTGCTGTAATCGCCCGCCAACGCGTATTACTCCAGACTCATCAAGAAACGGGTCGAGAGAAGACAACTTACTCCTGATAGAGACAGAAGACCCATTACGAAGACAATCTCGGCAGCAAAGTGGATCGACTGAGATTGTTTTATGAAGAAATTAAGAGCATGATGCATTTCGACGGGGGTAAGAGCGCCCGTTATTTTGTCAGCACTGGAGAGTCTAATATTTTTGATGAACCGAAAACAGTAAGCGTATACGCGTGTCAGACGGTGCAACGAAGAAAAGTCCTTAGAAAGGTCAATAGCCAGGGTAGACATTAGAGAAAGGTTGGGGGTTTGTTTCTCTTCCGCACTGACTTCAGAAGACGACGGATTAGAAGGTAAAAAGGGTGGAAAAGGATTGGACTCGGAAGATTGAGACAAACAAGCGGGACCGTGCCACCAAAGCGAACAATCGCGCAAAACGTCAGGGTGACACCCCCTAGAGATAATATCAGCAGGATTGTGTCTAGAATTGATGTGATGCCATGTATAGGCTTGCGTAAGACTCTGAATCTCGGCAACACGATTAGCGACGTAGGTTTTCCACCTCGTGGATTGGGCATGAATCCAGTAAAGAGACACCATGGAGTCAGAATATAAATGAACACTATTAATAAACGAATAAAGCGCAGGAACGACCTTAGATACGAGTCGCTATAACAACAAGCAAGCACAGAGTTCGATGCGAGGTAATGACACCTGTCGTAGGGGAGCCACGCGAGATTTAGAACACAGGAGATGACAAGAGGCCGATGAATCTTGATAAATGACTCTAATATAAATACAACACCCAAACCCCTTTTCAGAAGCATACGAAAAACCATGTAATTCAACTATACTTGCCTCAGACTTGGAACGAATAGAACGTGGGACAACAATTTTGCTAATTAGACACAATTTATTGCACAATGAATGCCAAGCCAAACGTAATTGCCCGGAGATCGGTTCATCCCAACCAAGATTGCAAAGCCAGAGTTGCTGCATAAACTGTTTGTACAAGAAAACAATGGGACCAATCAGTCCAAGTGGATCGTATATGCCTGCGATAATCGATAGAATTCTCCTCTTGGAGATGCTTGATTCAACGGGGAATGATTTAATGTCAAACAGGAATGAATCGGCAGTGTTATTCCAGAGAATGCCCAGGGTACGCACATTGCCCTGTTTGTTTAAGGGGAGTGATAAATTGTCATGACTTGAGACCACCCTGGGTTCATTAGAGGCCCATTTATGCAGCGTGATACCGTATTGACTCAACAACGTACCTAAGTCAGATTTCAACTTGGTCAGATCAGAGATGGTGTCTGCACCGGTTAGCAAATCGTCGACATAGAAATCATTTGTTATAGCTAACGCCGCATCAGGAAAAGAAGCTTCATGGTCCTTACCAATTTGAATAAGACAGCGAGTGGCCAAAAACGAAGCACTAGCCGTGCCGTAGGTTACAGTTCGCAATGCAAAGTGTTTAAATTGTTCGAGGGGAAAGTCACGCCACAGAATACGTTGATAGTGACAATCCTTTTCAGATACCAGAATTTGTCGCTACATCTTCTCGATGTCGGCGATGAGAACATAGTTATGCACATGGAAACGTAAAAGAATAGAAAAAAGGTCTTGTTGAACATTCGGGCCTACCAACAATATGTCATTGAGAGAAAGGCCATTGGTAGTTTTGGACGAACCGTCAAAAACGACGCGCAGTTTTGTGGTCGAGCTAGACTGCTTAAAAACGGCATGGTGAGGCAGATAGTAAGTATTTAACACCCCAGAATTGATAGAGCAATTATCGATAAGCGTCATGTGGCCAAGATCCTTATACTCATTAATAAAGTTTGCGTAATCGAGCGAAAGCTTAGAATCACGCCTGAATCGGCGTTCTAAATTCAAAAATCTTGCTTCAGCATTGGTATAAGATTCCTCCAACTGGAGATGGTCGGACTTAAATGGTAGTGAAACAACGAACCTACCCTCTTGATTGCGATGAGTAGACCCCACGAAATGCTCCTCACAAGCTGACTCGTTATCAGGTGTATTATCAGGGATAGTTTCTGCTTCCCAGAATTTTTCGAGAGACTGCAAAATTTGACCGTCGTTGTTCCTAGCTAGGAACGAAACAGCAGGACCCTTATAACGGCAATGTTTGGGCAAATTGCCTGCCAAAATGTAGCCTAACTTTGTTTCCTGAATAATGGGAAAATGAGGACCGCGTACGTATTTGTTGGCTAAAATTAAATCTAGGTAGAATTGCGCTCCCAAAAGTATGTCGATGTCAGCCGAAATGTTAAAATGTGGGTTGGCTAAGAACACTTTATCTGGAATGTTGAAATGATTTATATCAAAAGATTGTGCTGGCAGTTTATGGGTCAATGCAGATAAAACCGCACAATTTGCCTCGAAGCTAAATCTTTGATAACGAGAAATAATGCGTATAGACGCGAGATTAGTGGCATGACACGCGGTATTATACCTGTAATCGGTTTGTTGGATTTAGTCAAGTTAAGCCGTAATTTCTTGGCAAATGATTCCGTACAAAAATTTATTTGTGAACCCGCATCCAAAAGAACTCTTGCGGTTTGTCTGTTGCCAGCCTGGGCAATGACAAACACAATTGCTGTTGATAAAAGAATATTATTTGTGGATTGTAATTTGAGTGAACAGTAATTACTGCTGCTGGCAGAGACTGGCTTCGGCACATTGTTTATGTGCAACAATGTATGGTGTCGTTTTGAACAGACCTTACATGATTGTTTAATCTTACAATTAGATGAGAAATGATCTGGTCTCAGACAATTAGTACAGCATTTATGATTTAATATGAATTGTCCTCGTTCTGATGTGCTTAGTGCACGAAATTTATCACACATGTAAATTGGATGATTAGATTTACAGCATAAACATGAATAATTATTTGACGCTGAGTGATAACTTTTAAATGCAGTACTGCCAGCAGCGTTTCGTGATTTATGTTTGTCAGATTTATTATTGAATCTTAAACTTAGCTTGTTGAGTTGCTGTCCGGCATCGATAGGCAGTGTATTTTCTAACAGCTGTCTACGTGCGTTTAAAAACTGAGTGAAACCTCGAAAGTTAGGAAGATTATCAGGGTCTATAGACTCCTTCCATAATTTAAAAGTAGTATGGTCGAGTCTCGCTGACAATAATTGTACAGTGATAAGCTGGAATGAATCCACTGACAGTTGCATGGCCGCCAGTGAATTAACGGAAGACGTTATCGTATTTATGAATTCTGCCAAACTTTGGACAGAGTCCTTTATTGTTGACTTTACTTCAAGTAAATTTTGAATATAGTACTTTGCTAGTATGAATTTATTGTCATATCTAGCGGACAGCAAACTCAACGCTATCGAGTAGTTTTCATTACAGATAGGTAGTGATTTAATTAAGTCTAACGGCTCATTTTTTATAGAAGAATGCAAATAATGTAGTTTCTGCACTGACGTTAGATCGGATCTTGCATTCACCAAGTCCAAAAAAATTGAATAAAAATGCTGCCATTCCAAGATATTGCCTGTGAAGCAGGGCAAACTTATCGGTTTTAATTGTATATGGCCCGTTAATACGGGAGGTACAGTCTGAACATTAAAGGTATCAATTAATTGTAAAATATTAGCTTCTGTGGAATATAACATTTCTTCGACCTCAACTCGGTCTTCTTGAGCAGCGTTTATGTCTTTGCAAATAAGTTCGATTTCGGACTGTACCTCATCGTATTTCGTTGCCAAGCTTTTAAACTTTCAAGTCTGACTGTTAAAAAGTGTTTGGTATTAGAGTTTCTATCAAAGTTACTGACAGCTGATTGTATACGCACTTTTGCGGACTTTAAGCCGCCTCTCTTTCTGACTAACACTTTGAGGCCTTCTTCAGCCATTGTACGCACCTTGAAATGATGTTAGTGAGGTGATACCTTGTGGGCGATGTCCTGAAGCGTCGAGGCCGTGGAGAAGATGGCAAACACACAGCTCGGAGAGATGACTGCTTTGACTGACGTACTGAAGCTAGCAGGTGTAAGCTCTTGCAATGATGTCGTCAGGAGGCTCAAAGGCGACGAGCGAAATGCTGGTTGAATCACGCCACGGTCGTATCAGCGGATATGCTGAGTCGCCCGTGATGGCCAGAAATTGGGGCAGAAAAATAATAAATAGGTGATTAATGTATCCGGGAATCCAGGTCCGGAGCGACCAAAAAAATGTTAAGTATGAAGTGTTCGTGAATTGTCGATTTACTGTTGTAATTAATTCGCCAGGATGCAGAAATGATGAAGAGAGAGTGGACTGTAGTTAATACATTTATTGAAAATTATTCAGATTATTACAGCATTGAAATGGTTAGGTGTCAATTTTGAATATAAGATTGGCTAATGAGCGCATCGTAAATACAAGTCGTAAAATGTTACATTGAAGAATTAATTTAGTGAGAAGGCCTAGAAGGCCATATATAAAGTCTTGGGCCTAAGGCCTACATTAATTGTCGCGACAAAGAAGAAATGAATGTGACAGGATAGCAGCGAGCGCAAGGGCGACCGCCGCTAGCGAACGTATGTAACGCACTGTCCAGATGTACAGACATGAATTGAGCAAATTAAAAGCGCAGATTAGCCAACCTATGAATGCAAAAATTACCGCGCTACTGTACAACTCCACTGTTAAAAAAATCGTATGAACTATATTTTGGATGTAAATTGGGTGATCAGGACAAGTCCTGGGCCCCTCACAGTTGTTGCAATTCATGTGTAACGCTGTTAACTGGTTGGTTGAATGGATCTCGTCACATGACATTTGCAATTCCAGTGGTTTGGAGAGAACCGAAGGATCACTCCACGGACTGTTATTTTTGTTTAACGAAAATATCAGGGATAACAGCGAAGACTAGACACATGTTAAATATCCTAATATTCCCTCTGCTATAAGACCAGTGCCTCACAGTCCACAGCTTCCAATTCCAGTACCACCGAAAACATGGGAATTAGACGAAGATGCTGTTAATGTTGAAGGTTGTGCAGATTCATTGGATGATGAAGAAAGGAGAGACCCAGACTTTTTAGAAAGTACAAATACTTAACCACACTTAATTAATCAGTCAGAATTAAATGATCTCGTTCGTGATCTACATTTATCCAAGAATCAAGCTGAACTTTTCGCATCACGACTGAAAGGATGGAATCTTTTACAAGATAATACTAAAATAAGTGGTTTCCGTGACAGGCAGTGTGATTTTGAACGTTTCTTCTTACAGTATGAGAACTTAGTTTACTGCAATGATGTGGAATCTTTACTAGAACGTTTTGGACTTACGCACCATCCTGATGAATGGCGTCTTTTTATAGACTCCTCAAAACGTAGTTTGAAAGCAGTCCTTCTTCATGTTGGAAATAAATATCCATCAATCCCTTTAGCTCATGCAGCTAACATGAAGGAGACATATGAAAGTACGAAACTTGTGTTGGATATGATTCAGTATGAGAAACATTTGTGGCATGTTTGTGGAGACCTGAAAGTGATAGCACTGTTACTTGGTTTACAACTTGGATATACTAAATTTTGTTGCTTCTTGTGTGAGTGGGATAGCAGAGATAGGAAGAATCATTATTTTCAGAATCAGTGGCCAAAAAGAGGAACATTGACTGTAGGAGAGAAGAACGTTGTGAGCCCAGCACTAGTAAAACCTGAAAAAGTTTATCTTCCCCCACTACACATTAAGCTAGGTTTAATGAAAAATTTTGTTAAAGCAATGGATCGTGAGGGGAGTGGATTTCAGTTCCTAAAAAGCAAGTTCCCCAAGATAAGTGACGCTAAAATTAAGGAAGGCATATTTGTTGGTCCTGATATAAGAAAACTAATGAATGATATTCAATTTGAAGACAGTTTGAATGACTGTGAGGTTGCTGCTTGGAAATCTTTTAAAAATGTTGTTAATAACTTCCTTGGAAATAATAAGGCAGATAACTACAAAGAACTGATAACTGAGCTTCTTAAAAATTATAAAGCACTTGGCTGTAATATGTCACTAAAGATCAACTTCTTAGATTCTCATCTGGATTTTTTCCCAACCAATCTCGGAGCTGTGAGTGACGAACATGGTGAACGCTTTCACCAGGAAATATTCACCATGGAGACACGCTACCAAGGAAAGTGGAACCCAAGAATGCTAGCTGACTATTGCTGGAATCTGAAGACTGATTTACCTACAGCACACTACGCCAGAAAATCAAAACGAAGCAGATTTTAGGTATGTTGAAATCGCATGTATGTATAATAAACGTTTTTCAAAAAATGGTAATTACAAAAAAACTATGCCGATAGAAAGAAACCATTTACATATTTGAAATCAGCGTCAAAAATTCTATAAGATTCAGCTGTTATCATTCTTGTAACAAACAAAAACCAAAATTTTGTTGTCCAGTGTTATTAGCAGGTATTCCTGTCATCAGGTTAACACAGCTCATTGAACATATATTTTATAAAAGCGAAATTAATCATTCAACCTTGGGAAGTTTTCTTGAAAATATATTACGAATTATTTAAAGATTCAGCTTGGATCAAACAGTACAAGCTCAGAAAAGCATGTCAACTCTCTTGTTAAAAAAAAATGGAAGATTTGATCAGCAGCCGGCAAAGTGATGCTACTAGTTTTATTGACGTGATGAAAATAATTTTTTTTAAGGTACTGCCAGTCAGCACTACAGATTTATAGAGAGAAACATGTGCTTCTTCAGGACAATGTGCGTCCGCACACTCTCCAGTAGACACTTAAAACAATTGGAATAGATCTGTTTGGCTGTGAGATTCTGCTATATCCTCTTTATAATCCAAATCTTGTTCCATTAGACGTCTTACTTTCATTTGGGGCATGTCAAGGAATCTTAGATGGAATCAATCGTGTAATTACACAATAAAAAATTGAAAGCACCTGTGCAAAAATTGTCATATTTCATCATACAGATTTCTTTCTTGTCGGTATAAGAAGTGTGATAGATCGATGGGAGAAGTATTTAAGTGTAGCTTAGGAGAACGTTGAAATACAGGTAATTCGTTAATTTATTTAATATCTTATTATGACAATAATTATTTAACTCATTTACTTATTGAATGGCATCACATTTTCCTGTGAAAAATTACAAACTCTTCATCTGTTCAAAAGAAACGAAAAGATATTTTAATACCTCAATGTGTTTTATAAAAACAGTCTGGTGGTGATAAATTAATTTTCTCCGTTTTTGTTTGACTTAATTATTTTTGTTCAGTAATTTTTTTGTGAAACTTTAAGCCAGAATTAAATTCTGCTTGTATATATCGAATTTGCATTTATTTGAAGGCGTTCAAAACGGTTTTTGTTGTTTTTAATGGACACGTTGTAAATTGTAGTCAAATATAAACAAGAAACAAGAATGTCACATGACGGTACAATCATATTTTTCGTCACATACAATCGACATACCTCTATAGGCCTACATTAAAGGAGTCGTTCAACAATGAACTACACGCTCTTCTTGCAGATTGTGTCTTCTCTATAAACTTAGTATTACACGTGTAATGAATTGTAATGTGCAACTAGAAATAGGCCCGACAAGTTGAATACCTAGGTATTCCTGTTCCTGCTTCGGTTGGGTAGGACCCGATGGCTGAAGTTGGTCATGTATGAAAGAGCTGAAGGTAATCTGTCGTGATAATTCAATTCACTCACCCCTTCCCCCAAGTGTTATTCAAAAATTGTGGCTTAATATAATAGTTTATTATTAGTTTGTTATGCGTGATTGTTATGTTTAGCAGTAAAAAAAATATGTTCCTAGGTAACAGCTGACAAGTGGAACAACAGCTGACATAGTCAGACCTGAAAAGTGGTTGTCGCCGTAATTACATGTTATGGGCAATTGCCGAAATGCAACAAAGAAAAATTGAAAAAAAAAATAACATTAAACAGTACCGTTTACCAAATGGTAAAAGCTTAAGAGCATGATAATGTCTTTCAGCCGCCAGCTAAACGCAACATTTGCGCAAAAGAAACAATCAGTCAGTCAGTAACCATAATGAATCACATACGAAGACAACCATTAACTAGAGACAATAACCTATCTACAGCTATGCAGTGTTGTTTGCTTGTTAGGTCTTTAATCTGCGACATCATGCATGTTAGCGGTCGCGGTTTTAGTTAACAATTCCCGGCTGGTAAATTGTGCTAACACTTGATTTTAAACTTTCAGGACGCTTTATAAATCTGGTTTAATTGTTTGCAGTGATATTATTTTTAACACACTATATATATATATAATTATATATAATACATATAACACATTATATCATTGCGACGTATCAAAACAAACCTGTATTTACAACAATACCATTGACGTCATGCAATGAAGACGTCACGCAATGATGTGCATCCAGCGTGACAGTAAATAAAATGTTACAGAAAGTTTCAAACGATGTCCAGCTAAAACACATTATCATGTCAAAATTAATGAGATTCTTTTGATGAAGAAACAATAAAACAGTCGTGGATAACGTAAGAAGTGATATGTTTAGACAACGATTTAAAACAAATCCCATAGACCATATAAAAGAAAAAATCAATTGATATCAGTGTGTCAGATCACGAGGATGAGGGGGAAAGAATAAGTCGAGAAGTATACGAAGCTAAACCGTTAAAGAAGAAAAGGAGAGGCAAGTATAGGAAAAACATGGTAGGCTGAAATAAGAAAAGCATTATAATCTACATGACAGTGCAGACACTCGTTGATAGACTATTATTTATTAGAAGTTTAATTAAGAAGGTTGTGTAAGTGGTTATAATCACAAACAGAATTATCACTGTTGCACACAACTATAGAAAAATTATTCCGATTAGCGCTTTCAAGCTTCTCAGCTCATAATCAGAAAGCGCTAATCGGAATAATTTTTCTATAGTGGTGTGCAACAGAAGTGATAATTCTGTTTATTATTTATTACTCATATTCACCGTTTATTAGTTTATAGTTAACCTGAAGACAGGTGCCTATTGTTTTGGTGGCCGAAACGCCGCTCTTATAATTTTTCTGTGATGGTAAAAGTTCGTCATTTAGATTCTAATGTTTATAATCCGTCACAGCCATCTTTTAGAGAAATCAGAAAAGCACTTGAACAAAGAAGCGGAACAGCGCTGGACTGGGAGAAATGCAAACCTATGGAAACGATACCTTATAAAGTACTCAACTCCACGAAACACCTTAAGAGTAGATAAAGCATAAGGATTAAGTAAGTGCACGTACTTTTGCTCTAAACTAGAAACTCTAATAATGTTTTTAATAAATAGTAATTATTTTCATATAGGCCTGAGAAGATATTTTTAATACTTCTGGGAACATGTCATTAATAGTTCTTATAATAAGTAAGTGTGTAATGTAATGATTAATTAGTGACAGATACTCATACTTACGCCGTGCGCCCGTGCGCCCGTGCACACACACACACACACACACACACACACACACACACACACACACACACACACACACACACACACACACACACATTATGTAAAGCTGTTTTAATGAGTTCGCCCTAGCTTTTATATAACAGTGAAACCTATTCACTAGGGGGGAGGGCATAAATAAAATCATGAATAAGTGTATGGTATCTGGTGTTAAAAGAGTTTAAGCGTAGTCGACTGTAGGCTTATTGCAAAGAAATGTAGAGGCAGGCATAGGCTATTGTTGTAAGGAATAGGAAACCTCACACATGCTAACTCACTTGTATTAATGAGCGCGTACAGTAAACAGGTCTCTATGACTGCAAATTGCGGAAGTATATACAACTTCCTTACTATTGCAGTGCTAATAATCTGCTGTACGGTATTTGTTTTATGACATTGTTGAATCCATATGGGTACTATTTTATTGATGAAATCTGAAGCTGGTTTTACTTTGAAAATCGTGGACGTCCTTTGTCGATGTTTGGGCCAATATTATTTGTATTACCTATACGGTTTATCTTTGGTATACCAAAATGATTAAATAAAAATGGTTGTAAATCTATAAAATTACAGTCAGTCATAATTAATATAATTTATAGAAAACTTGGGTATATGTCAAAATCGAAAACAAAAATTTGTTGTTAGATTATTGTATATATATATGAATATTGAAATAGGCAATAATTGAATTCTGTACAAACGTCTTTCAAAAGGAACTTCATTATTAATACTGTTACGACGATCTACTGATCGTCGTAGGTACAGTGGAAACAAAATAAGTACAAGACAACAATTAAGTCACTAATCACACCTTTAATTTTTACAGTTAAACAGTTCGTAATTAACAACACAGTGTCTACAACAAATCAAATGAAAATTGTTCACACGCAATAAAATGTCCACTAATATTAAAACTCAATTGTATTACAATTATACCGTCTGAATATAAAACGCAACACTTCACTAATAACTACTTGAACGTACACAGTAATAACTCGAACCGCTCTGTAAATATATCGCACTAATACTCTCGAACCGCACAGTCAAAAATTCGCCTAATACTGAAAACTAAGGCCGCTGCCGCCATGTATTTATAGTCCCGCTCACAAACCAGAAGCTTCGAAACTGCGTCTTAGCGGTCGTGTGAACTACGTAATTAACTGCGGCCTTGACACAGCCCGCACGGCTGGCGGCATCGAGAACTTTCTCGTAGGTGCGTCTACAAGCACATACGCCACACGCTTACATTCTGGATCTCTCTGGAACGTTCGATAAACACGTAGATTGTTCTGTGACGTCGTAACACTGTCTCTTCCTTAAGCCTGTTCGTCCCGAACTGGCTAACCATCTCTAAAGTTGTACTTAGCCAGGCGATCTAGGTGGACGACCTTGAACTTTCGCTGACCTTCCTGTTGAATCCGATAAACAACATCGTTAATTCCTTTTTCAGTGTAGGGTCCTTCCCAGTTAGACTGAAGCTTAGGTGAGCGACAACGACGGCGCTTTGGATTGAACAACCAGACCAGATCTCCTTCTTGGAAACCCACACTATTGCTACGAATGTCATACCGAGTTTTCATTTTATCACTGGCAATCTTCAGCCGTCCTCTTACCAAGCGATTCATTTCTCCCAGTTGGTTTTCTAATTGCGAGGAATAGTTCTGCGGCTCTTGGGACTGAGTCTCAGGTGATCCGAACATTAAGTCCCCAGGAAGACGAATCTCCCGCCCAAACACCAATTTTGCTGGAATCACTGCCGTTGCGTCATGTACTGATGAGCTAAACACCACTGGCTGATCCAAGTTTGTTTGGTTCTCGTCAACAACCTCTTGCGTAACCTCATCTCCAGCCACTTTACCCTCGGGCGCTTCTATCAGCTCAGGAACAAGCAAGAGTTTTTGGCTCGACACCCATAGTTGTCTTTCCAATTACTTCTTTTGTCGTTACACTTCTTTGTATTACCTCTGCTAGTTCTTCCTCCATTTCCGCTTGCAATATGGAGGGTTCCTCTTGTCCAGACCTGTTGACTTTTTCTTCGACTAATGCCACTCGCTTAATCGAATGGTTGGTAGACCCTGTCATTTTAGCCATGCAAAGCTTTATCTTCTCTTGGCCAACCTTCAGGATATTCTCTCTTAAGTCCACAACGAATCCGTAGGCATTCATAATGTCCGTGCCAAGAATCACTTCATCGACAATGTCTGCAACGAGCATTTGGTGACTAAACTCAAGAAGACCCAGGCGTACACGTACGTCTACCTTTCCTAGCACCTTGACGGTGCTTCCAGTCACAGTCTGTATTGTACAAGAGCTAATTAGAGGATGGCGGTTACTGACTAAGTCAGGGCTCACATGGACACTGTTGCGCCCGTGTCAACTGTAAATGATTTGGTTTACCATCCGCAAATCCATTAACAATCAAGTTTCCACTGGTCTTATGTAGCGTGGAAACTGTATGCTGTTCTGGGGCTTTACTTCTCCAATTGGTGCGATCACTCTCTTCTCTCGGTATCTTCTTCTCCCAACAGTCTACCTGTAGATGACCACGTTTTCCACAGTTGTAACATTTCGGTCTTCTGTCCTTTCCAAATCGTTGCGACTCTCTTGAACTTTTGAATTGTTTGTCCGACAACATTGTTTTTCTGCACCCATCGTAACGGCAATGTGATACAGGGATCTTCTGACTGCAACGTGATGGCACAAACCCATTAATGTAACAGGACGCTGACTTGGCAGCTTCAAACTCTAGGGCGTGAACAAGAGCTTCTGAGCTATCTCGTTGTCTTGCCATTCGTAACACTTGCTGAAGTTCACAATCACCGATGCCATCAATAAATGTCTGCACCGCAAACCTTATTCGGAAGTCTTCTGGTGCTTCAGGATAGGCCAATCAAATCAATCTGTCGATACTTGCTTCAAATTCCCCGAACGTTGTCGTCTTGTTCTCAACTGACCGTAGTACACCTCTCGCAAATGTTTATCACCGTAGCGTAATTCTAGAGCTTTTATGAACTCGGCATAGATGTACTGGCTGTCAGGTGGCACTTTCTGTAGTAATTCTGCCGCAGGTCCTTTTAATGCAAGAACGAATGAAACAGCCTTGTCTTTCTCTGTCCAATTTTATTTGCGCATGCAGCAGCTTCAAATTGGCGGAGGTACATTGCCCAGTGACTGCTTCCGTCAAAGTTTGGAGCTTTGACATGAACTATCCCTACTGCAGGCAAAGTGACTTTCTCTATTAACTTATTTTCTGTGCCTTTTTCTGTCTTTATCACTGGTACAGTCTGTTCAGAAATTTGTTTTGGTTGAATCTTCATGCACTGTTCAACTTCAATTTTAATTTGTTCTCTTATGTTTGCCATTGAGTTTTCTACCGCAGATATTTTTGTTGACATAACGTCTTCCACAGTCAAGACAGATTTTTCTACTTTAGCTATTTTATTTGACATGAATTCTTCTACGTCAGATATTCTGGTAATCTGATTATTGAGCTCACCTCGTAATTCACCTACGTCACCACGTAGGAGACCCAATTCTGCGGTAGTATGTTCTTGCATCTGCTTTTATTCATGAATTAACGCTTTGATGTCACCTGCTTCACGTTTACGTTCCTCTGCCTCCTGCTTACGTTCCTCTTTTTGTCTTTCTTCTATTTCTAGCACTAGTGCTTTCTGACGTTCCTCAGCTTCTTCTCTTTCCTGCCTGCGTTTTTCATCCTGCCGTTTTTCTGCTTCTTCCACCTCCTGTCTGCGTTTTTCATCCTGTCGTTTTTCTGCTTCTTCCGCCTCCTGTCTGCGTTTCTCATCCTGTTGTTTCTCTGCTTCTTCCTGTGTCTGCTGCAGCAGTGTTTGTAAAGCTTCCATCATCTGACTGGGATCCATGCTTACCCATTAATTACGAATCACACTCGTCTTGTACAAAGTGCCCACTGTTTCCACTGTTAACCGTTTTATCCCACTTCTGACACCACTGTTACACGGTCTACTCGATCGTCGTAGGTACAGTCGAAACAAAATAAGTACAAGACAACAATTAAGTCACTAATCACACCTTTAATTTTTACAGTTAAACAGTTCGTAATTAACAACCCAGTGTCTACAACAAATCAAATGAAAATTGTTCACACGCAATAAAATGTTCACTAATATTAAAACTCAATTGTATTACAATTATACCGTCCTATACTCCTAAAATAGTCTTAATGTCTAACATAATTACCTAAAGGCGGGGGTGTGTATAAAATTGAAACTCAGTACAAGCAGCTAGTGAGCAGAGTCAAGGTGCACCCGTTTATTGTAGAATAAAAATAAACCTCAGAACGTTATATAACTGTGTTTCAGCCAGAGAAAGATGAATTACTGAGTCGACCAAATGCAGAATAAATTAAATCCCAAAAAATCACAAAAATTCAACAATAACATAATTCAAATACTAGATTAACCAATTATTAAAAATTCCACAGTTGCATCAATTAAATATTGGGTGAAATCGTTAAAAATTCAATAGTTGCATAAGTCAATGCCAGTTTACAATTTGTAATATATAGCGTTCAAGCTATGATCCGTTCATTAAATTTCTTAGCACCTTTTTTATACTGTAAAGTCCTTGCAAAGATACAAGTTCATATTGCACAAAATGATAAATTTACTTCATCTTCCCTTTGACTAGTAATCTGGTAACTGGAAACTGCAGGTGAATATAACTAATGAATAATAATGTTACTTGAACATGTGAGTTGTGTTTGCTGGCGGCCTGCTGTTTCTGGTCACACTGTGCGTAAGCCAGTCATGGAAAGCCGTGTTTCTGCGCTGTTCATACGGCGTGCCGTCGTACGTATTCTTGAGAGTATGAAGAAATCATGTGGCGAATCAATATTCTCACGTTCGTGGGCCCATACGTAGAACCAAGCTTTACTGAAAGTTCCAAACTCTTTAGTATAGGTTACCAGCTACTACACGTGCACGTTAAGTCACATAATACATAATTGCAAAATTTGCAAAATTACAGTTATAACAATTCTCAGAATTACAAATCAAATTCTATAACAAGTGACAAATGCTAAAATTTACACATCTTTCATTTTCTTTAAACTAACAAGCTGAAAATTGTTTTTTTCTCAAGGCTAACTATTACAAACAAATACATCATGGTAGATTATGAGTTACAGTCTTTTACAAAAATACAAGTTTTTATTTTACAAACGTTACAGACGAATATAGTTCGTCAGCAGCATTATGAGATTTAAGGTAACTAAGAACACATAATTACCTTGGTGATGAGACTTCCAACCAAAGTACCCACCAGGAGACGATGGGCGACTCTGCTCACAGCGCAGTTTGATGGTAGACTGACTGAACTTGTCGAGCGAAAAGCTTTACTAGAAAAGGGACCGGGGGGGGGGTGACGTCAGGGAACGCTGACCAAAGTACGAATAATTTTCAGTCGCGCGACTATTTAAACTTATTTTAATTGAACCGGTATTAACGCTTGTTGCATTCGGCAAGGTGTGCTGAATAACTGCAACAGAACTCCCCCCCCCCTCGAAACGCAAGCGTCGGGTGCAGAAACGACGGTTGTCCAAGGTGAAATTCACCAAAAGCAATATTCAATATTCACAGAACACCAATAATCAGTTACAAGGGGACCATGTAAGGTTTCCTGCAAAAATAAGTAATCGCCAACAATCAAATTAACTACAAACACCCACATAAGGACAAACGGCGTCCAATAACTTAGTAACCAACAAGAAAATATAACGACTTAATTCCATCACACTTTAACATCAATGATACAACCGAACACATACTCCAATAAATACCAAACAAACAACAAGTCATAAACAATTCTTCATTGGGCGTACCTCAGACAGGCACTTCGTAAATGGGTATCCCGTAAACGAGCATCTCGTGAATTGGTGTCTCGTCAATGGGTGACCCGCGCGCGCGGGGAAAGGGTTGCGAGACAATTAACTAAGTCGACTTTGATAACTAGACAGCTTTCGAACATTAAACTAAGAGGTTTCTAGTCACTCAATACGGCATCTGCCGCTACATAAGGACAATTCCGAGAGCCGCCTTCAGTCACCTTAGAAACGCTGCCTGCGCACAGCAACGCTTCGACACCGGAAGCGAACGACTAGAGGGTGATCAGTCCCCCGGTCGCTCACCCAGCAAGGCGAGTGAAAGCGGTATAGGGAATTAGTATCTCTATGTACAAGGCAAAATTGTTCCTACGCCGGCACGGGGAGCGGTGCATGGGAGCTATCTTCATGAAACGCGGGTTTCAAGGAACTGACATGACTTTTCTTGACGTGTGACAGGGTCTCCGGGTGACCTAAATTCACTGTCACCGGGGTTAGAAAATCGACAATACGAAAAGGACCTGACCATCGGGGCATCATCTTAGCAGTAAGCTTGTTCACTCCCGAACTAAGAGGATGGGTCTTACACCACACCAAATCACCCCCCTAAAAAAAACAATGGTTTTGTTAAAATGGCAAGCCTGACGATCCTTATTGTACGAGTTTGCAGCACGGCGGTGGGCTTTCATTAAGTGGGACCTCACCGACTGCCACACTACCTGAGTATTTTCCGCTGCCTCGGGTAAAAGGCTCTGAATGTCCCAAGCGCAGGTTAGGGGAGTGGACGGAGTGAATTTAAACATTACATCAAACGGACTTCTCCCTGTGGATTCGTGCTTAGCGGAATTGAAAGCTATCTGTAGCCAGGGTAGGGACTCATCCCAAGAAGACTGCTTCCCAGAATGGAAAGCTATAAGGGAGGCTTTTAGGTTGCGATTACAGCGTTCTGCCAGTGAGGGTTGAGGGTGATAAGTGGATAAGGTACTGTGTCTGATGCCGTGAGAAAAACAGAAATTGCGAAACGAATGAGAGCTGAAACTGGTAGCGTTATCTGAGATCATGTATTTAGGGAAGCCAAAATTCTGAAAGATATATGTGTTCAATGCCTGCAAGGTAGCCGCCGAAGTGGAATCGCGGACAGGACATAACCAACAAAACTTCGAGAACGAGTCCACAGCTACCAGAATAAATCGATTTCCCTTTCTACTACGGGGCAATTTGCCGACTTAGTCAATGTGAATCTTCTCCATAGGTCTGCTCGGAACTGAGGATGACAGAAGGCCTATTTTTGCGTTTCGAGCGGGTTTACTCATCTGACATACGTCGCAACGTCTGACCATTCTTTCACATCATTATGACAACCAGGCCAGAAGAACTGGTTGCAGATCTTGTTCTTCGTTTTGAAAAAACCCAAATGCCCTCCCATGAGAGAGTCATGAAAATACTTAAAACCCATGTCTCTTACCGCTTTCGGTAAGTAAATCCTATAAGGCTTACCCGCTTTATCTGTCGTACATAAAACTCCTTTCGACAGGCAGTATTTGTCCGTGCACGATCCGGACTCGACGTCCTCTATTATCTTCGCCACGTCGTCATCCTCGCGCTGCAGCTGATACAGGTCGGAAAAACTTAAGAGAAAGTCGGACAGGACGCCAGCGCACAGTGCTGGCGTATCCTCAACGTCGTCCACATTAAACATTCGGGATAAGGCATCGGCCACCGGATTCTGCGTCCCCCTGATGCAGCGTACCTCAAACTTTAGCGAAGTAAGTCGGGCGATCCATCGCCCTAACATACCCAACTGGCGCGGATGGGAAAGCAGCCACGAGAGGGCCTGATTATCAGTCTCCAATACAAACTCTCGATGTTCCAAATACTGCCGAAACTTCCCCACCCCAAATATAACTGCCAAACACTCGGACTCGTACGCGGACGACGCCCTCTTTTCTTGTGGGCTAAGCACGCGGGAGGCGTAAGCGAAAGGCTGACCCACCCCCTCGATCTCCTGCAACAGCACGGCGCCGAGGGCACAAGAGCTAGCGTCGGTCTGGAGGATAAATGTCTCGTCAAAATCGGCCATGCGAAGGACAGGGGGCTCAGTAACTGCGTCTTTTAAGGCCACAAAAGCGTCCTGTTGTTCGGTTCCCCAAAGGAACTTCTCCCCCTTCCTTCTCAACAGGTTCAGGGGTGCCGCGATTTCCGAAAATTTGGGGATGAACTTGGAGAAATAATTCACCATCCCGATGAAGCGCGCTACGCCGTTGGTGTCCTTGGGACGCGAGAACTCCCGAATGGCGCGGGTCCGATCCGGATCCACGCAAACGCCTTG
Source organism: Magicicada septendecula (assembly GCA_034769895.1). Classification (NCBI taxonomy): domain Eukaryota; kingdom Metazoa; phylum Arthropoda; class Insecta; order Hemiptera; family Cicadidae; genus Magicicada; species Magicicada septendecula. Next base: position 1,166,229,523 of record CM068367.1, read on the forward strand.
CTCGGACACAAGGTGGCCCAAAAAGCTTATCTGCTTGACCCCAAAACGTACTTTCTCGGGATTTACAGTGAGCTTGGCTTTTCCCAGCCTCGCGAGCACTTCTTCCACGTGACGGACGTGGTCCTCCCATGATTTGGAATATACAATTATGTCATCGAGATAGCTGAACACGAACTTGTATTTATGTCGGACAAGACCGTGTCCAACAACCTAGTAAGTACCTGGGCGCCGGTACTTAATCCAAAGGGGACCCGACAAAACTCGTACAACCCGTAAGGAACGACGAAAGCTGTAATGGGCATCGATTTTTCAGATAGCGGAATCTGGAAGTAGGCGTTAGAGAGGTCCAGGATATTAAAATACCTCGCGCCTGAAAACCACTGGAAGCAGGTATGGATATTCGGTAACGGCTGCGCTTCAATCTCGATATTCTTATTGAGCTTACGATAATTGTAACAAAATAAAAATTTTGTTTATTTGTTAAAAGAAATATTTTTTTGTCTTTTTATTTATTTATTAATTTTTAATTAATTATTTTATTTGTATTGATGTAATTTTATTTCTTTTAATTATTGTTTTTATCAATTTAATCACTTAGTATAACCAGAAATATGTTTCTGCGTTAAATGGATTGTCTCCTGTACTAATCGATTAGCGGTCCTTCGATAGTCTAAGTGTGTACTCCTTCAACGTTGTTAATCTCCACTTTTCTTGTAGTACAGGTTTCAAATATTATTTAAAATTCTTCTATTTATCTGATTATAAATAAATAGAAGCCAAAATTATAAAATTCCAGTTTTTTATTAACAAAATAATAATTGATCGATTTTAAATCGATTAGTGAATCGATGAATTACCGACTCGTTTCTCAGGGCGAGTGATTACAATATATTAATTCTTAATATTAAGTCACAGGTTCTTTGAGCTGTTATTTTATAATAGTCAGAGAAAGGGCAAAGTCTGAAAAGTATAACACTTACAATACAAGGCTTGATTGTCTAAAAATACAAATTATTATTTAATATATAAAGGTGAATGATTAAAATTTTTTGCGAACCCAAACTGACGACGGAGTCTTGCCGTGGCTGCAAAGGATTATGGGAATTCAAAATGGCTGCCTCCGTGCTGCATATGTTGAGTAGCTTTTGAAGTTGTTGTAGTTTTCTTTGATTTAATTTTATTTTTACCTTATTTATGATCATTTTTTCATTCAGAACAATGTGGATCATCTGTCATGCTACAGATTGCTCTCCTCCAAAAGTGATTAGTTCGGACCATACTTTGAGTATGTATGAAATAATTACTTATGACAATTTTTAGTTTTTATATTCTTCGTCTCCCTCCCCATTTCTATATCGGCTTCTTCATACTTGAGCTTATTATTTTTTTTCTTACATTAATTCTTCCTTGATAGTTATTGTTATCTGAGGTTTATTATTGTTATTATATTTATTTCTTCCTTAACTTAGTGCTTTATCCTTGGGATATTCATTCCCTAATATTCCCTAACACGTGAGCTGGAGCAGTCCAGAGAGGCACTTGTGGCTACATATACTCTGCTGGCCATATTACACTTCTTTGAGATCAGAGGAACTTCATCTCTGCTCAAAACATAATACTGCTGGAATTATCTACAGACAGTCATTAAATAAAAATTATATAAGAATAGTCTATTTTTCGACTAATAAAAAACATCCTTGGATACCTCACTTCGTATTTGCTCAGATTTGCTAATATTTTCTATCTCAGTTATTCTTCTTTTTAGTTATTCTTCTTATTATTTATTCTGCTAACTTTTTGGCTCTGCTGATATATTTATTCTTACCTTGGTTGGAAGCTCTGTTGATATATTTATCACTTGTTATTGGGTGTAAACTTTTTCATCTGAATTCTCTTTAATTCTTTTATTGTTCGCACAGTCTTCTTCTGGTTATCGATATTAATAGCATATATATATTTTTGTTTTTTCCTTAGTTCTTCTGAAGTGTTCTATTGGTTAGTACAGTTATTCTTCCAATGTTTTCATTCTAATTGAAATTCAAATTGTGTTATATTATATTATTTTTTATTTTATTTTATTTTTTTTAAATTATTATTTCGCTCTGTGTTTCATCCAAATTATTTCCTTAACATTATATTATTTATGTAGTCCTTACTTCTCTTTGTATGTCGTATATGTTTTATTATTTTCTTTCCAAAACTAGTTTATTCATATTATTGGTATAAGTCGTCCTTATAGTTTTTTAGAATTTAGTAATATGATTATTATTTTTCTTTACAATTCGTTTCCATAATCGTTTGTTCAAATAATTCTTGTAAGTTGTCCTTATAGTTTTTTAGAATTTGGTAATAAATTAATCATTCAAAATTAAATTCTGTGAATTATTGTTGTAAGTTGGTCTTACGTTCTTTTTGAATTTGTTTGATTTAAATTCAAATTCAAATTCTAATCTTCTTAATTCCAAATTAGTTCCTGCAAATCATTTATGTAAGATGGCCTTACGTTCTTTTTAAATTTAGTTATTTTATATTTCCATTCAAAATTAATTTCTGTAAATAATTGTTGTAAGTTGATCTTACGTTCTTTCGGAATTTAGTTATTCTAGTTCAATAACTTCTTCAATTCCAAATTAAGTCCTATAAATAATTAGTTGTAAGTTAATCTTACTTATTTTTTGAATTTTGTTATTTTATTTCAAATTCTTCTCTTCTTATTATAGTCCTTATTGTTATATGTTCTTCTATACCCAGTATTGATGATCTTTTGGTGATTTTCATAATGTCGCTCAGATTTTCATCTTTGGTGAAAATGTTGCTCATATTTTCATTTGTAAGATTCAGTTTCTTAAATAATCTTCTTTCTTAAATCTCGGTTTGGTTTCTTTGTTCTCTATTCATATATTTTTTTTCCTAAATGATACTTATTTTTCTTCTCTTTTGAAACGGTTTTCTGCCGTAGCCGGTTATTATAACATCCGTCCCTTTTCTTGATGGTGTGTGGTATCTAATTTATCCGTGGTCTATAATCTCAGTTGACCTTATTGTCCGTACTACCATTGTCTCTTTAATTATTCCGGTACTTGTGACATTGTGACATCTCTTGCTTCTACCTCGTACTTCATTTTTCCTGCTGTTATTCTTTCATTTGCTGCAAAGCTTATTCGACTCATCCTACCATCATCCTACCATATTGTTTATTAAAACAATATGTCACTGGTCCATCAATGACTAATGATATCATTGATATTTTCCCACGTATTTTTATCTCTGGTATTTCCCATTTACCTCTGGTTTTTTCCAAGTTGTAAACTATAGTTTTATGGTAAGTCATTATTGAAATTACTTTTAATCTCCTCCTATAATCTCTGGCATTCATGATTTCTTTATTGTTGGTAATTGGGATATTCAGTACATTAATTAACCCATTGTTCATCATCTCAAATTCTTCCTGTGTTTTTATTAAATTCCTTTGATGCATTCTTCTCATTTTCTTTGATTTCATTTCCCTGTGTTTAATATTTTCTTTGTTTATGTTATGTTTAATTTCCGATAATAATGCTACTGGTTCCCTTGTTTTATTGATTGGTATTTCTTCCGTTCCCGGTTTGCTATCATTTTTTTATTTCTTTGGTCCTATCATTTCTTAATTCTTCCCTCCACAGTTAAATCATTTCTTATATCATCCATTTGCTGACAACCTTTTTTACAATTATCATCTAATTTCTGACATAATTCTTTACAACTATCACCCATCTCCTCTCCCCATTTCTTAAAACTATCCCTTAATGATTGGTTATGCTCTTTCAATTCTTCCAACTTCTCCCCCATCTTTTCTTCCATCTTCTTATTGTTTTCCTCCATCTTCTCTTCCATCTTCTTACTATTCTCCCTTAACTCTTCCTTCAACTGTTGGTTGTCACTTTCCATCTTCTTACTATTCTCCCTTAATTCTTCCCTTAACTGTTGGTTGTCAACTTCCATCTTCTTACTGTTTTCTTCAATTCTCTTATTCGTATCTCCAATTTGGTTACTTAATTCTCCTTTCGTGGAATCCATTTTCTTACTAGTTTCATCAATTTTCTCCATCATTTGCCTGAACATTTCTTGTATTGCCACGTTCTCTGTTCGTGTTGGTTTTTCTAACTGTTTCTCCTGGATATTTACATCCCCTGTTTGTGTGGGTATCTCGGGTTGTTCCTCTTGTTGTGCGGGTTGATTAGGTTCCGCAGGAGGTAATCTTCCTTCAATATCTTCAACCGGAGTTGCCTCTTTACCGTCCATATCGATCTCTTCGATCTCTTTTTCAGCTTCGGCCGCCCTTTTCTTAGATAGTGCTCGTTTCGGCATTTTTATTACCTTTCTTGACTTGATAACAGCTGCCGGCTAAAATTATGAATTGGGCAAATTATTCTTATCTTATATGGCCTATCAATCACTAATTAAAGCCCCTTAAGTTGGACGCCAATTTTGTAACAAAATAAAAATGTTGTTTATTTGTTAAAAGAAATATTTTTTTTGTCTTTTTATTTATTTATTAATTTTTAATTAATTATTTTATTGGTCTTGATGTAATTTTATTCCTTTTAATTATTGTTTTTATCAATTTAATCACTTAGTATAACCAGAAATATGTTTCTGCGTTAAATGGATTGTCTCCTGTACTAATCGATTAGCGGTCCTTCGTTAGTCTAAGTGTGTACTCCTTCCACGTTGTTAATCTCCACTTTTCTTGTAGTCCAGGTTTTAAATATTATTTAAAATTCTTCTATTTACCTGATTATAAATAAATAGAATCCAAAATTATAAAATTCCAGTTTTTTATTAACAAAATAATAATTGATCGATTTTAAATCGATTAGTGAATCGATGAATTACCGACTCGTTTCTCAGGGCGAGTGATTACAATATATAAATTCTTAATATTAAGTCAGAGGTTCTTTGAGGTGTTATTTTATAATAGCCAGAGAAAGGGCAAAGTCTGAAAAGTATAACACTTACAATACAAGGCTTAATTGTCTAAAAATACAAATTATTACTTAATATATAAAGGTGAATGATTAAAATTTTTTGCGAACCCAAACTGACGACGGAGTCTTGCCGTGGCTGCAAAGGATTATGGGAATTCAAAATGGCTGCCTCCGTGCTGCATATGTTGACGAACTCCTGCACAACGGAATTCTCTTCAAATAAATGTTCTGTTCCAAGTTTTCCTCGTCCCAGCAGTAGTGATTAATTCCTCTGGTGATAGTGTAGTTGTCCTGGATCAGTGGTCAGTTATTCGTCTCGATAATCGGTGTTTAATAGTGTTCTTATTTCACTTTAGTCCATAAGGTCGATAATGGCAGATTTTGTCTCGATAAACTCAGAATTAGCAGTTATATGTCTTAAAATAGTTATTGCACTTTTTAATGTTCAGTAATTGTTTTCATTAATAGGTTAAGCTGGTTTATTTCACTGAATTTAATGTTAACTCAAGTTTTTTTTTTAAATTCGGGAGTTTAATTTTGATAGGGTTGGTTTATGTCCACCATCTTTTCTGCCTTCTGTACGTGAATTAATTACGAGAACTCGTTCTGAAGTGTACTACTCCACGTATAACAATCAACTAAATAACTTTCTTCTTCATACAAAAGGTCCTGGCCAATTTAATATTAAACATTGACATTGTTTTAACTCTCTGGCATTTCCGCTTACATAATTGACTTTTACATTATATGACTGAATACATTTTTACTATTATTTAATTTTATTAAATACTAAATACATAATCTCTTTCCTTAGTTAATTCTGTGTTATTTAATACCAAATATGATATTTTTACAATGTTTTCTATCTCAAAATGCCATATTTACAGCATATTAGAATGTAGGCCTTAAATTTTACTTCCTGTCACTTTAAATGGTTTACCATCTTTATGAAGTTAGAATTATTATCGAACAAGATCCCTGATTGAAATAAAATGTTTATTTTTCCTTAATTCCTTGTGATTTTATGATTTGGTTATTTAAATTAAATATTATCTTTAAACTGGCCTTTCCCCCTTAGATTCCAATGTTATTACACTTGCATTTTTTCTAATAATCTTTCATACATTCCTTCAATCTCTTTGTAAAGTATTGTTACAGTTATTATACCCTGTGATTGATTTACATTATAAAAATTTCATCAATTTACTTGATTTACTTAAGTTATTTATCCATTATAAGGTTGTTGAGATTTACCATTTTGCCTAGATTTTACTTTTGTTCACATACAATGTTTATTATTAATACAGCTTGCTAATACCCTTCTGACCTATTATTTTTTTATAAAATCTTAACTAAATTACTCTCATCTAACTCCAGTAAGGTTTACTATTAGTTATCATCATTAAACATAATAAATATTTTATAACAACTACAAAATTATACCCTATTTCAAACATTTAAGCCTGGGGTTCAATGAACTTAGTATACACAAAACACATCTGTTTTTTCCTTATAAATTATTCCTTAAAATTAATTTTGGTACAGTCTTGGCTGTTTTTGTTTTATTTTAGGGATGTACCCTTGGTCACTTCACTATTTATTGCCTGCTCTTATTTTATCTTTTGTCATCTTATTTAATGTTGTAAGATAAACAGTGGCACTTACATAGAAACATTTTTAGTTTATTTTCATAACAAAATAACTTACACTGGTCCACTGTTATTCTTTGATCTTATCTCTATTCAGTTTTATAGTCTTATATGATCAAGAATCTTATTTACAGAGGATTATTACGATTTTTTTTTTCTCATTATAAAAATAACTTTCACTGGTACACTTTTAATTATACCTCTAGACACTTTTACATATACGTACTTTACATTAGTATTTATTTTATGATGTTATACTTTTTTAGGGACCTTTAATCTCTTTTGGGGTTTTATATTTTCATTACTGGGTTTCTTTCAAAAATGGTCCTTTTATTCTGGATGTCGGTTTCTTCTGGGTATTTCCTTACTTACTACTATCCTACCTGGGTATTTCCTTACTTTATCTTGGCTTTTTGTTTTATTTTTTACAACTGATCATATATTGCATATTTGGTTTTAATTGTAATTCTTTCTTCATACTATGATTGCTCTTTACTGTGGTCCTTAATTAATTTTTAATGTAGTTTTTTTTATTTAATTTTATTTTTACCTTATTTATGATCATTTTTTCATTCAGAACAATGTGGATCATCTGTCATGCTACATAATCAATAACCAACCGAGGTTTTTTATCAGGTCGGTAGACCAAAAACGCTGGACTCGCATAAGAGGATACTCTCTGCTTGATCACTCCCTCTTTAACTAGCTGGTCCGTAATTTCACGCATGGCTTTCATTTTGGGGGGGGGGTGAGCTGGTAGGGATGAGCCTTGACAGGCCGGTTATCCAGCCGGTTATATCATACGTCAACCTGTCCGTCCGGCCAAGCTACCCGGTCAAAACGTTCTTATGACTGCCACATACTTGAAGTATTTCGTCCGCCTTCTCTCGGTCGAGGTGTCCGACATCAAAAGACTCTTTTTCCAAAAGGTCAGAATGACAGCCTTCGGGACTGTTTTTGCGGTCGCACAGAGAAGTAAGGTTCTTCGGACGAAATTTGAAATATATTATCCCCTGGTGAATATCCAGTACCAAACGGGTGCGATGGATAAAGTCTGCGCCGAGTATGAGGTCGCAAGACAGGCCATCGGCGACCAGTATGGGGAAATTCTAGGTAAACGCGTCTATTTTCACCCTGCACAAGGCTTCCAAATTGATTTGTAAGTTGCTGTTGCAGGCACTCCTGCATACTACAGCACTCTTAGTCCGCTTCAAGACGCTTTGGTTATCTTCAATACGCCGACGCGACATAATTGTGCGCACCGACCCGGAGTCAATTAGCCCTTTCACGGTTTTATCCTTAAAACTTACTTCCACCTGGGGCGAAAATAGTTTGTTCTTGAACAAACTCGCTAAGTTCTTTTCCGCTCCCAGGTGTTCTTTGTACAAGTCGTGGGAAGTGACTCTTTGAGTCAACATTCGGCTCTTTCTTCCGTTGGTCGTGCGACGGCGCTTTCGGAGATTCTTTTTTGACGCTTTCCCGACAAACGAACGACACCGCAAGATGTAGTGCCCCTTTGTACCACACAGGTAACAAGTCGGGGTGAAGGGAGTCCTGACGGGAACGCGGCGACGGCTAGTCAGGTCAGGTTTAGGGCAGATGGTTGATAAACAGTTGCTGACCATACTGTCTCTCAATACGCGTTTTTTGGATTCGCTGCTTTTTGACGGGGACAGTAACGCCTCACGTGCCCTTATTCCTTACAATGGTAACACAACCTCCGGTCCTCGCGCGGTCCGGCATTAGCTGAGGGGTTAGCAGGGTCTCTATTTGCCGTAGTCTGGTCGGTGAATTGGAAATTGGCCACCTCCACGCAGATCTTGTCCAGATCGGGAAACGTGGACGGGCGGTTGCAGAACACGAGACAGGACCTCGTTTGGGCGGACAGCACCGAAACAATGTTATCTACTACTTCCCTCTCAGTCACGGGTAGTCGCAGTACTTGGGCTGCCTTTTTTATTTCGGAGATGTAAGTCGACAAGGGATCTCCGCGCGCTTGTGCTCTTAAAAACAACTTCTGCTTTAAGGAGGAAAACAGCCGATCGGGAATAAAAAATTCCAGGGCTTCCTGGTGAAAACGGTCAAAGTTATCCGCCGCTAGGTGCTTGGCAAGTCGATCGCCCAAAGCCCCGTTACAATAAGGCATAAGCAAGGCCAGAAACCCGGCCTCCGAAACCGGAAAGCACCTTTTCAATCTCATGGCGACTTTAAAAAACTCTAGAACAGTTTCCACGCAGAAACCGTCCGCCTTAGGGAGGCCGCGGACTATTTTTTTCGGCGGGATGTGGTAACTTGCTATAACATAAGCTGGTAGGCAGCAGTGAAGGAGAGGCGTTCGCTTCGCTCAAGGAAGGGTTCCGCTCGAGTCCGGGAACGGCGTTCCCTAATGGGGCCGCCTTATCTTCAACTTGAATGAGCGAGCTAGCGTTAGAGCCACTGCCACCCGGCCGCGCGGACTCTTGTGGGCTCGGCTCGTTTTCCGCGACGGGGCAAGTCTCGCTGGCCGCCAAAACCCTTTTAACCTTTTCCCCTATTGAGACTATATGTTTCCGGGAGTTTACGTCCCCCGACGATTCCGCCCAGGACTCTAATAACTTTAACCGGCCTTCAAAGGGCCGACACCTGGCTGTAAGCCTTTGGTGATCGTTCCGGCACTGGGGCTCGCCGATGTTTGCAAGATCGACATCTAAAATACCTGATATTAAGTCGCATTCTTTGCATTCGCTCGAAATATCTATCCCCTCGAGATGTTTCGAGTCGGGGGTTTTCCCTTCATGTATTACATTACGCAGGGATTTCCGCAGTTCCCCCACTGTCCCGTTTTTTACGACACCACGAGCCCTTAATTCGAATAACAAATCGTGCTTTCGTAGCTGGTCAATGTCTCTTAGTAAGGCCATTTTACGAGTAGTGGAGAAAACCAAAACATACAAAGCGCAACGATAAGGGAGCAGCTGATCGATGAGAACTGCTGATATGGCAAGCCGGGCCGGCCGGATACCGCAATGCACCGCGTTATCTGTCAGGCAAGGTACAACTAACGGTTTTCTTTTCCCGAGAGAATAATATGAACAATTCCGAAAAAATAGATTTTACAATAAGCTAGCTACTCGTGACAAAATTGCTAACCCCACATAACATTTTGAAATACCTCACACAAAACCCCATGCAAAATTTCACGCGACCAATAGCGTGCAATACAAAACTTCAACACAACTCATTAACAAAATTACATATAATAACTATGTCTTATAACCCATGGACCAAGGAAAACCGCGCTACGGCTACCACTTCTGTGGCGCGGTACCCTGCTGAGCCCCAAAAACGTAACACACAAAATACACAAGAAACAATGAAGATACTTACTACTACCTAAGTCGCTTTACACAATGTAAGATACTCCTAAAATAGTCTTAATGTCTAACATAATTACCTAAAGGCGGGGGTGTGTATAAAATTGAAACTCAGTACAAGCAGCTAGTGAGCAGAGTCAAGGTGCACCCGTATATTTTAGAATAAAAATAAACCTCAGAACGTTATATAACTGTGTTTCAGCCAGAGAAAGATGAATTACTGAGTCGACCAAATATAGAATAAATTAAATCCCAAAAATCCCAAAAATCACAAAAATTCAACAATAACAATTCAAATACTAGATTAACCAATTATTAAAAATTCCACAGTTGCATCAATTAAATATTGAGTGAAATCGTTAAAAATTTAATAGTTGCATAAGTCAATGCCAGTTTACAATTTGTAATATAAAGCGTACAAGCTATGATCCGTTCATTAAATTTCTTAGCACCTTTTTTGTACTGTAAAGTCCTTGCAAAGATACAAGTTCATATTGCACAAAATGATAAATTTACTTCATCTTCCCTTTAACTAGTAATCTGGTAATTGGAAACTGCAGGTGAATATAACTAATGAATAATAATGTTACTGGAACATGTGAGTTGTGTTTGCTGGCGGCCTGCTGTTTCTGGTCACACCGTGCGTAAGCCAGTCATGGAAAGCCGTGTTTCTGCGCTGTTCATACGGCGTGCCGTCGTACGTATTCTTGAGAGTATGAAGAAATCATGTGGCGAATCAATATTCTCACGTTCGTGGGCCCATACGTGGAACCAAGCTTTACTGAAAGTTCCAAACTCTTTAGTATAGGTTACCAGCTACTACACGTGCACGTTAAGTCACATAATACATAATTGCAAAATTTACAAAATTACAGTTATAACAATTCTCAGAATTACAAATCAAATTCTATAACAAGTGACAAATGCTAAAATTTACACATCTTTCATTTTCTTTAAACTAACAAGCTGAAAATTGGTTTTTTCTCAAGGCTAACTATTACAAACAAATACATCATGGTAGATTATGAGTTACAGTCTTTTACAAAAATACAAGTTTTTATTTATAAACGTTACAGACGAATATAGTTCGTCAGCAGCATTATGAGATTTAAGGTAACTAAGAACACATAATTACCTTGGTGATGAGACTTCCAACCAAAGTACCCACCAGGAGACGACGGGCGACTCTGCTCACAGCGCAGTTTGATTGTAGACTGACTGAACTTGTCGAGCGAAAAGCTTTACTAGAAAAGGGACCGGGGGGGGGGGGGTGACGTCAGGGAACGCTGACCAAAGTACGAATAATTTTCTGTCGCGCGACTATTTAAACTTATTTTAATTGCATCGGTATTAACGCTTGCTGCATTCGACAAGAGGTGCTGAATAACTGCAACACCACTTCTTGTATACACAATTTTAATTTATTCAATGTGATGGCCGTTGTCGCCTTCTTCAATGTGTATAATTTAACGTACTTGGTAAAATTATCAACTACTACTAGTATATATTTTACCCCGCTTGTTGAAGTTAACAGTGGTCCATAGTAGTCCATACTGACCAGTTCTCCCTTTTCTCTCGGTAATATTGGTTTTGTTTGTCCTTCTGCAATGGTCTTTACACCTTTGGCATATTTCACATATCTTGATCATTTGTTTTGTAAATTTGTAGAAATGATCTCCTGTGAAATATTCCTTAAATACTTCGTAAGTTCTCCTTACTCCACAGTGTCCGTACAATTCGTGGATTTCCTTGATTAACCCTTCGCCGATCTCCTTAGTGAGCATCTCTTATTCTCCTTCCGATATAACTTATTATTATGCCACTTGTATATTTTATGTAATTGGTTATTTGTATCGTTTTGTAAGTTGTCTATAATATCCTTTAACTTCTGATCCTTTGCTGGCTTTGAGATATGTTCGTCAACTGGTTTTTTAATCATTTACTTAGTCTGATATCTACGGCACAAATCTCCAGTTCTTCGGCACCGTCTCTTCGCATATCCTCTTGAGAATCTTCTGGGTATCGACTAAGTATGTCAGCCACTATATTTTCGCTTCCTTTGCAGTGCATAATTTCGAAATCATATTCTTGAATAGCAAGTATCCACCTCGTATTCGCGAACGTGTCAATTGGCATTTCTGCATAAGCGTTAGCGCTTTATTATCCGTGATAATTGTGAGCGGACGTCCTAACACATATGTCCTAAATTTTTTAAGGCAATGTACGAAACTTAGCAGTTCTAATTCTGTCGTAAAGTAATTCAATTCCGCACCTCGGAATACCCGACTGGTAAATGCGATTACCCCGATTTGACCGTCTTCATCAATCTGGTATAACTGACCTCCTAATGCGTATTTACTAGCATCTGTCTGCAAATAAAATCGTTTATTAGGGTTGGGATGTTTTAGCATTACGGTATTCACAAATAATTGCTTCACTTCTTCAAACTGTTCGGCCAACTCCCTGGTCAATTTGAATTTCACCCCTTTCTTTAATAGTTGTAGAAGTGGTCGTGTTGCTTCGGCATATCGACTGGTAAATTTATTATAAAAGTTATTTAACCCTAAGAATCATTTCAGTTGTTTCGGGTTTTTTGGTTTTGGAATTTCTAATATTGCAGCTACTTTATCTGCTGAGGCACTGATACATTTGGTCGATAATTCATATCCTAAATATTCAATTTTTTCCCTGAAAAACCTAGACTTACGCAAATTAACGGTGAGGTTGGCCTTCTTTAGATCTTCCCGTAACAACCGCAGGTGGACTAGATGTTCCTCGATACTTCCGGACACACACAAACAATCGTCGACATAAATGATAGTGAATCTTTTTACCTCGTCTGACAACACATGGTCCAGTCCTTGGGTCAGGCTCGCTAAACTGGTTTTTAACCCAAATGGAGTAACCGTGTAACGGTAGCAACGTCCCTTATATTAAAATCCAGTAAAATCACGGCATTTTTCAGCTAGCGGTATCTGCCAGAAGCTACTTGTTAAGTCGATACTGCTCATCACTTTAATTTTCCCGCAGCTCGCCAACACTTCATTTACTGGTATTGCCCCTTCATAATCTAGGACTGTCACCGCATTGTTATGCCGAGCATCCAAACGTAATCGCACCGACTGATCTTTCTTAATGACGGTTACGATTGGATTGATATACGGACTTGCTGCTCGCTCTATTACTCCACACTCTTCCATCTTCTTTATTTCTTTATCTATAGCTTCCTGATATTTCAGAGTTACAGGTCACCCCTTCATGCAGTATGGTGTAGTATCCGTGACGACAAACCTATGTTCATAACTAGTAATCCTACCTGGTTGCTCTCTGAAGATTTGGTGGTTTTTTATTAACACCTCCTCCAACTCCTTCTTCACCTGCGCATTGACTCCTGTAATTTCTTCCAGTTTTTCTTGAATCATCTTCCCAATTTGTTCCTCTTCTTTATCTATTTCTATTGTTAAAATTTCGGAGTATTCAAGCACCTCTTCCCCCGTATCCCGCCTATTGACGGTTATCTGATTATCTCTTAAATTAATAATACATCTGCTTTCCTGCAACAACCCTATTCCTATTATACATTCCCGGATTAAATTAGGTACTATTATAAATACACCGTCGATTCTATACTGACCGATCTTCACATCCAATAGTATCTGCTGCGTGATCTGTTTGGACTTCCTTCCGACCGCTCCTTTTACTACCATGTTTGTTATTTTTAATATGTTTAATTTTCCCATCTGGCTCTTGTGTGTATTACACCACTCGGCCGAAATTGCATTGATTTGGCTACCCGTGTCAATTAATGCAACCACCGGTATTTCGTTTAGGCATATTTAATTCTGGACATCTACTTTTTCGTGTCTTTTTAATCGCTGGTTCTTCTTCTAATAACGCATCTCTTATATCTATGAAGGTAGTACTAATTTCCTTATAATTATAGTCTATATCTAGCTTACTCCTACTACAATGCTTAACTAGATTTTTGGATTCGTTGTTGGCATGTTTACTGTGTGCGAGTGTCCTTGCGTACCGCTCGTACCTGCGATGGCATTGACTTGGGATTCATACACCTTCTTACTTGGTATATTCGCGCTCTCTCTTCGGTCTGGTTCATTGTTATAGTTTGCTTGCTTCCACCCTGTTTTATGGCCATAGCCTGTCTGTCGATCACCCTTATTATTCTGCCACGGCCGACCCACGTGTTCGAGCTGTTCCGGCTGTACTAGTACTTGCGCCCCATAGCCGTCCGTGCCGTCTTCCTTTTTGTTACGTAAGGCTGCAAACTCCATTAACAACATATGAAACTCCGTTATATTCTCTACCCCTCTTGTGATGCATGCAACCGCTATGTCGTGATAGTAATGATGTGCTAGTTTACGGATTAGATGCTGGTCTGAGATGGGTGGTATTAACTGCCGATTCTGCAGTATACATCTCTCCATATACTGTATCATCCTTAACCCCACTCTCATGTCTATATCTGCCGAACTCTAGCCGATCACGCACTTCCTCTTGCACCATATGGTTCCAATACTTGGTAATAAATGCCTCCTGGAATTCTTGAAAAGTGTTTATGTTGTTTCTGATTAATTTCCACCATATGGCCGCTTCTCCTTCCAGGTGTCTTGAGACCCAGTTCACCCCTTCACTCATGTAGTGCTCCTTGTGAATTTCTTCTAACTCTTTGACAAACTCCATGGGGTATTCTCCTTCTCCATTGAACGTGACATTCTTGACGTGCTCCATCGTGATTCCACGTTGTATCGGCACCCTTTCTATCTGTGCCAATCTTGCTCGCATGTCCTCCTTTATTTGCGTCAATTGTCCGTCCATCGATGTACAGTTATTTTCGTATAATTCTGTAAGTTCTGGATCTGTTCACCGTTCTTCTTATTGCTATTATTTACCTTGCTGTTTAGGGTTTTGATTTCTTGAGCTACCACAACTTGATGTTGTCTAAACACTTGATCACTCTTCTCTAAGTGTTCCTTCACCTCCGTCTGGACCGTCTCCATTTTTTCTCTTACAACTTCCTTTGTTTCGGCCCTTATCTTCGTCGCTAATTCCTGATTTTCGTGTCTTATTTCATTAATCTGTTGCTCTACACGTGTTTTATATTCGTTTAATTGTTGTGTGACCTGTTGTTCCATGTTCTTTTTAATATTATCGATCCTTTTCTCTAATTGTTCTGTGTTTTCTGCTATTTGTTGTTTTAATAATGTCATGTTTTCTGCCATTTTTTCGGTCATTTGTTGATTTAATTGTTCAGTGTTTTCTGCCATGTTTTCTGTCATTTGGTGTTTTAAATTTTCGGCCTTTTCTGCTATTTGTTGTGTTAATTGTTTAGTGTTTTCTGTCATCTCGTGTGTTAATTGTTTCAGTAACCTAGCTATATCTGAGTTTATTGGTGTCTGTTGTATTTCACCACGGATTTCTTCTTCTCCTCGTCCCCTTGCCTCTGAAGAAACCGTCGCGATTTCATTATCGGTTGCTTCCTCCCATACTCCGATCTCTCCCATCTGATTATTTATCTCAAATTCCATTTCATTACCACCATTATCCCCGTTATTAGCTGCCATTTTTACTTTAAGAATATTACACAATATAAATTCCCTTAATTTTGTACTTTTACTACGTGTTAACATTTAATTCTATATATTAACATACATTTATTTTCATTGAGTGTATACCCCGTTTCATTCTACCGAGCTTATCTACTTGCTAAATTAAGCTCCACGTTGTTGGGCGTCAAATATAAAAAAACTCTACTGGACCACATTCGTGCGCCAATTCTAAAAGAAACTCTTTCTGCAATGGCTGCCGAGTGCTAATAATAATATGTGCCAATTATAATTAACTCTAATTGGTCGTTAATTAAATTTACTTACTTTTGGTTAATCTTAATTAAGTTGATTAATTGGCAATTAACATAGTCATCTAAATTCTAACTACTGCCTGGATTTCGGTAGGGCGCCAGAGATAATTTATTAATCTCAGGGGTTATCGTTAAATAATAACTCTTTGTTCAGATGCTAAATGACACAACGTTATATTTATCAACTTTATTTACATTAGATCATATCAACACATACCATCATGATTACTATCAATTGTGCAACTTGAATGATTTATCAATAGATACAATATCTTATCACTCTTCAATCATCAATAGAGATTATTTAACACATTTAAATAATTTATCACAGATTATTTAACACATTTAAATCATTTATAACATTGTGCTAACTTCTTGATGTCTTGAATCTCCCTTTCCCTATTCATGCTTTACTTTGATCAAAGACATGACTTAATACCAAACAAATTACATATATTTAATTGTCATTCATTTTCTATATCATCATGGCTTATTACCTAACAAATTACATATATTTAATTCTCATCCAATTCTATGTCATAACATATAAACGCACAATTTAGTATCTGAACGTTATCATGGGTTCTTTGAGAATGAAACGGGTTGAACTTACGGTAGACAGTTATTACTACATCAAGATTATGTGATTTAGACAATATACTTTGATAGAGTTACTTGTAAATGGTTATCCATTCTGCTGCTTGACTCCTTCCACTTTACACACAACATATCACTTTCATTTTTTATTGCTCTGTTTTTACTTTGCACACGATCGCGATGACTCTTAGCGTCATGCACTTAGCGATTCAGACTTACTTATACTTTCGCGCACATTATAAAGAAATACTTCTTCGCATCACTGTCCGCGTACCAGTTCAATCATACTCACTAGTTCTTACCTTTCTAGTTCAACCTTTACATCGCCGAGTTCTTATATTTCACTTACCTGCTTTAGTTCTTTGCTAATTATGTAAATATTATGATATTCCGTAATTCTGACTAACAAATACTATGATTGACCGACCGCTATCATTACCGGACTTCGTACTTCTTCTCATTGACTTAAACGTTTTACTCACTTTTTTACTGACTTACTGGCCACTGACTTACTGACTTTGACTGCTCTCTTACTGACTTTTTCTGCTCTCTTACTGACTTTGATCCCAGTTCTTCCGCGAGAGTCACATTTATAGCCTCTTCAAAACTTCCCTTTCTGCTGTCATTCTTCTAATAACCCCCATTGGCCATATTTTGAAAGTGTCGCCGGTAAATTTGAAAATATCCAGTCATCACTTGCAAAATTCTCGCGCGCAACGATGACGCTATCCCTTATTGGCTACAGATTTGTGCGGCTCTGAGCTTTTCCCGCACAGCCATTAACTCGTAAAAAGAGAAATCTGGTTTCTAAAACACACACCTCGTTTCGGTATGTCAGCTATTGTATTTTTGAAGGCCGATACACCCTCTTTCTAACGGTATCTCCCGTTTTTTGCCGGTTTGTGCAAACAAAGCATTTTATATTTTTATGACATAGAAAGTTTGGATGTACAATACATTTCTAAGCTGCCAGGCGACAGTGTGTCGGTACTCACGCCTTAGCCACCCGCTTACCTAACTAGTACACTGTACAAAATCTCTTATAGTTTCTTACTACTAATATTACAATCTTATATTAACTTTAATAATTTATCGTGCCGTAATACAGATATTTACACTTTATTAATTAACTATTCGTAACTCCTTGAGTTACGTTACATTCTCGAACCGCTCTGTAAATATATCGCACTAATACTCTCGAACCGCACAGTCAAAAATTCGCCTAATACTGCAAACTAAGGCCGCTGCCGCCTTGCATTTATATATCCCCGCTCACAAACCAGAAGCTTCGAAACTGGGTCTTAGCGGTCGTGTGAACTACGTAATTAACTGCAGCCTTGACACAGTCCGCACGGGTGGTGGCATCGAGAACTTTCTCGTAGATGCGTCTACAAGCACGTACGCCACACGCTTACATTCTGGATCTCTCTGGAACGTTCGATAAACACGTAGATTGTTCTGTGACGTCGTAACAATACTATGACAAATACATGTTTCTGAATTACTGTAAAACATTTTTTTTTAATAATTTTAAAACAGCTGTAATGGGGTAATATTGTTTATGTTAAACAGATGACCTATAAAATCTTGTAAATTCTGCTAATTATACACATTATCTGCTAAATACGGAGTTTTGTGAAAGGTCTCACAAGTCGAACTTATTCACAGAATTGGTTAGTAGAATTATTCTTAGTGCATTTATAACGCTTAGTGTTACTAACAGCCCCAAAACTCCCAACATTAAAAACTATAGTGAATAAACGTAAGACAAACTATACAAAAAGAGTGCAATCTGGTAAGAGAAAGTTTTGTGTAAGGTACGATTATCGCGCTTCCCAAAGTACCGCGTTCAGACACGTTCATTTCTATCGCATAGCTTTCACAAAATTCCATTCGCCTACTGCATATTTATATTAAATTATACAGTCTCTCTTTCTATCAGTTAATATAGTTTCATAAAGAGTCGTAAATAGTTCTGATAAACTAGCGCCCAAATGTGAGTTGGTTTGGGATATAAGCGTGAACGCGCTTTAATAAGGCGGGATACGAAACCGAGAAACAACTGAGAGCCAATACAAGTCATGCAAAGTCGAATCAAATCATTCACGTTTAGGCAGCATTAGATACATCCTTGAACACAGCCACGAGTTTTAATGGGAGTAGTAATAGTAATAGTATATATTACTACTACTATAGTAGAGTAGAGTAGAGTAATAGTAGTAGTAGTAGTAGTAGTAGTAGTAGTAGTAGTAGTAGTAGTAGTAGTAGTTGTTGTTGTTGTTGTTGTTGTTGTTGTTGTTGTTTCGAAACACGTGTATTGCATACATGAAACAAGATCGAGAGAATCCGGAGTTGCTGCCTTAGTTTGTTTAATACCTTTTTTCTTTAATTATTAACTTACACATATACAGCTACCCTATAAGGGATATCTAGTATAATGCTCATAAATACATATTATATTATCATATGATAACACTATAGAACAGTACATTATAATTATATATAAATGTGATAACAGCATATGATAATTAACATCTTAGGAGTCACCAATCTTTTGTTAGCTCCTCGTTAACTTTTAACATTTAAAATGTTTATAAGGACGTGTCGCACATTCGAAAACGACCGCTGGTGCGTGATCGAAAATGGGAACCGGTGAGTTTCCATAGAAACTGCTTCTTTGTTGTCAATAACGTAGTACACATATAAAACTTCGCTCATGAAAGCGACTACATTTAACTTATAATCTGTACATTGGTAAATGAAGAATGAATTCATTGATTGGTGAATGAAGAATGAATTCATTGATTTGTGAATGAACATAAATATATATATATATATATATTTTAGATTTATTGAAGCATTTTCAATGCCCTTCTCTGTGCATTGCATTTGTGCAATGCCTGTAAAATTTTTTTTAAAGTTCGTTTCATTTTGAATTTTCTGTTATAGCCGTTAACAATAGTAGGGCATGTCAATTGATGCACTAGAATGTACTTTTAGTCTGGACAAGTAGGCCTACATTCAGGTGCTCATGTGTGTAACGTCTTTGGCACAAGGAATTCCGAGGTCAGCTGGATTAGCAGTCTTGGTTAGCAGGTGGAGAGTATTACTCTGGAATCTCTGGGTGATCTCCAGAGTTGGATGCCGTAACGCCATTTAGGAACCAGTGCAACCGTGTACAGAAGAAAACTGGCCAAAGGTGCAGTAGTGCTCTGTAAAATTTTTGTCCAGTTCTTTTATTTTGGCTATAATGTGTTTTATCCATGTAAGTTTCTTGTCGAGGTGTGCTCCAATGTGTCTAACATTACACAGGCCTGCAAAATTTATATTCATAAAAACTTTTTTCAAAATTGTATCTGATTTTATAGTTTTTTATATTGCTGAATTCAAATATGACTTCAGTCTTACTCTATCACCTACTGGTTTTTTGCAATCAGCATTTCCATTTTTAGTGGAACGCATTTCTCTAGTGAATCTATATTAGAGAAAGTACATTAAATAAAACAGAATTTTTGCAAACTATGTTTTTAATTAGATCTATTATTTTACAATAATATGTTTTAAAACTTATTACATCTTTACCTTATTTGGAAGTCGCATAATGTCTTTTTGTTTTGGTCATATAACTGCGTCTTTTGCTTTTCCTCTTGTAGGAGAAATCTAGATTTTAACGGTGTAGTATCCAGCAGTAGTCTCCCATCACCGACCCTGATGTTGTCTTTCCATTTCCTTAATATCCTGATGGAAGCGTTGACCCTGTTCCTCGCTAACCGCACCAAGATTTTTGGGGAAAAAGTGTAAGTGAGCATGTAAAAGAGAATTTTGATGCTCATTAAGCATCTCAAAGCTTTACGTTTTTGTAACATATATACTAACGTACTCAGGATCCTTATTGTTTTCTAGGAAGTTCTTAATGGCATTTTTTAAACGAATCCAAGCATCTTTTTCAACCTGTCATTGCAAGCATGAAGTTTTCATCTTTCATTAGTCTTCGTATATCTGGCCCAACAAAGACTCCTTTTTTTTAATTTTGCTTCTGACAAGTGAGAGATCTTGGTGAACAGTACTTAAAACAGTTTCCTTCTTTAGGTAACGCTTTTACAAACTGTTTAATAAGCCCCAGTTTCATATGGAGTGAAGGTAAAAGTATTTTCTTCAAGTCGACAAGACTTTTACACAGAAAATACATTAAGGGAAGATAAAATTATAAAAAAGTTTTTCATCGCAGGCCTGTGTTATTTTTGGAATGGACAGGAGTGTGTCTTCCGGTGGCTGTTGAAGTTGTAGTTGGTCTTCAGAAGTGTACATTTAGATTTACTTACTGGAACCCTCAACGTTTTTAATCTTCCAGGTTCAAGAGATTTCCTTGTAGGCCAGTTTTTCTTCTCCTAGTGCTGATTTCTTGTTCGGCTGTCCCACTTATATAGGAAAGATTGATACTTAATATAACCACCCTGCTGATCTAGAAGGTTAATACTTTTAAATCTCCACACACCATCCAGCCATGATCCTTGCATTTAATCTTTCCTAGAACCAGTTCTGAATTCTCAAATGCTCATAGCTTTCTCTCAAGTGAACTGAGTGGCTAACTGATTCTGAAGCATACTGGCAGTGAAGCATTTTTCACTAATGCTAGTAAATATTTTGGGTTAAATGATCAAAATTTAAAGTTTTTTGGAATAATATTAAAATAAAAAACAACCACTAAAGAGAATTAATGTAACTAATTTTAACAGACAGCTTATTTGATTTATTTATTAATTATTATTAGCCACGTGTTTAATGATTTAGCCAAAATTTAACAAATGTTGAATGCAAGCCCTGAATAATCTCTTGTTACCTATATGAAAATAGAAAATATGTATTTTTCAAGAAAACCTTACGTATAGATAAATTCTGTGCGATTTTTGAATTCTGCCCAAAAAAATACATTAAGGGAAGATAAAATTATAAAAAAAGTTTTTAATCGCAGGCCTGTGTTATTTTTGGAAGGGACAGGAGTGTGTCTTCCGGTGGCTGTTGAAGTTATAGTTGGTCTTCAGAAGTTACCTTTAGATTTACTTACTGGAACCCTCAACGTTTTAAATCTTAATGTGAAGCTATTAAGGACAGCTTGTAAGTTGTTTGTCATAACTTGTTTGGGATTATCGTGGGGTGACAGGAAAGCAGTATCATCCGCAGAAGCAGCTCCGGTGCTGTTATTTAGAAAACAGGATGTCTGCCGTGAACTATTAGTACAGAGTGTGTCCCGAAAATCCTATAACTGTAGACGCTTGAAGCTGCTTTTGGAAGAAAACAGAATTATTAACCTGAGAGTCGTACTTTATTTGTATAATAATCCCTAAAGACAAGCACGGTCGATAGCCTGGAAAAAATCTAAAAATGGTCCTGAAGATACCCGAAGGAAGAATATTTAAGTTGAATCCATACTCGTGTGAAGGGATTGGCTGTTTCACCTCAAGAATAGGCCTACGTCTCCTTATCAGTGGCTTTTCGAGTATAATTGCCGAAATGGGAGCAGAGAAATCGGTCTGTATGAGATACATTCATGAGGAAGTTTGGCTAATATGAAAGTACCCCTGGAACCAAGACGTGTTTGAATCTCGAACAGGCAGCGAATGTTGACTCAGTGACCGGATGTGTGGACGATGTTGGATGTTGTTACTTGTAAAACTGATTTACAAACTGATTCGGTATTGAATACGAATTATCCTAATTTAATTACTTAAAAGAGAAATTTTAATGTATCAACCTATCGCTGTCTAAAATGGATGTACATATCGCTGTAAATACATAAAAGTCTTAAACGAAAAGACTATAAACTTAATATAATAAATACGTAACAAACAGACATTATGTGTAAACTAAAATATTTTTTTAAAGGTATGATGTTACTTATTTATACTGACTTTCACAGATAGAAGACTGAAATGTTAATATTTTCAAAACTTAAAAATATGAAAAAATTACACTCGGTGTAACAAGAAAATAATAAGTGTTAGGCCTGATATTAAACATAATAACCAAAAAAAGTTTGTTAACAATGCTTTTGTTACTGCATTCAAAGCCACATGTTACGTGCGAAACCAATCTTGCAACAATTAGAAGCAAGTAGTATATATTGTCGAAATAAAAACCGTGGTACTTGAAGATGAGAGTCTAATGAAAAATGAACTTCCAACCTTTCATCTGACCCAAAAACTTTCATCTTGAATCATTTAACCGATATGACTCGTTGGTGTTGTGTCCGGTTCACTCGAAAGTTTTCATACTCGACTACATGATCGTGTTTAAGAACTGGAATAAGGCTTCGAAAGCAGTCCATGTCGATAAGCAGGTAGACGTTCACTGCCTCTGATATACAATGTACTGTATTTAATATTATATGTGAACTGTGTCGGAAGTGAACACATTTATATGCCTACATTCTTCGCATTTGATAATCACTGTCACTAAATTATCTACCATTACACGTTTGATGTCACTTATACACTTTGACACATCACTATTGCATACAGGCTAGTGGACACTTGGATGAGAACTAGAGGTGTGCTAAACTAGTTTTTGAAAATAATAGGTACAAACGAAATCGTTCCAAAAAAATAACAAGTATAAATACCTGTATTATATAATTTGTTACAAGATATAAATTGAAACTAAAACTATTAACAGTGTTACTTTACACTGTGACTTTATTAAGCTGCTACTGTTTAAAAGAAAATAAGAAACAAGAGAATGTATAGGCCTATCTCTCTTTGGGAATACTAATTAAAGTTTTCACTAGGAGTAAACAAACTGACATAGATTTTGAATTAGTCCTTTCAATTATAATATTATTGTCAAATATAATTTAATATTATTACTAAGAATTTAATATTATTAATATTATTGAATTATTAATTTTTAAATTATTGATTCCACTTTGGTTAGACAAATCAGTTGTAAAACTCAGGTAATGAAATTTAGAGTGCAACATTAGAAACATATAATAGGAAACCACAAGAGTGAATGAGAATAAAAACAATTTTACAAACAAAAATCATCTCCCAAATCACATTAACAAGAAGTACTTATATGGCTTATCAGCCACTCCGTACTCTGTAAGTTATAACACAATATAACTCACTTTTTCAAAATTTACCAAGTTGGTGACTAGTATAATATATAATTTGTTATTATAATCTGTATTATATATCTGCATAACACACGAGAATAAATGTAATATCACTATGAATTTTTTTCATTTATTAAAAACAGCTTCGTCTCTTTGGCATAGAGATATTCTGAACCTCGCTGTTTTGCTTCGTTTCGTACCTGAATGGCAATCGGCACATGCGCAGAATCAAGTATTCAGCACCAATAACTGTGAATGTACTCATTTATTTGTTAGTTGGGGGGGGGGTGTCCCGCGAGTAATTGGAACGGGAATTTCGACTTTTCAGTTATCGTTGAATCGGATTAGGTATTTCCACTTTTCAGTCACTGTTATAACCGTCCACAAAAATAATCACTCCAAAATACCTGTTATACATATATCGACCCAGCTCTAATGAGAACACATCTAATGAATTTGAACCAAGAATGAAATAGTTATGCAGCATATTGTGCGTACAATTATATATTCAATTAAACGTCAAAATACATTCACTACATTCAATTGTATACTGAATTTTAGGATTTCAACAATTTTTGGTCCATTTCTGAAGATTTATTATCACAAATAAACATCTTCAAACAGTGAAGAAACATTAATCAATCATCAGTTGTAGAAAACTGATTCTTAGTCACTAATGTGTAATCCTCAGAACAATAACTCTGACTTTGGGAAAAACATAGAATTATTCAACCGGCATCAACAAAAATTGAAGCGCGCGCGCGCGCACACACACACACACACACACACGGCCATAATTGAATATAATTAAATTATTTATAACAAATCTACAAGTTCACATAAAATTAGAACAACGTAGCAAGCCTTTAGAGAACAATAAAAATATGTGTGAGAGGGAGAGAGAGAGAGAGAGAGAGAAAGAGAGATAACAAATTTTCGTAAAATTATGAATAATATTCTTAAGATACTGTAAGCACTACGGAAGGCCTCACGGATACAGTCAGATTACACACATGTGAGCACGCTAGTTGGTGCATTTTGAGATAGTTTTTTTTTATAATTGTTGTCAATAAATTAAAAAAAGATATAGCAGATTACAAGTAAATTACATATGTCGTTTATGCAATCCAGTTAACAGTATCGGCTCGCTGCCTACCGATGATGACAGCTGGATAGTGATGTTTAAGTAGATGTCAGCGCTCTCTAATTTACTTAGTGGCCTTAACAAAATTACTTTAACTTTAATGGCAAAATTTATAAACAGCAAGAAGGTTTAGCAATGGGATCTCCATTATCTAGCATAATAGCAGAAATATTCCTACAACACATAGACACCAAAATACAAAATATTATAAATCATTTGATCCAAATGGCATATGGATAAGATATGTAGATGATGAGCTATATGTATCAAATAACAAAAACACAAATTACTATTTCTTTTATGAATTTGCTAACTGCTATAATTTTTTATTGTTTGACTAAGCTTTTCGTCATTACTGACATCTTCAGGTCTTAAACAACGTTTAAACAATACGAAGAAAAAAACACAAATGCAGATAACATACTAAAACAAATCAATAACATACATCCAAAAATACAATTCACAGAAGAAAAATAAAAACATCATAAAATCAACTATTTAGACATAACCATCACAAGAAACAACAACCACATACAATATGCAATATACAGAAAACTAAGTTCTACCAACATCATTATACCTAACCATTCTGACCACCCACCACAACATAAAATAGCAGCATTCTATTCGCTGTTTAACAGAATGTACAAAATTCCCCTAAACAAACAAGAAACTGGCAAAGAAAGAAATATAATATACCAAATTGGTTATGAAAATGGATACAATCAAAATACTGTAAACAAAATAGAAAATAAAATCAAGTATAAAATAAAAACTGAACAATTAAGAATTAATCAAAATGAACAACACATAAATAATAGCAACAACAAAAAATGGGCCACATTCACATACATAAATAATAAAATGACAAAGCTAACAAAACTATTTAAAAACACAAATATAAAAATAGCATACAAAACTAATAAAAATAATTTACAAAATCTAAATAACTCACACAACAAAGATAATACAACAACTAACGGTATATACAAAATTGAATGCCAAGATTGCAATAAATGTTACATAGGACAAACAAAAAAACAGCTGAAGAAACGTTATTTTGAACATCTAAATGCATACAAAAAACCAGAAATATATAAATCCAATTTGACCACACATGCAATAAACACGGGACATGAATTCCCACACATAACCAATGTGACACTAGTAAAACATATACCACACAAAGGCACCATAATGAACATTTGGGAAAATTTACAAATATACAAACATAAAACACAAAACAAAACTAATACCTGAACAAATACAAATCAATACAAAACATGATACAATATTCAAAGCACTCAACATCGAAAATACACAAAGTACTAATACATACACCACAATCACACCCAATAATACCACTTTAAAATACCAGAGATCAACAAGAAACCAAAATAACATCCAGCCAACACACAAATACTTCATCAGACGCAAGATCACGAAGGCTGAGGATGAGAACACAGGAGTTCTCGAATCATGTTCCAAATGAAGGAAAAATAACTTCTTGAGGTAAAATAAATATAAATTTTATATATTTTATATATATCAAGAAACGAACTGTAGCAGAAAGTGATTGAATATTAATATTATCTACAGTGTATGAGAAAACTACTTATCGTGCGTCTGTGTAGTTACCGCAGTGGTGCCATTTCTTCGTTTGTGTTGCCTTGGCATGAGATGCCACATAAGAGTGTATGTTTGGGTACGTTTGTGTTGCCTTGGCGTGTGATCGTGGTGAGATGCCGCATAAGTGTATGTTTGGGTATGTTTGGGTAGACCGTGTGATGGAAGCCTCTGCTGCGGTGATTAAGATTTTCATGAAGATAGTGCATTGTTTTCTCCCGTCATTGTAATGTAATATACGCTGTTCAGGTGTTGGACGTTTTCCAGGTAGTCTATGTATTTAAGCCATCAGTTGGATTGAGACAGAGTTCGTCACGATTTTCTTTCTCAAACGTCTGCCACAGCGGGCGAAATCCTGTAAGTCCACCGCTGACTTATTTGTTGCCTAGCGGTCCTTGGACACGAAGTACGAGTGGACTTTGTACCAGTCGAGTCGTCTAGTGTTCGAAGCGTCCGTCCAAATATAAATTTAGCATTAGCAGAAGCGTTCAGAATTTCTAGAGTTTCTAGACCCATTTGAATCCGACGTCCTTCTCTCCTACGAGACAAAAACTTGAACATGAAAAATGGTTTAAATTTCCAATTTGCGTGTTCTGTCGGGTCGACGGGTGGCAGGAACCTGGTTCTGAAATCCATAACCGCTCTATAGTGCCGCAACGAATCAATTCGAGACCACACCAGTTGAAGTCTATTTGTGGAGTCGTTCTTACGGTGGAGGCCTACAGACACCCTGAAAATTACGTGCTGGTTCAGGATATGAAAATCGTCTTTACCGCAGAGGACGATCGTGATAGGCTACGTACACCGCAAACTTGTGGTCTGGATAGTTAGATTCAGTGCTCCCAGCAGAGACGCTTACCCAGCATTGTTGATTTTCGATGGCTAATTCGTTCTTGACACACATCAACCTACATTCCAACTGACAGCGCCTAAGGCGTTATCCGATGTTTTAGATATGTCGATAATATAGCTGACTCCATGTTTGACTGTGGTGTTCACTGTTACAGAGATGTTTTTTGAACACTTCACTGATACACGTTACCAATCAGAACGCCGAGACGTTAGAAACGACATCTAATCTTAGTGTTGTCTGCTTACCCACTGCTCTGGCGTCGACTTCCAGATACGATTCCACTCGACACCATAATCGAAACCGATGGAATCCTAAGAGGCCGTCTCCTCCTCGCTCCCGATACGTTGCGCTGGGTATAGCTGCACCCAACTTTCGCGCCTTGTCCAGGACCATCTCGATGACGCTGATTCATCCATCAATGCAGTAGTCATGTGTTCACTTAGAAAGGAAGATAGGATGCGAATCGTCGCTGAAAGCCTCCACACCTGAGTCTCTTGGCTCCCACTGAAGCATGAAGCAATGCTTGAGTGAGCAATAGGCTGCTTTAGGGAGTCAACCATTTTGCCACTTGCAAGTTCTGAGCGTGTACGTATTGGTTGCCTACATACTTGTTTGTTCTGAGTGTACTTACCTTTTCCTAAGCAATGAACCCTTCCGATTCTGCTAATGAATATAAAAAATAGTAGTCTGTTTGAAAAGCATTATGCTATTGGTCAGCCACGTTGTGCTGTCTTGGTTGGTTGCGTCGTGACTGACGTCTCGTAATGACATTGAGACAAAACGTCGCAGCTACGAGCTATCGGACGCATACGTATTACACGGGAGGCGCTCACTGGAAACTGAGAGGTAGTCCAACACTAAACAAACAGGATAACAGTATCTGGCTTCACATTCAAAGGAACCAACACTCACCTACCACTGGAACAGCTCCCGACAGGAAAAGCAGTCATGACGCTACCATTTGAAATGGTCATGTTCTACATATACAAAAAAATAGTCCTTTAGTTTAGATAAAGTCTTCAGTGATCAATAGTTAAGTCTTAAAATTCGAAGAGTGGTCTTTATTTTTAATTGAGAGTATTTGTTTTTTCTTGTGTTTCTCATTTAGTAATATTCAAATCGAGGTTCTCAGAGACTCAAGCCGATCACAGAGACAATCTGATTATCCGAACTGACACTAGCAGTCGTGTTCTTCCGAGAGAGGGTACGAATGATAAATAAATCGGACAAAATTAATTGTTAGAAAATACTACTTTTACTACTACTACTACTACTACTACTACTACTACTACTAATAATAATAATAATAATAATAACAATAACAGTAATAACATATTATTGTTATGAATATTTTTCCCAAGAAGGTGGGAAAAACGTTCAAGAAGCATCAGGCAAAATGGCTGACTGCCAGGTAGTGTGAGATTTTTGCTGCACTAAAAACCCATCTTCTTTGTCCAACGTGCTGTTACTAAATCTTCCCAAAGGCTGCCTATTCAACTACGCTATGCTTCAGTCAGCCTCTCGTCTTACCAAGACATCTGTCACCTTCCATCCGACGCAGGACGGGCCCAACATAAGCCGCTACGGCCTTCCAGCTATCCTCATCCTTCAGCATCACTACGACAATCAGAATCAGGAGCGAACTCTCTTAACAGAGCGCTGGTAACCAGCCGATCCTCTAAGAAGCGCGAGTAGTCGAAAAACGTATGGAGAACCCCCGGTTTCTCCGCTCTACAGTACCGGCATTAAGGGGCGTCACCTTGCCCATTCGGTCACTAAAGTACCATGGTCTTCCAGGAACTGAGTGAGAGAATGGTAATCCTCTCTGTGGTTGCGGTATCTCACGGACAAGTTTCCAATTAACTTGACCGTACAGCGTCCGAGGCTACTAAAGTCATAGTATGTTCACGATTCCCTGATCCCATAGTACTGACGATTGCTTCTGCTTTGTCCACCTCATTACTGAGCGAATAAACAGACTTACGCTATTGGGTTCATATCAATAGCGATAACGCCAGCCACCAATTTGTATGATTATTATTATTATCGTTTTGTTTATTAATAAGGATATAATAATATAATTATAGGGATATGATTTTTGTAATAAGGATGTTGTTATTATATAACTTATAAGGATAACAAATATAAACACAACATGGTTTCGGAATATTTACATAAAAACTTCGGCTATCAAAGAGACTGATAACCAATTAATGTGAATATCGGAAACATTTGTTGGTTTGACTCGAGAATACATAAACTAAGTGACATAATGATTATCTGCTAAAACTTCCGGGCTGAAAGGCCGTGGTCGATCGCTTGAAATACTGCTAAACGTTTCGGCCGCACCACCGGTGGCCATCTTCAGTAGCGAAAAATTGTGTTCGAATAGATGACACGCCGAACACGTCTCCTAATGAACTGGGAACAAGCAACCCAGTCTCCCAATGAACTGGGTTGCTTGTTCCCAGTTCATTGGGAGACGTGTTCGGCGTGTCATCTATTCGAACACAATTTTTCGCTACTGAAGATGGCCACCGGTGGTGCGACCGAAACGTTTAGCAGTATTTCAAGCGATCGACCACGGCCTTTCAGCCCGGAAGTTTTAGCAGATAATCATAATGACACCGGCCGTGAAAGCCTACGTACTAAGATTAAGTGACATAAGTGTAATATACACGTCCCCGAAACACGCACACACAGGGGTATGATTCAAAAGTGCTAAAATAAATTGATATCTGAGGTACGCTTCTAAAGTGTATCTCTGTAATAAGAACAGCAGATTTTAAGTCGAAACATAACTTAGTCTAATTTTTGAAACTTAGTAAAGTATGACTATGATGTTGTTGATCATAATTAATATTATAAATATAAAAAAATCGAATTGTATGTAAGTATATATAGCCAAAATTTTTGTTATTGAATCACCATAAGGTGAGTTAGCGACATGTGTTACGTGAAATGATGTGTTACATGTAACATTACAATCATAATATAAATATTAATATCACAATATAAATATTACTACTACATTTTGTATACATTATTTGTAAAAATATGCAATACAAATACAACGTTATAAAAATATCATATCAGCCAACTCATATTTACTTAAATTTAGTAGACTGTGGAACAATTTATGAGTTAATTGCGGATTGTGGGTGTGGTTTACAAGTAGTGAGTTGATTGGTTACAATTAAATGGAGTAGGTCTACTTAGACGTTTGGAGAGGATACACAGTAACAAATACATTAACGACGGACAACAATTTTAACCTCTTAAAGTACACAATACTGACTAAATCAGGCTGTGTTGCGAGTTCATGAAACACCTGGGTTCGTCTGGTTATATCCATGACACCAGTCTTTTGTTCATGTATTTGAACAAAACCCGTAGCGTTCCAATAAGCGCCGTACATAACAAAGCATGTAATTTAAGTATATGGTCTGTAGATTAATAAAGAAACGGCAAAATACAACCGGACACTGTTTTTTACATTCCTTTGAAGGTGAGGTACTTTCAAAAAACTATAAACCAATAGCGAGGCAGTTAACAAACAAGGTCATGATACATATTTTTTATTGACCACAGCCCATTATTCAACCTTGTCTGTACGCACTCCATCGGCGTTTGTTTGTTAAATATATTTTACTTTAGACACGTATAAAATAATTATCATACGATAGGATACGTGTCAAAAATTTTGGCCTGTATATGATACCCTCGGGTCGCGGGCCCGCGCCCACATACTCGTTAACATAATTTACAGAATGAACTTAATTAAAACCATTCAAATAACCGCACTGCTCTCCTTAAATTTTCAATCGCTTAATGCTCTTTTATTAATATTTGTGTATCTTTTAAAATATTCGAGACTGAATTTTACTTCTGTTCTGAATTAGTATAATTAATTCTAATATTAAAAGTATTAAAAACGAAGAAAAATTAAAAAATTTATTTACAAATTAAAACTCTAATGGTATGTATACATGAGGAACGTATTTGAGACTTTTAATGTAAAAAAAGCAACTTACTTGTACGACAGCTTCATTTTCTCTCTGAGGGTAGACATTATCCATATGTGTCAAGAGGTTAAACATTAAAAAAAGAAATTGCGAAAATATCGGAACAATTTTTTCGAGTACAAGTTGCGATCGTTGTTGTGTGTGCGTGTGCGTGTGCGTGTGCGTGTGCGTGTGCGTGTGCGTGTGCGTGCAAGTGTGTACAGTACATAAACGTGAAATTAGGTTTCAGTGTCGCGGCACTGTGTTCCACAACAAGATTTGGTTAACTCGAAAAACCGTATTTGAAAGGTACGGCACGTGTAAAAAAACCAGGTCCACTTTCACTCACAAACTTATTGAACGCTTAAAATGCTCCTATCGCGAGCATCTCCGCTGAAGAACTAAATAATATCTTCCATACTCTTCATTGTGACTTTGAAATGACCTTTTTCTTAACGTCATTACATCTTGACTAGCTACAAATGCTTTTACTTTTATTATTTCATAAGGAGACTAGCCTGCAGTAAATCAGTAAATTGCATAATAACTGTTCGCTAATAGTGAAGAGACAAACAATTGTTTCGTGCTCGGTCAATTCACTATTATTATCTTTATTACTTTCTACACATTGTTTTAGTTTAATCAAAAATATCAGTAGCTAGTAATGAAGTTAGGATTTAATTAATAAATTAACCTTTATTACGATAGTAATAAAAAATAAACGTTTAATATTACACATACAAGAAATATTAGACAAGAAATTTCTATCATACGGTATATCTCAATTATTTACGCATCTGTTTAGGATTTTCAACTGATTCATAACGTCTTAGTCATGTATATTGAACTTATCAGGAATAATGTTATTTTATATTTTAAAAATAAATATCTTCTCTCATATGTATAACAGTAGCAGGTAAACTCTGGTGATTTAACGTACGGTTATGTGTTGGACAAGTCCCTCCACACCCCGTTCCCTATGTGCAATAATTTCCGTAATGATTGACTGATCTACTTTAGACACGGATTACAATACTCACTTGAGACGATTGAGCTTGACGTGTATAAGCTGGCCACGTAATCTGAAATTAATCGTTTCTAGTATTCTGCTAATTACGTTACAATGTGCTAATAATATTGGGAAAATAGTCACAAACTCACAGCCTAAAGGAACATATTACATCAAACTTTGTACTGATTGCTACTAAAATTTAAGAACCGATTTCTAAAGTATTTTTCCTTATAAAGTTTGAAACAGGCAGAAACAAGATAGGCCTATTCGCGAATGACTTAAAAAAACCATCTATTTCAGAGAAGAAATTATTATAATGGTTGTTACCAAATTAAAATAAAATAAAATACAAAAATAACACTAAAATTAACTTTAACGTGTTTATTACTTTCTTATTTAATCAAAAGCAACCGGGTTTTGAGGTAATGTATTTTCGCACCCGTAGCAGAAACTTAATTTTTGTGAACCGTTTTTCGCAAATAGCTAAAAACAAATTATTCATTTAATGAAAAAATCAAATTAGATTTTATTGTGCTTTATATAGTTACGTTTTGTGCTTTATCTTGTTAGTATTTTTATGTTTCTACGAAGAAAATTTCTAAAAACGTTAATTTAATGTTCAGTTTTTTGTAAATTACATGAAACTAATTAACTTTAAAAAAATTGTAAGCGTCCTACTCAAGTGACAAAATTGTAAAAATATTTGTGTATGAATGCGTGCATGTGCGTGTGCAAGAGTATGCTCGTGTAACTGAAGAAACTTCTGTTTAAGAAAGTCTAGAAAAGCATATATCTATTTAACAAATAGTTCTGTTAAATATCTGTTTAACCATAAAGTCCTGTGACCAGTACCAAAAGAAAACAATAAGCAATTAATATGTTTAAACAGAAGATGGAAACAAAAAAATAGTTAAAAATAGTTAAAATAGTTAATAGTTAAAATAGTCTCCTGATTATGCAGATGCTCGTATTCCTCTACAAAACACCTCTAAAAACATTCAAAACTATAACAAACTACAACTGCGACACAGAACTGATGCTGCTGTTTCCCTGATTGTCTTGACTTCACAGGACGAAGAGGTATTTTTCTAGAAAGCGGAAGTCTTTATAGCCTACACTGATTTTTCATCTAAAAATTTACAAGTACAAAAATATTGGGTAAAAGTGTGTTCTTTGGTATTTATGATCAGCGGCTGATACGAGTAACTCAGTTCATATTACAGGCTAAAAACATATTATTATACTATACAAATTTCAAAAATCGCTTCGATAAAGCAAAGTAGTGAAATGATCTTGTTTCTGGCTGATTTGTTTCTAGAGTTTTAGTACTAAAACTCCATAAGTGATTAATTAATGATTTATTTACAGCTGATTAATAACTTACATTTAAGGAATTTGTGAAGTAACTATTCCTAAATATTTGTAATTTTAAATATTAGTTTTTAAATTACTTTGAAAGAAGGAGCAGAGTCACAAAATAAGTCAAATGGAATCCAAACAGTCAACTTACAAAAACTCGATTAACTCTCGTCTTAAAAAAAGAAAAACAAGTTATGATAATTGTATTTATCAAACAAATAATATTTTGGTTATTTGCGTAAAGGTGTGGCATGAAGGATTAATTTACAAGTTAAATAAAATGTTACCTAGACAATATGTAGAAATCCTTACCTTACCTCGTACATATCTAATAGATTGTTTAGAGTTAAACAAGGAGAAGCATATTCAGACCTAAAAGACATACAGGCGGGAGTACCACGGGGCAGTGTTCTTGGGCCTGTCTTGTATGTTTTATTTACCAGTGACATACCAAACTTAGAACAAGCAAAATTGACTACTTTTGCTGATGATACAGCTTTGCTTACAACAGGGCAAGATGAGGTTATTTCAACCCGATTATAGCCTATGAATGGAACAAAAAATGGAAAATTAAACTTAACGAAGCCAAATCGGCACAAACTAATTTCACCAATAAAAGATTGAATAATCTTCCATCATTGGTCATAAATGTAACGGTAGCTCCTTATTAAAATAAAGCCAAATACCTGGGTATGACATTGGATACCAAACTGAGATGGAAAGAGCATGTAAAAAAGAAAAAAGAGGAACTTAACATAAAATTCCGACAATATAAATGGCTCATAGGAAAACATTCCAGCCTGTCTTTATACAGTAAAACTCTGATCTATAATCAGATAATTAAACCCACCTGGCTGTTTGGTATTCAACTCTGAGGGTTCGCGAAAGATAGTAACACCAGGATAATACAAACATTCCAAAACAAAGTTTTGCGGACCATGCTGAATGCACGCCGATATCCACAGAGATCTGGGTATTCCAACAATTAGAGAAGAGATTAAAAGGTTTGCGAAGAAGCATGAAGAAAGACTTCACCTCCACGAAAATGCAGAAGTTCTCCAGCTGCTGGACAATCAACACGTGTTCCGAAGAATGAAGAGAACAAAGCCATTTGAACTTGTGTAGTGTTTTGTGTTATAAAAACAGAGCATTGTGCTCGGGTGAGAGTGTCTAGTTAAGAACACCAGAACTAACTAAAGGATGTCATTGGACTTAATTTGGCTGATATGTATTTAGTATTAAGAGGTATTAGAGATAAGTTGATGACAAGTTTACATGTTTTAACATGTTAAATTCAATTAAAAAAATTGTGGGTGCGTGTACTTATGTACGCGCGTTAGAAGTTATACTTCTTTGGCGTGATTGAAAAACTAAGGGTTAACATGCATGCTAAAAATTCATACGGCTAGAACGATATGAGGAGTGAAGGGAGATGGTAAATACGATTATCGGTTATAGATACTGCATCCAGCTGGACCCGTGAAAAATATTTGGAACGGATTGCGGTTTGGAGTTAATAGATTGGAGATGACATGTAGCAAAATTCTTTTTGTTTATCGTTATTATTATGCCATTTTTCATATGGTTGACGTTTGAGAAAAACTCTTGGCCTCTTAATTCCAGCTCGAAGTATATTGCAATAATCTTCGTCTGAGGAAATATTGTTATTTTGATAAAAAGAATCAAAATCAGAGCAATCATTATTTTCAAGATTAACCCTAATATCTTTGTAACAATATGCATAATTTTTGAATTCAGGCTCATTTTTTCGCATAGGTGATAATATAGTTGTAGATCGGCAAGGCATAAAAGTTGCTTCAAATGTACACTGCTGAGGTTTATTTGCCACGATTTTCTTATAGTATGTAAACGTGTGTTTGTGTGTTTATAATATGACTATTATACACTAAAAGATAAAAATTTAATTCAATTGAATTAATTTAAATTCAATATTATATTTTAGTAGAGAAAAATTAATTTTTTATCAAATAGCTCAAAATACTTACGAATAGAGTATTACAGTAATGGATTTACTTTTCGATAGACTTCTGAATAATTAAGTGTGATCTATAATTTAAAATATAGAAATATATATTAGATTATTGGATTAAATCAAACATAATGACAAAACTCATCGAAACTTTTATTGATCTATCATACAGTAGTATAAAGTAAAGTCGGTCCGTTTTCTCTCTGTGTTTGAAATCGCTAATCTCAGGAAGTACTGAACGGATTTTATTCAAGTTTTCGCCAATAGATAGAGTGTCTGTCGAGGAACATTTATGTGTATAATTAATACATATATGTTGTACATTAGCTTAGCTATCACGGTTTATGTCAAGTAAGTGGGGTATAGTTTACAATTTGAACGCTGCCTACCGCAGGCGCTACTGAAGAGTGAAAGTCACGGTTTATCGTATAGTTTAGAATTTGACCGCTGGCGCTACTGTGTTTTGCTTTGTTACGTCGCATCATATGAGTTTTGTATCTTGCAGTGAGTGGTCGCGCTGAGCAATAATATAGATTGTGACATAGTATAAAGTAAAGTCGGTCCGTTTTCTCTCTCTGTTTGAAATCGCTAATCTCAGGAAGTACTGAACGGATTTTATTCAAGTTTACAGTTTTTGGTTTGTTACGTCGCATCATATGAGTTTTGTATCTTGCAGTGAATGGTCGCGCTGAGCAATAATATAGACTGTGATAAAGTCGTTGGTTTTGTTTACTTTGCGATTTTATCATGCCTCGACGACGTGCTAATATAGGATACAAGACGGCAAATGCTAAGAGACTACGCGTACTACGCAATAATGAAAGTTCGGATGAAAGAGAAGGCCGTTTAGAGACTCAAAGGGAAAACCAGTCTTTGCGGAGAGATAGGGAAACTTCCATGGAACGAAACGGTAGATTATCTCAAAAACGTGAAAGAGATAGGTCCCGAAGAGATAGAGAAACGTCTTTTGATAGAGAACAGCGTATGCTCACAGATCGCACCAGACATGCACAACAATATCATAATATTGTAACAACACGTAATTCTAATAATTTATGGTTAGAATGTTCAGCAATGAATTACTATTCTACCATAGATTACAAAAATTATCCGATGGTTTCGATAGGTGCTATGACTGTTGTCTGTCAATATTGTTCAGCTTGAAATGGAAAGATGATTCTAAAGGAATGTGCTGTCTAAATGGTAAAGTTAAATTAAATGAAATTATTACACCTCCCGAACCACTGAATTCTCTAATTAAAGGTGAACATACTAAACACAAACATTTCATGCGCAATATACGTCATTACAATAATGCTTTCCAAATGACATCATTTAAAAGTCGTCAGGTTGCAGAACGTGGTTTTATGCCAACATTTAAAGTGCAAGGACAGGTTGGCAGTCTACTACCATGTCGAACTGACGAACACAAATTTCTGCAATTGTACTTCGTTGCAGATCCTGAAACGCAAGTGACAGCTCGATGTAACATAAATTCTCGAGAACGCTTGGATGATGCTTTGGTCAGATCTTTGCAAGATATGTTGCACTCGCATAACCTATACGTACAATCGTTCAAAACAGCCATTGAAAGTGTGCCTCCAGATGTACCGGATTACAATGTAGTCATTCACGCCAGTAGGGTACCTGTAGGCGAACACCGAGGACGCTATAATGCTCCAACTACGAATGAAGTAGCCTTTGTAATTGCTGGACAACAATTTGACAGGAGAGATATTGTACTACGAAGACGCGACGATAATCTTCAAAGAATATCAGAAATACATAGGTCTTATGGCAGCTTGCAATACCTGCTAATGTTATGTCGTGGTGAAGATGGTATTCCATTGATATCCCTCAAATTGATCCGAATACTGGAGCTAAGAAAAGAAAAACTGTTTCATGTATGAGTTACTACTGCTATCGCATCATGGAAAGACAACACAATTTTAACGTATTACTCAGATACGGCATGTTACTTAACCAATATTTAGTTGACCAGTACGCGAAAATAGAATCGGAACGGTTAGCGTTCATACGGAATAATCAAACAAAATTACGCACAGAAAATTATGTTCATCTACAAGATGCTTTGCACTCAAATGAACATAGTACTGAAATCGGTCAATTCGTAATATTGCCATCATCCTTTACTGGTGGACCGCGATATCTTCATGAGAAGACACAGGATGCAATGACCTATGTTAAAAATTATGGAAAACCGGATCTTTTTGTTACGTTCACGTGCAATCAAAACTGGCAAGAAATTAAAACTAACCTCCATCCAAACGGAACACCCCAAGAGAGGTATGACATAGTGAATAGGGTATTCCACTTAAAAATACATAAATTATTAGCTCTCATTAATAAAGCTCATATATTTGGTGAACCACGCGCCTTTATGTACACGGTCGAATGGCAGAAGCGTGGGTTACCACACATTCATTTGCTACTATGGCTTAAAACTAAAATCAGACCAGACTAAATCGACAGCGTGATTTCAGCACAGATACCAAGAAGAAAAGACGATCCAGTACTGTTCGACACAGTATTAAGACACATGATTCATGGACCATGTGGGGCTTTAAACTCAATTTCTCCATGTATGACTGAGGGAAGGTGCTCAAAACAGTTTCCCAAATCATTTCAGAGTAACACATCGACAGGTGATGATGGTTATCCAAAATATCGGAGGTTATCACCTGAGGACGGCGGACAATCCGCTACCATCCGACATTATTATTTTTTATTTTTTATTTATTTTTTTTTTTCGGCAGGGCAGGTGAAAATCTCTATAGACACACTGGAGCCCCGTAGCTCCAGGTAGTGTGGGACTCTAACCCACTAAAAACACCTCCCTTTGCAACAACTGAGCGAGCCCAACAAGTTGCTTTTCTTTAATATTACAGTCACGGTTTATGGGGTAGAAGCCCACTGGCTGTTCCCCGGGTTGAGATTATTGCCTTTCTCTCTTTTAGAGTTTTACAGATTTAAATGCACTAGTGTGTCACCAAATCTTGGGGCTTCAATCTTTTAAGCCTTCTTAACGTGTGCGGAGCTTCTTCCACCACGCAAAGCATTTCTGGATTTATATGAGTCTGAATTCTCCTGTCATGGTTAACTGCATATTTTGTTACGATTTCACTGACATATTCTACTTTGAGATCTTCGTGCAGATTGTCATTCCTAATATACTAGGGGGCATCAACGATACTCCTAAGTACTTTGTTTTGAAAATTTTGGATCATTTTTAATGTTAGATTTCTTGGTGCATCCCCAGAGTTGTACACCATAAGTCCACACAGGTCTCAGCACTTGTTTATACAACAGCAATTTGTTTTCAGCTGTTAGTTGTGAATTCCTACCTAACAGCCAGTACAATTTCCTGAATTTTATGTTGAGTTCCTCTTTCTTTTTTTTCACATGCTCCTTGCATTTAACTTTTGCGTCCAGAGTCATACCCAAATACTTAGCAGTGTTAGAGTATGGCACTTCTTGTTCATTAATGTAGATCTTTTGTATTTCTATTTTTCTGTTGGTAAAATTGGTGTGTATTGATTTCGTTTCATTGAGTTTGATCCTCCAGCGTCGAGTCCAATCCCATACCTCTGCGATTCAAGTTTGCAGTTTATTGGCCGCTGCTTCGGCATCATTACCTACCGCCAGAACAGCAGTATCATCCGCAAAAGTCGCAACGGTTGTTTCCTCACTGTTTGGTAAATCTCTCGTGTATAACAAATACAAAATTGGACCCAATACGCTCCCTTGGGGAACTCCCGCGGATATTTTCTTTAAAGTTGAATATGCTTCACCCTAAAGTATCTTTCTGAGATGTAAGACTTTAGTATCAGATAGAATTCCTCTGGGAGATCCCTACGTAACTTGTACTCAAGCCCATGATGCCAGACCTTATCAAAAGCTTGCGCTACATCCAGGAAGACGGCTGAGCAAATGTTCTTCCCTTCAAGAGCCTTTTCAATAACATGGGTGATTCTTTGTACCTATATGTACAATAGTGGAGTGCTTTTCTCTGAATCCGAATTGATGATCCGGCAACAGGGTTCTTTCCTCTAACAAAGGCTTTAATCTCTTCAAAAACAGTTTTTCAAATAGTTTTGAGATCACCGGTAGCAGGGAGATTGGCCTGTAGGACTTTTTATCTGTTGGTGCTTTGTCAGGTTTTAGAATCATGATAACCTCAGCCACCTTCCACAGACCAAATCCGACATTATGACATTGATAACAGATGGGTTGTGCCTCACAATCCGCTGTTACTCAAAATATTTGACGCCCATATCAATGTGGAAATATGTAGCTCTGTAAAGTCGATCAAATATGTCACAAAATATATCAACAAAGGCAGTGATCAAGCTACATTTAGCCTACAATCTGGAAATGAAGTGGAGCAATTTCAGTCAGGTCGTTACATTTGCAGTTCAGAAGCAGTTTGGCGTATTTTTTCTTTTGACATACATGAACGGGCACCTACTATTACTCACTTGGCAATTCATTTAGAAAATGGACAGAGAGTTTTCTTCACAGAAAATAACGTCAACGACATTGTGAACAATCCACGTGACACCACATTGACTGCCTTTTTCAAATTATGTGCCGATGATGAATTTTCAAAAACTCTGACATACGACAAGGTCCCTGGGTTTTATACATGGAATCAGTCTACTAAAACATTCCAACGGAGAAAACAAGGAACTACAGTCGAAGGCCATCGAAGCGTAAAACAAACAGACGCTCTTGGGAGGGTATACGCAGTTCACCCGAATAATAGCGAATGCTTTTACCTACGGATGTTGCTCAACATAGTCAAAGGTCCGACGTCTTTTGCAAGCCTAAGAACTGTCGAAGGAGTAACTCACGATACCTTTCAAGGAGCGTGCAAATCAATGGGTCTGTTAGAAGATGATTCCCAATGGGAAAACACGTTATCTGAAGCTGGTGTTTCTAATACACCCCAATCACTCAGACATTTATTTGCCATTTTGATAACATTTTGCCAAGTTACGGACCCCCTTAGTCTTTGGCAAAATCATCGTGAAAGTATGGCTGAAGACATATTGTACCGCAGAAGACAGGAATGTTCTTCAGATGAGATAAATTACGATGCCGATATTTTCAACGAAGCTTTGCTGGAGTTAAACAAAGTGGTAGAATCTATTTGTGGAAAAACCGTCAAAGACTTTGGATTACCTCTGTCAAACAACACAAGCCTGATTGCCAACAGAGACTATTTACGAGAGACGTCCTACGATAACTCCCGTCTGTTACAAACTGTTCAAAATGAGATTCGTTTAAACTTGGACCGGAAAACGGTTTATGATGCAGTAATGAACTCAATTAACAATAACAAAGGCAAACTTTTCTTCCTTGATGTCCCTGGAGGTACAGGCAAAACATTTTTAATTAATTTATTGCTCGCCAAAATAAGGTCAGAGAAAAAAATCGCTCTCGCTGTGGCTTCGTCCGGCATTGCAGCTACGCTCTTGGAAGGTGGTCGCACTGCACACGCTACTTTCAAGATCCCACTTAAGATTTGCCCTGACGACGCATCCAACGTTTGTAACATACCAAAACAAAGCGACACAGCTAAATTAATAAGGGATTGCAAGTTGATTGTTTGGGATGAAGCTTCCATGTCACATAAAAGCTTTGTTGAGGCGTTGGATAGAACACTGCGAGACTTACGAAATAACAACACATTAATGGGTGGTTGCACTGTCTTATTTTCTGGAGATTTTCGCCAAATACTACCAGTTGTATCAAGAGGGACGAGAGCTGATGAAGTCAACGCATCACTAAAGAGGTCTTACCTTTGGCCAGATGTAACCAAACTGGAACTAAAAGCCAATATGAGGGTTTCCTCATCTGGACAAAATAGTAGGGCCTTTGCTGATGTTTTACTTCAAATAGGTAATGGTGAATTACCAACCAGAAATGGAAAAATTGATTTGAGTGACCTATGTGTTTTGTCCTCAAATCTGCAGGACTTGATAGAAAAGGTTTACCCGGACCTTTCAAATATTTCTATTAAGACGCAGAGTTGTTTTAAGGAGAGAGCTATACTGTGTCCAACTAACGAACAAGTCAATAAAGTAAATGACTTGATAATGTCTGGGTTTGATGCACCGTCAAAAATGTACCATTCAGTTGATACTGTCATGGATATAGAAGAGGCGGTACATTATCCAACTGATTTTTTAAATTCTTTGACTCCTCCTGGAACTCCTCCCCACAAACTCATTTTAAAGGTAGGTTCCCCTATAATATTACTCCGCAACCTAAACACACCAAAATTGTGCAATGGCACAAGATTGCTAATAAAATCGTTAAAAAATTTTCTACTTGAGTGCACGATCCTCAGTGGGTGTGGAACCGGTGAAACTGTTTTGGTCCCTCGAATACCAATAACACCCACCGACCTACCATTTCAGTTTAAAAGGCTCCAATTTCCAGTAAAAGTATGTTTCAGTATGACCATTAATAAAGCACAGGCCCAAACTCTAAACGTTACAGGCCTAGACCTGAGAGTAGAATGTTTTTCTCATGGTCAACTCTACGTGGCCATGTCGCGTGTTACTTCCAAAGAAAATTTGTTTGTTTTGGCCCCAGATGGCGAGTCACGTAACGTAGTATATACGGAGATATTTAATATGTAAGGCCACGAATGTATAGAAAACACAAAAATAATGATGTATATGTAAATACATAATTTTAAATAAATACAATAAT
Source organism: Magicicada septendecula (assembly GCA_034769895.1). NCBI lineage: Eukaryota > Metazoa > Arthropoda > Insecta > Hemiptera > Cicadidae > Magicicada > Magicicada septendecula. The sequence continues at coordinate 1,166,271,813 of CM068367.1, forward strand.
TGATATCAACCTTTAAATTGTGTTCACTTAATATATATATATATATATGTAGTAGGGGGAAAATGACAGTTCTAACTCACAAAGGAATGCCGCCTTTCTTAAAAAACATAAAAAACGATAAAAAACAAGATCAAAGAGATGCCGCCGTTCCCGCGGTCCAAGATTTTTTCCCACGCTCTCCCCACCACCCTGGACCCGCAGTATCCGCGAATTTTCGCGAAAATAATTTTTTATATGCAGCCTTTCGCGAGCCTAAATCACTTTCACTTTCTAATTTCCGCGAATATAATTTTTTATATGCCGCCTTTCGCGAGCCTAGATCACTTTCACTTTCTACTGGACCACAGCATCCGCGACTTTTTCGCGTATCTGGACCACAGCATCCGCGAATATAATTTTTTATTTTTTTATATGCCGCCTTTCGCGAGCTTAGATCACTTTCACTTTCTATCACTTGATGCAATATTAAATATATGATCGGGGAGTACCAACCTTGCATGAGTTCAAATTACTTATAATGTATATTAAATCTATATGATCAGGTTTACCAACCTATGGTGGAGGGTTCCGACTTGATGGATTATAGTGTATATATTAAATATATGATTAGGGTTACCAACCTTGCATGAGTTCAAATTTGTTGTGTGTTATAATGTATATTAAATCTATATGATCAGGTTTACCAACCTATGTATGGGTTCAAACTTGATATGTGTGTGTATTATAGTGTATATTAAAATATATGATCAGGGTTACCAATCCTGCATTATTGTGTGTGTGTGTATAGAACAGATCTGCCAACATTTTTCTTCGGTGGGAAATTCAAACTATATTACTTAATCGGAAACAAAACTAATTTTTTGTAGAAAATTATAGAACTGGAGAGGCGGTGGTGTTGGGTGGGAGGTTTTTTTATTTTATATCAGTGGGTGGTGGTGGGTGGGGGTGGTTCCAACTCGATGCATTATAGTGTATATTAAAATATATGATCAGGTGTACCAACCTTTGCATGAGTTCAAATTTGTCGTGTGTTATAATGTATATTAAATCTATATGATCAGGTGTACCAACCTTTGTATTATTATTATAGTGTATAGATATTTTATATGAGCAGGGTTGTCAACATTTTCTGCGGCGGGGCGAGGGAAATTCAAATATGTGTTATATAGTGTATATATTAAAATATATGATCAGGGTTACCAATCTTACATTATTGTGTGTGTATAGAGCAGATCTGCCAACATTTGTTTCTCTTCTGTGGTGGGAAATTCAAACTATATGATCATAATTGTTACTCTCTCTCTCACATTTGAATGTAAGTAAAACTATCTCTCTCTTGTTGTCAAACGTTATGTTCAAACCGTTTTCTCCTCTCCCTCTCTCTCTCTTTCTCTCTCTCTCTCTCTCTCTCTCTCTCTCTCTCTCTCACTGTGTACATTGAGTAAATAATTTTAGCTCTCTCTCTCTCTCTCTCTCTCTCTCTCTCTCTCTCTCTCTCTCTCTCTCTCACTCGTTGTGTATGTCTCTCTCTCTCTGTGGTCAGTACCGCGCGCATGTATATGAAATTAGAAAGTTTATATTTATTCGACAAATATTAACGCCCTCTCTCTCTCTCTCTCTCTCACTCTCACGCGTGTCAACTGTGTCAACAAATAGTAACGTCCTCTCTCTCTCTCTCTCTCTCTCTCTCCTCTCTCTCTCTCTCTCTCTCTGACTCTCACGCGTTTCAACTATGCAAGGTTTCATACCCTTTCTCCTGTCTCTCTCTTACCGTGTACATTGAGTAGTCGGTGTGATGAGTAAATAATTTTAGCTCTCTCTCTCGTTGTCAAAACGCCGTCTTCATTTTTTAATGTATTAAATAATTAATTAATAGTTTTATAATGCAGTCAGTGTGATTGATCCTTGTTAGAAATATATATATTTGACAAATATTAACTATGTATGTGTGGTGTTGTCAATGAACTACTTACCTGTGTGCGTGTGTGCTATTACAGATGACAAATCCATACGTTAACGGCTTAGCAATCTTCAATACGCTCGTCTTCATGCGGTACAATACTTCTGTTTAATGGTTGCAGTTTACACATGCTCATAGGTTCAGTGGTGTATACAGATGACAAATATTAACTATGTACGTACTTACAACGCGCTCTCTCTCTCTCACTCGTCGTCAAAACACAGTATTCATTTTTCATTGTATTAAATATTAACTATGTGTGCGTGTGTGTTGTCAACTACTTACATGCATGTTCTCTCTCTCTCTTAACATAACGCTCCGTGTGAAGCGTTTGTAGAGCAGTCTCTCTCTCTCTCTCTCTCTCTCTCTCTCTCTCTCTCTCTCTCTCTCTCTCTCTCTCTCTCTCTTACCGTGTACATTGTCAGTTGTGTATAGCGAAATAAATTAAAATTATACACACACATGAAAACGGTGGTTGAAATTCATACAAATCTTCTGATGTAACAGTTCCCACAAGTAATAATAGTTGACAAAAATAAAAAAAAATATAATCGTTCTAGTGTTAACGTTTGCTACAACAGTACACACATAGGTTCAGTGGTGTATAGCGAAATAAAGTAAATTATACACACATGAAAACGGTGGTTGAAATTCATACAAATCTTCTGACCTTGTTAGGGGGAGGTCTGTATATGATTTTAGAAATATATATATTCGGCAGATATTAACTATGTATGTGTGTTGTTGTCAATGAAGTACTGACAGGTGTCTACTCTCTTTCTCGCTCGCTCGCAGACGGCAGAAGAAATTCCTACTTTATAATGTAATTACCTGTGTGTGTGCTGTGACAGATGACAAATCCATACGTTAACGGCTTAACAAACTCTCTCTCTCTCTCTCTCTCTCTCTCTCTCTCTCTCTCTCTCACACACACACACACACACACACACACACACACAAACACACGCACACACATTGAACAGATGCGTCTTCGTTAGTAAAATGTACAAATCACATGACTTTATGTGAACGTTGAAGGGTACAAAGAAAATATGTAAAACAAAAAATACAGAATATATGAATTGCTATATTTACACATTATTAAATCAACACCACTGTATAGAAAGATTAACTATGTGCACACACACACACACACACACACACACACA